>JANAVB010035106.1:0-421609 GCA_029216955.1 Iris pallida
AAAGTGAAGCTAGCGACTCAGAAGACGTCAACTTTTAAGCGGCTACACATGTGTGCCTAATGGCGCTCGATCAGGTAACTACTAACCTTCTATATAAAGACTTTACTTTTGATGAGTTAGGTGATGCCTTTAGTGACCTCCTAGAAGACCATAGAAAATTGCTAGTAAATACTAAGACTTATAAGAAGGTACTCAAGGAACACAAATTTGAAATAGAAAGACTGACATTACTACTAGAAGATGTTGGAAAAAATCAACCCTTTAGTGATACTGGTGAGTTAGCTTCTATCAAGTTTACACGAAGCATCATGCATTCTTGAAGAAAATGACAAGACCATATACAGCTCACCTGCAAGAAGACTATCAAATCAAGAAGAAGAAGTGTAGCAATGCGCTGATTAGGAATGGGGCCCTAATAGCTGATTGTAATAGATTATTTGACACTTACAAAAAGTTAAAAATTAGGCTAGGAAAATAGCCAATATCGACTGCTTGCTCTCCTAACATGTGTCACTTATCCAAAAGGAACATTATCCAACCAAAGACTGTCAAACCCAAGAAGTATTGCAATCCTATACATGCTTTTTATTATAAGTATCCCTTGAAAGCCCATTGGACTACCAAACAAGTACATAAGACAAACACATCATCTAACATTCATGCATATGCTAGATGTCACTACTGTGGCACCCTTAGTCATATTTCTTCTGTATGTGGTGTTAGAAGATTAGTATATTTGAATATTTGTACTTGGGTACCAAAAACTAACGTATTAGGACCCTATAAGAAAAGTGTACCAAGAGTTTCATCTGCAAATTATTTTGTAGGTGGAACATCTAACCCATTCTGAAAGCAAGTGGATCCTCGACAACTGTTGCTCATGGCACATGATTGGCGATGCAACTTTGTTTGTAACACCGTCGAAGAAGAAAGAAGGATACGTCTCCTTCGAAAACAACTTAAAATGGTACATTATAGGTATTGGTAACGTGGTAAGGCTCCTTATCCCATTATTAAAGATATATGTTTTATAACAGAATTAAAGCATAACTTACTCAGCATAAGTCATTTAGCTGACCACGATTATGATATTAATTTTGTTAAAGATAAATGTACTGTAGTTGATAGCTCAACTGGTAGTACTATTTTTGAAGGTATTAGGGAAGATAATATCTACGTTTTCTATCTTTTGGAGAATACTAACACTATAGGCAGATGCCTATACATAAAAAATAATGAGAATCAACTATGGCAAATGAGGCTAGGACATGCAAACATGGACACAATTGTGACATTTTCCATAAAGAAATTGGTACGAGGCTTACTAGAGATCGTTTTCAAGAAAGACATGGTATATTGCGACTGTGAAAAGAACAAAGCTACTAAATCAACTTTTAAATCAAACAATGCTGTAAGTACTACTCGAACTCAACAATTATTATATATGGACCTAGCAGAGTTCGATCTGGAGTAAGCTAAATCGCTTGGAACTCTGATGGCAACTTCAACCAAGCTTGAGATAGATGAACAAGAAAAACCAGCCGACACACGTAAGCATCGAGGTATGATCGATAGTTTATTATATCTAACTGCTAGTCGTCCTGATATAATATTTATTATTTGCTTATGTCATGCCCAGAACCAGAATACTGGAGAGCGGGGGCAGACATAGCCAGCTACGTATATGAAATGGAATCCATCTCGCTATACGGTCACGGCTGTCTAGATACATGAGGGTTTATCTACAAGCCAACAGTCTCTTAAGGTCATGAACAAGCCTAGTGTCTCAATCACAAGCAAGTAATTAAAAGTCACAAGATGTATGATCATTAAATATACAATAATAAGGCGTCCCAAATATTACATATTCAGCTGATCATGAAGCTAATCGTTACAAAATGTGAGGACTAGCAAGAGTTTAGTCATACATGATCAACCCTAGGATCTGTTAATCATGTTACAGCCCGTAGGCAGACAGTAAGTAAGTACAACCGAGCTAAACAGGTGCTCGTCGGCTAAACGCCTCAAAAGAATATTTTTACAATAGAGCGGGAGAGCCAAAAATAACCCACTCGTTGCCAGGGTTCCGTATAGTGGCCACCATCTGACTAGAAAGTCGGTAGATCCTCTGGAGCTGCTCCGAAATCTGGCCACACAAAACCAGCTGGGTCAGACCCCAGAAAGAGCAAGTGCCACAAAGGAGGCTTCACTTAAGAACTAAAATCAGCAATCAGCACAGGAATATAAATATAAATAAAATAAGGACTGGAATAAAAGGAAACATATCAGGATGATATACGACGAGATAACCATGGAACTATTCAGATAGCCAGGTTACAACCCGTAAACCAAACAAGGACCGGGGTTGTAACCCTTCGTCTGAACGGAGCTTGGTTTCTCACCATTTATCGGTAAAATAAATACAAGCATTCTGGTCATTCAATAGTCTGGAACAGGGTCAGGGCAAGACTAGACTGGTTAGACTCCATCCAATCACTTCACGGCCAAGCAAGAACTACGGCTTGATACTTTAACTAACTAGGGTTGTCACAAGCCTAATTACTAACAAGATGCAGTGAGATTATTCCACAGCCACAAGCCCTGCAGACCATCCAGGTCATCCGGGTTAAAAGATTAGAGTTGAATTCAGGTGGGTACATCGTCCAGGAAACGAATGTACCCTTAGGTAGCTTGAAGGGTGCAACACATGACAGTGTGCTGAAAATGTGCCCTACTCGACGGCAGGCTACAGATCCCAAGGCGTGCCCAGGTAACGGGATTGCCTGTAGCTGGGAAATCTCTTCATGACTAATGTATTAATCTAGTTATTAGCCCTTAGTTTATTTTAATAGGTACTCCTGACCGTGGTACTCAGGAGTCCCCTCCTAGACATGATGCAAGACAAGACTGTATTATTTATACAAGCACAATCGCCCACGGTGTCCAAGTTATTATACAGGTCATGTCATGTCAGGTAGCCGTCGCAACAGCTTATCAAGGTATAACATGTCAGGTTATCAGGTCAAGTGTACTTGTCAGGAGTGCGTCACGACGGGCCACTATCAGGTCATATCAGGTTACTCATGTCAGGAGTGCACCACTACGGGTCACTATCAGGTCATGCTCAATTGTCAATTCCAAACATATCAAGTAAATTCGTAATTATCAAGTTCAGGACAAAAGGCGTAAGGATATAAAATGGGCGTAAAATATCTAATAAAATATCAATATACAGGGCTATAAAAGAGCCAAGCTTAAGGAAAATAAAACCAAATCTGACACGCTGACATAAGGCCAAGTCAGCCAAAGGCCATACGCTCAGTGCAAGCTACGCTCAGGCCAGCGTACACCTTGCTCGCTTAAGCAAGCGTACCAAGGCACGCGTACGCTCAAGCTACAGGTCAGCGTACGCTCAAGCTAGCGTACCAAAGGGTCCATATACTGCCAATGGGAAGCGTACGCAAGGGTCAGCGTACACAAGGGCACGCTCAACCAACAGGTCAACGTACGCTCAAGCTAGCGTACGCTCAAGACTGCGTACGCTTGAGCTAGCGTACGAAAGGGTCTAGGGCACGCTCACGCTAGCGTACGCAAAAGACACGCTGCCAACAGGCAGCGTATCAAGGCTAGCGTACGCTCGCTAAAGAGCAGCGTACCAAGGCTAGCGTACGCTCGCTAAAGAGCAGCGTACCAAGGCTAGCGTACGCTCGCTAAAGAGCAGCGTACAGCTCAGTGGCGTAAGCTAAAAAGCTAGCTCACTGTTCACTATCTTCTCCAAATGGCAAGAACAGCAAGAACTCTAAAGTTGAATCTAAGCTTCAATTGTCCAAATCTTGGTCAAAGCAAGTCTGAATCCAACTTTCCAAGGTCAAAATTGGGTAGAATGAAATGCTCTACAACATGGAACCATCAAAACTTGAAAACAAGGAAGTTTGATAGATCAAAACCACCAAAAATCTGAAAATAGCAAGACTCTAGATCTACAAGAATTAAAGCCTCAAAATAGAAAATGACAAGTTCTAATGTGGTTTAGAATCATGAGGAGAAGCTAATGAAACCATCAAAAGGGGTTCTCTTGTGGAAGCAAGTTGCACTTGCCTATGGTGTTCTTGGTTGGTGGAGAAGAGTAATGGTGGAGGAAGGAGAAGTAAATGAAAATTATGGAGGAGAGAGAAGGTTGGTGGGGATAATAAAGAGGGGGGTTGTGGTGGAAATGTAGGAGAAGCATAGGCTAAGGTGTTCCACCCTTGGCCCATGATGAACCAAGCATTGGGCCGGCCGAACCAAGCCAACCCAAACCGAGAGTTAAACCAAGCCGAGAGCTAAACAAGGAATAATACAAGAAAAGACACGTACACGTATTTCTAAAATACGTACTACGAACCACAGGCATTACAGCTTATGTGCACGATTCCAAGCTAACCCTAAGGAATCACACCTGTGCGCTGTTAAGCGTGTCTTTCAATACTTTAATAGCACTTCTTCTATCGGCTTATGGTATCCTAAAACTACGTCCTTTGACCTGACCGATTATTTGGATGCTGATTTTGTTGGATACAAGGTAGATAGAAAAAGTAGTAGCGGAACGTGTCATTTCCTTGGCAAAGGTTTAGCCTCTTGTGGTTTAGCAAGAAATAAAATTCTGTCGAATTATCAACTACTAAGGCTGAGTATATCGTCGCAGGATATTGTTGTGCACAAATTTTATGGATGAAGCAAACACTAGAAGACTACAATCTGCATTATTCACATATTTAGAATATGTTGATATAGAACATCAACTAGCTGATATCTTTACTAAACCTTTGGCATAAGATAGGTTTAACTGTTTAAATCAAAACTTAGGAATTTTAGATATCAATAATATTAATTAACATTATTTATTGAATTAATTCCAATACGTAGCGATTGTTTTAGAGACAAGCTTACAAATGATCTGTCTGTCACCAAGGCGATAAGAGCTTAAGCGAAATGGAACTTAAGCATCCCTCGTTGGATCTCCACTAGTTGGAACAGTATCCCTACAGCTAATCTGAGACAATCAATGCGTAATGAAAATTAATTTGTTAAATAATTTTAATTATATTAATTGAGATTTAAAATTAATAATTTCTGAATTAAAAAGTTGAAAAGATTTGATAAATTTGCATAAGTGGATATTATTTTTGTTGTAAAATTGCCAAAGCAGAGTTCAATAGAGTTTTAGGCGAGCTTGGCCTGAACTTGGGTTAAACTCTGTTGGCTAATTTATAGCCGACCCAGTGGGCCCCACTTCTCCTATTTATTAACTCCCTTCATCTTCCTTCTCTATTACTCAAACAACAGCTCCAACCCACCAAAACCCTAATCGTAGTTCAATTATCTCCCCTTCTACTTGGATTTTTGACTTCGAACTTCAAATTTGGGATCTCAGGTTCATTCTCTACAACATACTCAATTTCTAGAAGGTACAATCTCTATTTTCCTTCCGTCTCCTATTTCAATTTCTAGAACTTTTCTTTGAAATGGCACCTAAATTCTTTAGTAAGAGAAAGAAGAGTGATGAAGGATCATTATCCTCAACAACCTTTAATTTTTTCTCCAGTCCAACCGGACGACGTATCATAAAAATCACTAAACCATACTATGGATTAGTCTAGCGTTGCGAATGAGGAACTGCAAAACGGTGTCGGCGCCCCGATAAATTTTAATATTTTTTCGGACCATCTCATAGCTTTTCAGCTTATACAACTCAATGACTTAGTAACAACTTTGTTTCCTATCTTTCTCAATGCTATTAGATTATTTTACTACAATTTGACTTGTGACTCTAGTGTTGTTTCTTCTCATGTCGGAGGAATTGATATTAAATTTGATGTAGAAGATTTAGCAGCGATCATTCGAGTACCCAATAAAGGAGAAGCGCTAGCTGACCTCTCCAAATTTAACTTTTCTCCTGACATGTCTTTGAACACGTTCAAAGGTTCTATTTACCATCCCGGACCTTGTCTTGTCGTTAAACTTAAGGCCAAACACTTGAGTTTGTATTTCTACAATTTCCACAAAATCATCTTCTCTGCTATCCTTCCAAAGCAGACTTCTACAGATGATATCACTGCTCTTGAGTTGTCTGCCATCTACCATATTCACTTTGGGATTACCTTTTCATTCCTAAAGACTATGATCGAGATAATGGTACGTGCTCGCATGAACAAAAGAAATTTGGTTTACGCGATATACTTGCCACTCATCTTTCGGCACTTTTATATTGACTTAGATGAGTGCAATGTTCTTGTTGAACCTGTATGTCTTAGTGCAGCTAGGCTATGAGCCCTTGACCCGAAATTCCCCAATTATCTTATTTAATATTGATAAATTATTTAAGCAATGCTTAGAGCCATTTTGCTAACTAATGTGTATAATTGTGATAGACTTTATTAATCAATGTGTATAGGTAGTATATAAATATATACATTGTTATTTTTTCCCCTAATAAATAAGAATAGAAGCTGGAAGTAGTTTACTAACATTAGTTTTTATAGAGGGCTGATGTGCATAAGAACCAAGCTTTAAACCTAATCCTAGCGGCCACCAGTAGAATCGAACCCATTTAAAACCCCAAACCTCCAGGGGTCTTAATGCAAAGTTCAGATTCAAACTTGTTTTCCCAAACCGAGCCTTCTGTACTCTGTTTGAATTTAAACGATTAGGATGAGATCTCATGTACTCTTAGATAGGAAGAAATCGATTTCTCTTTATCTCCTATAAGAGATCAAATTCCTAGTATATATATGTATGATCGTAACAGTCGGCCAAATCCCTCCAAACCCTAGTAAACTCTCCTCCTCCTCGCAAGCCCTGTGAATTCCTCCTTCGAGACTGCATACGCGCCATCATCAACTCCAGAAGTTCCCTCGACGAGGTAAGGTCTTAAACTCTCCTTCCTATTAAGTATAGCACACCACATGGTTGATATAATACCTGGGTTAGATAGGAGGGTAGAATTGATAGGGATACGATACTAGAACTCGCTTAAAATAGGTGGATGAGGGTGCATCACTGTTGGGCATAATAGGGACACTTGTCCTGTTCCCAGGGTCATATACGTCTGACATCACTCAACTGCATAAGGGAAATTCTGTTTCATCTATGGTACGTTTGGGAGGAGAGAGAATACGTATAGTGTTATGTATCCTGATCACTTTCCTGGCCTCATCCTCTTAGCAGTCCCCAGCGTTAACATCAATAATGTAGGAAGGCTCGACGAGCCTAAACGAAGTGAAAATTAGAATTAGCATATATCAAACCAGTCTTTAACTATAGTTTAGCCCTGGGGTATATAAACCATTCATGTTAGTATTAGTCAAACTTTTGAACTGTGTTGGTCTTTAAACTGATGTCCTGTCCACAACAATTGGATCAATCCACTGGTGGACATAGTGCAGACCTTGAGTTCCTTTAACAGCCTCTTTTGTCTATTAATTCTTCTAAGGCAACATATAGTTCCAATATCCTTGAACTAACCAGCATGCAGTATCATTACCATACGTACAGGAGATTTTCTGTATAGATTGAGGTATTGGGCCAATTAGCTGGGATAACCATGTATATGAGATCAGGCCACACATGGACTGATGTTCAGACATGGCATCAAACTGGTATCATTTTGACTGTATCACATGAATGGAGGTATCAGTCACATACAAAGGTCTTAGCCTCCATCCTTGAACCTCTTCTCTGATTCTATAAGGTAGCTAATTTGAAACTACCCTTTCAGACCAGAACCTTGACCTGGGACCTTAAAACCACTTGACCACATGTATTATTGCTACTACTGCTGTTGTTCATCCTTAACTTATTTGTTAAAGCCTATAAAGATGTGAGGTTATGAGAGGGCTAGCAGTAACTGATATACCAGTTGTACAGGAGTACAATTGGTTGATATCAGATGCACCAAACATAGAGCAGGAACAAATGGTTCCATATCCAGTAGCCGAATGGAAGAAGTATCTATGTTAACAGGGGATGTCTGACCTGTGCCAAGGGAAATTCTAGGTTAACTGATTAGCCTCTTTTGTTTTGGTATTGAGAAAAGTAACATGTCTTCTTGGACTTGAGCCAGATGTGGAACAGATGTCTGCATATAAGGCATGTGCAATGGGAAGTCCTTGCTCTGTCACAGGTTTGCATGACTCATAACAAATCTCTGATACATGAAATGCATTTCAGGTCATAAGATTAGATGGGGTTCCTAGTTATGAAAGAGTATAACAGGCTATTGAAGAGGGAATTGAATGGTTGGACTGGCCTCAAACGTGCACCAGTGCACAGGCAAGGACCAGCCCTGTTTTCGTGCATAATGTTAGGAGCACCTATCAGTTATAGAGGATGCCCTAAGCTTGGTAGCAGACGAGTAAGTAGGGGAGTGGGTGTTAAATCCTGGGCTGGTGTGTGTGTTCTAGTTGTGGATAGGAAGTATCAGTAGATTAGGATAACAGAACAATGCAGTAGGTATCAGACATTGGTTGGATATGTGAGTACATAGAGGGTTGTCCAGGCACATGAGTTGTCTGGTAGCATCTCCAAGCACAAGTGTGGCTAGTGGATAATTGGAGGAGTGGTATGAGGAGTGGAAGAAATGACAGGTTATGTGATCATGTAGAGAGGAGTACTTCATAATGTGTAGTGTAATCCTGAAAAGGATTATATTACTCTCATAACTGGAAACAGTTTGTATTACTCTTATAGTAGGATTTGCCTTTATCTGTGTACCAGATCAAGTTCAGTGGTGTACAAATCTTCATGAGATGCTAGTCCTACCTGTTCTTAGGGAACCATGGACCCTGTCGATGGGAGCATAGATGTGTACTTTTATCATGTAAGTTGTTTAACCATTCTGAAACACCAGAGAGAACTACCAAGGGTTCAGTCTCAGTTTTGAGGAAGCAGTCCAGGTTTGGAATGTGTGGTATCAGGGAAACCTAAGAATTCACCTATACAGCCATATGTTAGATTTCTTTGTATCAAACCTTGTGGCAAGTGCAATTTCGAAAGGACTTGACACTAATAAGCAAGCGAATGCCAGACATGCTCTTAGGTTGCTTTTGCTTAACTCCAGGAAGTCTAATCACTTTTTCCCTGCAAAGATTGTTTTATTTTTGATCAATTTTATCACTAGGCAGTAAAAAGGTCAATTGAGTTAATTGATAGTAGACTAAAGAGTGGCCCAAAAGGCTTTACGCTTCCAGTGACACTGTGCATGTTGGTTGAGCTTATATACATGGTGTATCGTTTGGTGAAGAAATTCGTCATTGCATCGATTTTTATCCATTTAATAGTTTTTTTATCATTTCATATAACACCAGCTTGAGCAGAAGGATGCCAAGGGGATTCCAGTAGAGCTACAGAACCTGTCAAACGTATAGGCATTAAAGAGGCTTGTAGAAGTAGGAACTTAGCTCCAGTTTGGGACAGGTACTCAAACACTATATAGCACTGGCATTATAGGAAACATGCAGTTGTAATCACCCTTACAACCTGGAGAAAGCAGAACAGTAACCCTTATCTGTGGAGTTAAGTTAGTTATGTAAATATAGGAAGGCAGTCCTGTTTGTAACCTACATTAAGTAATGAGGGCAAAAACCAGTGTCAGTTGGGTCCAAGACTGAATATCTTTATTAGCAGTAAGGTAGATGTAGGGCAGTAGGCTCGAGTACTAGGAAGCCATGATTATACCTGTTAAGTAAACAAAAAGGGCGAGGATAGTAGCCTTTACAATACACATGGGGTGTAGACAAAGACAAGGGAATATAGAATTTTCAAATGAGACTAGGACTGGCCAAGTACACCAAATCCCCATAAAGGGTCAAACTAGTCAATTATTAAATAAGTATAAACAAAGACTATTTTTTTATATATGTTGACAGTAGGTGTATATTACAAACAGGTTACTTGGACTCCAACCCTTCACTTGATCATTACTCACATCTCGGGACGACAGGCAAGTGCATGTATCGATTGTTACCGTTTCTGATAGTTTCTCTACTTGTTATTTCATGTCTTGCTGCTTGTTGACACGATCATCACACGAGGATTAGTACCATGGTTTATTCTACATTTTGATTACCTCCTATGTTACCCCATTTATGATTGATTCCATGAGTACTAGCTGGGCGGGAAAAATATCTTAGTAGACGTGTGAACTACCCAATCTATCCCCAAAATGTCTATTATTGCATGATAGCAGCTGCACACGACACGTGTAGTGAGCCGGATTTACCTCCTAGCCGTTCACATGTCGAAAGCGATATTTCAACACACGTAGATAGTAGATACTCCTGTTATTACACCATGTTCTTTACCACTTGCCATGCTACCATGATTTTACATGTTTCCTCACAGTAGCTATATTTTCATTGATAGAGTCTCATGTCTCTCCCTTTTTATACTATGATGCTAGTTACCTTCTAGTTTCGTTCCCATATGCTAATTACATGTTTATGATTCTGTTGAGATTCGGATAGTGGTCATATGTGTACTTATTCCAATCCTGACTGGATAACCAACATTTTAGGTGATGAGTTAGAGGAGTTCTGTACTACCTTTTATGGGCAGACGGAAGATCCTGATCTGAGCATACAGGAGGACTTGGATGCGGGACAACCCTCCGCAAGAGACTATTAGCTATACAACATGTTATAGAGCACGTGTTGCTCACAAAAATTCTTGATTGTATTTCATTTTATTATGGATTATGAGAGTTGAGTGGTGGATTTCCCTTTTAGTACATTTTGATTATATTGAGACTATTTATCATATTTGGTCTCTACATTATGTGATCTCTTTTCAGTTATCAGTTTGTTCCTTTCACCATAGATATTGTGTTTACAATTTCCTGTTGAGATTGATACACAAATTTGATCTTTTGTGGAAATCTATAAACTGCGTGGTCGTATTTGTAAACTGTAGAGATGACTAGATAGCGTTCTACCGCCGATACTGCGGTGTAGGCTGGACGTACCCACGACTCATGCCCAATTACTGGGTGCGGGTCGTGACATAGGCATTCTGAAATTTTTGGTACTCCTCTTCATGTTGTTCCTATTGCTCCACCTTATGCTCCAACTCCTACCACTCCAGCCACTGCTGCTCCACCCACTGATTATCCATAAGCTATTGAGGGTCTCCACCATATGATAAGAGATCACATGCAGCTGACCCAGGCTTAGCATTAGGCTACTCTTGATCGAGTTAGTACTTTAGAGACTCGCTGGACTGAACGATTGAGAGATTATGAGTACCATGATGTCATTTGCACTCAAACGATCTCTAACACACTAGCTGATCTCCATTATGCTCAGTCCCATCAGCCTAGCGGCCTTGGCTTGTTTTCCAGAGATCCTACTTTTTTTTAGCTACCGTATTGAGGATCAGGAAATATGCCAGTACTTCAATCATACATGCACATATAATTGGTTCAGATCTTCTGGTGAGCCTGTTCACACTTCTGGTGGTGATGACGATGCTGTTGATCAGGACATAGGCGAGGATTAATGATATCTAGATGTCATTATCTTTAGCCTAGATATTATGTTTAGTAGATTTTCTATCTATTGTTATCATGTCTTAGAAATGTCTTACATTCTAAGAACATGTAGTATTAGTTATGCAGTTTTCTTTTACTAGTTGCTTGTATAGATTAAAACTTTTTTAATTTCATCTGTACTAAGTGGCTGTTTTCTTTATGAAAGCTAGTAGTTGTTTATTTCTCTCTTTTGGCACTATGCAGATATCTCATACTGAGTAGTTTAGCTTGATACAGCTTCTTATATATATAACTGCTCTGTGACATATATGCTTTATTGTTACTATCTCTTCTCTTTATATTTGTCTTTTTGTACGCATAAATTACAAGGGAGCATTTTGGTAAACAACGGAGGAGAAAATACAACACTTGTCAAAGAGGAGAGGGTACAACTACAACAACAAGGATTGCTTTTAATCATGGTGGTATATCGATCAAGGTTTGTCAATTATTATGGATATTGCTCAGATGGTTTACCGTAGAGTTAAGTTGCCCGTGTATGTGCGACGAGTTATAAGTTGTTGGCGTATTAGTCATGGTCGAACCGATTTTGATAATCGCCAAAACTCGGATTTGATATACGGGCTACTCACAACAGACTACGGCAACCAGTGCTGCTACCGTTCGAGATTTGCTCAGTCGTCGCGTCTGTATTTATTTTCCATTCTCAAATATATTTTACACAACTTTATTGAGTTTAGGAAAAATGTAAACCGTATCGTACTAGTAAATAGCTTGACCCAAAATGTTTTTCAAACAACCCATTTTTGTTTCCTAATAAACTTGTTTTTAAAACAAACCCAAAAACTTGTAGTTGAAAAACATTTCAAAAAGCCAAATATAGTTATAGAACCTGGATTCTGACCTAACAGTCATAACAGAGTTCGGACAGAGTTCGACTCGAACTTGGCCCGAACTTGGGTACCTTGATTTAGTAAACCCTGTAAACCTATTCTTCCTGCAGACTCGGCTGCAACAGTCAAATAATTGATGTTTGGCATCAGAATTCGGCCAGAACTCGGTTTTCAACAATCAGATAAATAGGGAAGAGTTTTTCATTCTAAATCACTCATTCACTTTCTATCTTCTCTTCTCTTAGCTTTCTAAGCTATTCAAAGCCTTCATTTTCAAATCCCAAGCCTATTTTACAACCTCTAGTCTACTTGCCAGTACAGTATGGTCTAGAAGTTTCAGCGAGTTGTAATCAGAAGCTTGATCAAGAAGTTCACACTTCACAATTGAAATCGGTCGAGCACTTTGGATCTAAGCTCGGTGTTGTAAAGAGCTGCAAGCGCTCGATTTAAAGCTTGTATTTCCAGTAGTGGATTTTAACTCGGAGCAGGAGTCCTTTGCCTAGAATAGTCCTCACAAGAGGGAGACCAGGATATATAGCTATGTTTGCGTTTGCTCTCTGTCTCTCTTATTTACTACTTTTATATATCTGTGACATAGCCACTGGGACACGATAGTGATATAATAGTATTTTTTGTTTTAATTAGTAATATTCTGTCGCACATTCTATTCAGCCCCTAGAGTATATACTGCTGTATTTCGATCCTACATAATTTAACCTGTGTTTTAAGATACAGCAGCACGAAGTGCATTATGGATAGAGATACGACTTGATGAATATGTTGTAAAATAGTTAGCTTGTCTAAAATGACTTAATGTTTATTGAAACGCGGAGCATGACTCTGATTGATGAAACAAAGAGGAAGTATGTTCGAAAGATCTTAATGTACGCCATATGAGTTCGAGTTGAGTAATAAGTGATAGAGTGATGAGTGTATACCCGGGAAAGTTTCGGGGATGAAACTTGTTCTGAGTGGTGTACTATGTAATGTCCGGTCCACCGAAAGAATCGAAATACAACGACATTTGGACTTAGCCATGCAATGGCTTGCTCGAAGTCCCGCTCGACCGAGGCAACTCCTCACTCAGGTGGGTGGCTTCGGTGGACTTGCCTCAGCTTGACCTTCATAATATATATGGAAGGTTTTTACTGCACTGAATATGATTGATAATAAAGGAGATGAATCCATATAGCTAAGAAAATAATCCCATTGTGTCAAATGTGCATAGAACTTGAAAGTGCTAGCTTATTGCTTAGATATCAATATACGATGGTTTTTAATGTGGCACTCGATCTTTCGATCGCAGGTATTGTGTTAAGTAAAGTAACGCTACGGGCTATCGACTTGTTACCAAATCAAGCACTGTCCTATGGCTATATGGCTTCGTATAGCCACACGTCCCCACGGTCGTAAGGCTTGGCATAGATTTTGCTCGTTCCACGATTTAAGTTGTATCACATGGATTATGGCATGGTCGTAGCACTAAAACGGAACAAGGTTGGTTCAAGTTATGCTGGAAGGCTATCAATAAGTCATTCCTGAGTTTGAGTCAAAAAGGTGTGGAAATACTGAAAGTTCTTAAGATTTTAGGCCGATCGTCGAGGTTGTCCCTCGTTCGGGCTATACTAAGAAGTATAAAGCATAAGGAAGTGAAGTAAAGATTTAAGTTGTACTGTTAGTTCGGCCATACATTTACGTTGAGTCTAGAAGTTCTCGTTGGTGCATGGTCATGGACAACTTGTGCATAAGATTTTGCATCCTCGATTCGGTAGCATGGGGCCACAAGACCGTTCCGGCTTAGAAAGAAAGTAAGATAGCCGAGCAAGAACACGCTCAGGTGATTCGAGGACTTCAATAGGGCAAGCTACCCATGCTGTAAGGGTCTCGTCTGCATCAAGCTATAAACGTCTAATATGACATGAATTGCCAGTGAGCTTTCATGTAGATGAGTCGGTGTACCGAGCGACAATCTGTATGTACGGTGTTGGTTGAGTTGTAAAAAGTATAAGCATGATACAAATGATTCAGGAAAGGTGTGCATGTTATGCAACATAATTATGAAGCCTATGATTTGGCTATAGTAGAGACACGTGCATCGGCACGAGATGTGGCGTCGTGTTTTGAGTCGTTGACAAAGAATTGAATAAGTTTGGGATTGAGTCGTTTGAGATGAATAGAAAAGGCCGCATGGCAAGGTATGGTTAATTCACACTGAGTTACGAGACACGATCTCGATGTTGTTTCAAGATTGAGTTTATGGCACGACCACCGAGTTGCGAGGCACGACCTCGACGTAGAATCACAAAGGAGTTTTATCGCACGATTGTGTCGTCGCTTAACAAAATAGGCCGGTAGTCTATGTCCTAAAACTGGTCTAAAGGCAAGATTAGAAAGATAATCAAAAGAACAGTTGCACTCACTAAATAAACGTGTTGGTTTTGTATGGGGGCGAGGAGCTCACTCACTAGTACGGTTGTGTAGTTTTACCCCACCAGTCTTCATGTGCAGCTTCAGGTATCAGCACGTCTTGGGTGGAGCTCGCTTGGACGCACTAAGGCATGGAGTTTCTTCACGTTTCGAGGCGTACGACCCTGCAAGAGTTGTTACGCCCCACACCTGCATGTTCGGGTACGGGTTGTGAGCGCGTCCAGCCAACACTGTCGTTGACAGCGATAGTAAGCTGTCTTGTCCTAGAAAACCCTCAAGAGATACAATATCATCTATGCTCAATCATGACGCTAGACGAGAAATAAAATCAAACCAAGCCAACACAATCACAGCATCTACTATCATCTTTTAGGTACATATACATGATCTCATCCCAGAGACAAATCCGACCAAACCTCAAAAGAATAATATACAATGAAGGTACGTAAATGATTCTATACTAATCCTAATTTCTAGAGTCTTCTGGAACTTCCACGAGTCGCCATCCAATCCAAGTCACATCCTCAAGCCCTGGCCTATATCAACGATCCTGTCAGGAATGGAGCAGAGTATAACCCTCCAAACAAATGTATCACGATAAAAAATAAGTAATAAGTAAATATGGAAAACAAAAGAACCAGATCATGTTAAACGACAATGTCATGCAATGTACATGCAACACGAACAACTATGAGAATAACAATGATCAAGAAAAACATGACTATGAACCATGTGCATTTGAAATTCCGTGTTCGATATGTGGTTGGCTGGGGTAATCCGACACATCCGAAGATGGCTGTTGATGATAGGTACGACATGACATATATGAGGTGTATGTGTGCTATTTACAATATACGATAGCAACTAGGTCTGACCACATATCTACTTGGCACTTCTCCTTTTCCCTGAGACATGAGTCGTGATCAACATGTACAAGTCATGAACAATATACGATAGCGAGTCATGTGTCACGATCAATATATGATAAACAAGTCATGTGTCATGTATGATAAACAAATAATAAGTCAAATTACGAATCAAGTCAAGATCACGACTATGAACAATAACAGGAATCACTATCAATAATTAAATCAGGAATACTAATCAGGATCATGTGTCAAGACTGTGTCATAATATGAGACAGGTCAGGATGATAAGAAAATAAGACAATTAAATTGTATCGAGAAAACTTGAGTAAGGAGTGTACTTGCCTTTATTCCAAATTGCTAAGTTGCTCATTGTCCCAAACCTAGCCAAAATACAAATTTCTGTTAAAATCTGCATCAAGTATCACGCTTCTCTTCTAATATTGGTCCTTCACATTCTTCCAAATAATGCTCAACAACAGTCCGACACCCAAATCAAAGCAGCCCAAGCCTACTGTACCAACAAACCCTTCCCACATAGCTAATACCAATTACTGGGCCAATACTTGCACGCCCAACTGAAACCAACTCTCTCTTATTCAGTCTATATTCAGTCTACATACTAGAAGTTTACCAATTTAAGTCAAAGCCCACTGCCATTTCCAAATGGATCGATCACAACACCAGAGAGCACACATTCAAATCATAGCTTCTAACGGCTATGGCACAGTACCCAATTTCAAACCCATCTTCAGTTAACCAATAGCTATGAGCAGTAACCATATTTCAACTCACATTCTAAATTTGTTACCTGTTCCATCCCTTAAGCCAACGGCTACAAGCAGCCCAAATTAATAACTAATGCACCCTAATATCTAGAGTCGACACAACCAAATTGTACTCGTATCCGTCAATACATAACACGTTTCCACGGACACACCAAATTGGCATAGTCCTGGTTACGGGTTCAACCCTCCTTGGTACACACTCGTGTCAGTACTGGACACACCCGACAAAGGTTATTTCTCCAGTGAATAACCAGAAAACTATACCTGCGTCTGTTACTCGTCGACACCAAGCTCACGGTCCAATTTGAACACCACAGTTCCCAAATACTTCTTTGGAACAAATCTCCAAACACCTGTTGAGCAATTCGAACCAAAGAATTTCTGAGGCTAACTGATTCCTACGATAGAAAATCATCGTTCTTGAAAGAGGATTAGTACAAGAACAACTGAGTTTGACCAAAACCGAATCAAGAATTTAGAGAACCAATGAAGAACTATAACAACTGATCAAGATCGATCAATGGAATCAATTCGAAGGAAGAAACGACTCACCAGTTAGGACGATCGACGACCGTCGGTGGTGAGTTGGCGAAGCGCGACGCTGATCTCCCGGCGCAGTCCTATGCTCGACTCGGTGGAGGAAGAAGTGGTTGCGGCGGTGATCGCCGGAGAAGACGACTTCAGTTGTCGAAGAATCTTTCCTGGAAAGCTCACCGTCACCGTCATCCCGAGTCTAGGAAGCCCCGCCTAGGCGCTGCCATGGTTGAGCTGCGGTCACGCTTGTTGAGAAATTGCCATAGCCACGAGCTCCCTGAGCGATCGAAGGAGAGATCGATGGAAGGAAAACGAATGGAGAGGGGAGGGAACGGAGAGGCAGGGCTTCGCCGCGGTGGATTATGAGTAAAGAAGAAGGAGGGGGAGGAGGTCAATTTATAGATCGACGACAGTAGTGATGGCCGTTACATGGGAACGACGGAGATCGTCAGTCACTAGGCGGTGGCGATGGATGGCTCCGATGAGAGGGTTAGGTCGGTGGGAAGGTTCGAGAAGCTCCAGTCCATAGTTGGGCGGTCGACGAGGCACTACGCGGTTGGGGCGAGCGGACGAGCATGCCTTGCTCGTGGCGGTAGAACAGAATAAAAAAGGAGGAGGTGTCTCTGTAAATGAAGGCTCAATTGCTTTGGTGGTACTCCAAGTTACACCCAATTAACAATAAAATACCTAATCTATTATTCCTTACTTAAAAGTAACACACGTTCTAATTAAGGTGTATTACAGTCCCTGTAGCCAATTTCTGTCAAGTTACTAACAGAAATGCCGACGTGGCATGCCAACTCGTTAACTGAGTGTACACGTGTGCAGTCCACGTGTACACTCAACTTAGTATAACCATATTTGACCTTCATATGTCTCTCTCTCTCTATTCGATCGACATACTCCGACGAGAAGACGAGGCCACCGAGAGACGCGGACGTCGAGGAGACGAGCGGTGCGGCTGAAGGCGAAGCTACCAGAGCATTCGCAGATGGGTACCTCTCTCCCTTGCTCTCTTCTTCTTCTTCTTCATCATCATTTTCGAATCTCACGTTGTTTCTCTTTATTACCGAAACCCTAAAATTTGAAAAACCTCGAAGTAGAGTAAACATTAGAGGAAAACCCTAACCAGTAGTTATTATTATGAAAACCCTAAAGTAATTTATTGTGTAAGGCATGCAATAATTTATTGTGAAAACCCTAAAATAAAAGAAGAGCCGATCTGAAAATGTTTATGCTGACAAAATTGCAGCAAATGAAGCAACCAAAATGGAATGGGATCTTGCGAAGATCCTATGTTATTGCGAAGGAACTTTTTTGTACAAATTATTCACTGCAAATACACCTTGGAATCGTGGGCGCCAATTTTTAAAATGTGCAAAGGAGGTAGGATGTGATTTTTGGTGTTGGACTGATGAACTTCGGTTATGTCGTTGCGAAGCCGAATTTTGCAAAATACGAACATCAAAGGTGCCTAGGAGCTTAGGTCATAAATTCTACTGTTGTCCATTATCTACTAGTGTAAGTGAAACATACTTTTCTTTGTACATTAATATAAGTTAATTATTATTTCTTGCTAGTAATGTGTAACTTACAATTGTAAGTTCTTTTTTAATACGTGTAGAGGGAAAATCCCGGTTGTGAATACATTGAATGGATGCAACAAGCTATGGCCTCAAAGACAAAGAAGAAAATGGTGGATGATGGCTACTATTTCTTCGGGACAAGGCAAGGATATCATGAAGGAGATCATATTGGACGTTGAAATTGAACACCGTGTAGCGCAACGACAACTTGAAATGTATGGGTCTATTTTGAAGAAATTTGGAAGATTTAAGATGGAGTAATTGTAAACTCGTATTTGTCTTGTAATGACTAAAAGTTGAAGTTGTAATGACTGGAAAACTTGTAGTTTATGGATCGAAGTTGTAATGGCTTTGCAGCTGTAAACAAGCTCTGGATTTTCATCCTCTGGAATTGTAACCCTTTTTGATGTTGTATTGAATGATGTATTGAATGGTGTATTGAATGGTTCTGGATTTTCATCTCGTTGAGATTCAAGTTTTTTGTAATGGTTCTCTTTTGAATGATGAAGTCATATTTTGAGTCATGTTTTTGTTATCAAACACTACATGATGCTGAAGTCACCAAATTATGTATCATTAGCGACAAGTATATATACATCCATTCAAATTATATATACATCTATTCAAATTATGTATCATTACCTGCTACATATGTTTTAGCTTTCACATTCAACTAATGTTGCAGTAACATTTCACACAAAGTAGAACCAGTGACCTGTATTTCACACAAATACTGATACATAAAAGACTACCACTGCATTTAAAAAACTGCATTACATATGAGCCTTCATGTATATGAGCCACATAAAAGACTGCATTTAAAAGACTGTATTACATATTAGCCACATAAAAGATTACAAATACATAAAAGACTACAACCACTGAGCTGCATTTAAAAGACTACAACCACATAAAAGACTACAACTGTATTTAGAAGAATGCATTTAAAAGACTGTCCAGATGATAGAAACACACAAAGTACAACTGCATTTAGAAGACTGCATTTAAAAGACTGTCCAGGTGATAGAAACACACAAAGTACAACTACATTTAGAGGACTACAAACTGCATTTAGAACGTAATAGACTAAAAGTAGAACTACACAAATCCAGTTTGACATCTCATTACCACACAAAGTAGGACTACAACTGCATTTAAAAGACTATCCAGTTTGACATCTCATTACCACACAAATCTAGTTACCAACCACACAATTGTCCTGGTGATAGAAACACAAAATAATTGGCCACTTGTCCAATACATATTAGGCCTTCTTCTATACGGCCACACAATTGTCCAGAAACATAAATCCAGTACATATTAGGCCTTCTTCTAAATGGCCACACAATTGTCCAGGTGATAGAAACACAAAATAATTATATCAAATGTCATTACATGCTTTTTGGTTCACCTATGAAAGAAATACGACTAAAACAAAATCTTTCAGTTATGAACCACAAAATTAGTGTTGTCCAAATTAGTCTAGACACTTGTAATTCAGTTTTTGCTTTTCTTAGATGGTAGATTGTATCTTGATGGTACCACTCTGCCCTTTGCTTTCTTCCCCTGACCATTCTTTGGCAATGTTGAAGTTGGATGAGTTGGGGCTGCTGCTGTGCTCCTTTGGCTTGCTGAGATATCTTGGTTGGAAGCTCCCACACCTAAGCCTCCATCAATAGAGCCAAGGCCTGAATATCGATATTGGTTGGAAGCTCCCACACTGCTTAGGCCTGTATTATTGACCACTTGACTTGTACCCTGATAACAAAGTAGAACAACAAGAAATTCCAATCACTGACAGTAGAACAAAGTAGAACAGAGTAGAACAAAGTAGAACAAAGTCAAGTAGAACAAAGTAGAACAAAGTAGACCACATTAATAAACTGATCACTGAATTTTATGCACTTACATCCATCATCCACCTAAGTGTGGTTGGTGCACTGCTGACATCCACATTCAAATCGCTGACAGTTTGCCTTGAAGATCCAGCCTAAAATGTAGGTACATATACAAGATTTGAAATTCAGTAGCCTAAAATAGTCACTGAGCAGAAACATTAAGTCAAAACATTCACTGATCAATAATACAGGCCTAAGCAATAATACAGGCCTAAGCAGTAAAGGATATTAAGTCAAAACATTCATGCAATTAAACAATCACTGATCAATAATACAGGCCTAAGCAGTGATCAAAATATTAAGTCAAAACATTCATACAAGTTGCAATAAAATAGTCACTGATGAATAATACATGCCTAATATTCAGTCAATATTCCTAATGTAAAGGATACTTACAGTTGGGAATTCTCCTCTTTCACTTGTATGTTGCTCATTTCCAGTAGTGTATTCTGTACTTACATTGCCTCTGCTTCCTCCAGCCTGCAAAATTAGTAAAATTAAGCATTACATATACAACAATCTTGACCTAGAATATTAGTACAAATCGACATACTTACATTCACCCCATGGAACCTCTTATTATGGGTATGTGACCCACAAACACTGCATGTTACGTTACACAGGCCTTTCTTACTGAGCTTGGCCATGGTTTTGTTACTTGTATTCTGCTTCTGCTTTCCTTTGTCTTCCAACTCAATTGGGTCCTCTCTTCTAGCCATTGTCTTCCTGCCACTCCTTTTCTTCACTAGTGTATGTGGTAACAGAATATCCTGAGAAAATAGATGTTTTCCCATAATGCAGGGCCATTTAAAGGGTGAATGACATGATTGTACACCAGTCTGTAAGTTGATAATTTGTAGCAGTCAACAACATAGTTTTCAGACCTTTCATTATTTCCAAATATGCAAGCACAAGTATGCTGACATGGTATTGCAGAAAGTTTCCATTTTTTGCATGTACAAGTTTTTATAACCATGTCAACAACAAATTGACCACCTGGCCCACTAACTTGGACCTTAGGACCTCCAGAATACTCTGTTGTCCACATATAGGATTCCTTCTTGTGCTTCTCCAGCTTCTTTTGAATTTTAGGACAAAGTCTGCCCCTCCACTTTTTTCCCAATTTGGCCTTTGTGAAATCCTCTTCATGAGCATGGTCCTGATCATCTCAAAAATTGTGATGACTGGTTTCTCTCTAGCTTCAAGGATGTACTTGTTAAATGCCTCACTGTAGTTGTTGAGCAATACATCACACTTGTAAGTATCCTTGAAGAATGCCCTGCTCTAATGGACTGCTGGTCTAGCATCCATCCATCGCTTAGCTTCAATACTCTTCTCTTCTATTTCTTTCTCACACTTCTTGAACTCAGCTAGGTTTGTGGATCTTCCAACTTTCTTGAGTATCTCCACCAACCCAATATCTCTAAATTTCTTTCTCATATTCTGCTCCAAATGTCTGAGACAAAGCCTGTGTTCTGAATTTAGGAAATGTCTTTCAATTGCATTGATAAGCCCCTACATATAGAAATGAAAGATGTAAGATGGTAGTGTTAAGAAATTGTAATGTTTGTTATGACAGGTTGAGAGATGACAGTGTTATAATACTTACTTTTTGCCTATCACTCATGAAGACCCAATGGTGAGAGTTGTGCATACTAAAATCTTTTTTTAGCAACTCCACAAACCAGTCCCAATTCTCAGTATTCTCAACTGTCACAATTGCAAATGCAAGAGGGTACATGCAATCATTTGGGTCAATTCCTGTGGCAACCAACAATTGCCCACCATAGGTACACTTCAAAAAGCATCCATCTAGACAAATAATTGGCCTGCAGTGTTTGAAATCCTCTTTGATACCTGCCAAGTACATGTACATGCCACGAAATTTCCCTCTAGGCTCTTTAAACTCAAATGTAGAACCAGGATTTGTCCTCATAACTTCCCATTTATAATCCCATAACCTAGCATATTGCAAGTCTTCATCACCCTTAATCTTCTTAATTGCATAGTTCCTTGCCCTCCTAGCCTTCATGTGGTCAATGGTGAGAGCCAAATCCTTCTTTACTCTTTTAACAATTTGACTAATTTTCCACCCTGGGTCATCTCTAAACTCATTCATGTACATTCTGCAATCACCATATAACTCAGATGAAATTTGGTGTTAACCATGCCACAAGTGTGCTCCAAGTTGTAGCTCTTGACAAGGAAAGTCTTATTTTCTTTGTCTTTCCTGTCCAACTTGCTTGAAAAAATGAAAAATTTGCAATCTTTTGTATAGCACTTGCACCTGACCCTGTTGTGATCATTGGTTGAAAACCAAACTTGCCATCTCTGATTTATGCCCCACTGCCTGCAAGCCATCTTGAACTCATCTTTATCTTTAAATTGTAGCCCCAATTCCCATTTAGGGTCATCCATGTTCCTGTTGGCATTAAATATTGGAAACTTCATCTTTGGATGTTCACTAACAAAATCAGAGTCAGAGCTGCTTTCAGTACTAACAATCTCATCTGATAGAGGACCATAATCACTGCTCTCCCCCTCACATGCTGCAAATCTAATTGAAGCTTCTAAACCAATGTCATCTACTGTTTTGGGCTTCATTTTGGGTCTGCCAGTACTGTTTTTTCTTATCTTTCCAGCTTCAACATCCAGTAATACCCCATCATCATTAACTTGGCCAGTCTCTATTAAGACTTCCTGCAAGTCCTCATTCCCCTCCATTTCATCATATTCTGAATCAAATAGATGACCATCAGGAACATGGATTTTGATACCTTCTTCAAATCCCTCATCTACAACATCAGCTTCCTCTTCTTCAGGGTCAACTTCTTCATGTAGGAATGTGGCAGCTACATCAACTGCATCTCCTGCATGTGAGTATGTCATGTCTTCAGCTCCATGTGGGTATGTGGCAGCAACATCCCTCCTCTTTATCTCTGGATTTCCAGACCCCATATCAGGGTCAGAACTATTTCCACCAACATCAAGATCAACTGCCACTTATTCAGGTTGGTCTATGGCACCAACATCAAAATCAACTGCCACTTCTTCAGGTTGGTCCGTGGCACCAAAATCAACATCATGTAGGTCTTCATCACTGTCATCATGCACCTCAACTGTCTCATGCTCTGAGTCTGCAAGGTACTCAGTTTCTTTCTCACATTCTTCATCTCCTATATGCATAACATAGACATCTACCTCCCTACTCCCATGTTTAATAGCATTATGAGCCATTTCAAGGACACTTGCATCATTGTCAAGTCGTTGTAGACCAGAATTAACTTTCTTACATGCCTCCTTCCAGTAATACATCATCTTTCCTCTATATAAGAACTTAACCCACATATGAATCATCTTGAATGACACAGTATCAACCTCAAACCACTTTGAAACTACTTCCCCATCAAAATATTGCAGATTAATTTTAAAACTACCTGTTAGCACAGAATCATATAATCATGTCTATATATAATCATATATTCATGTCTGTATATAATCATATATTCATGTCTATATAAAATTATAAAATCATGTAGATCAATTACATTCTATATAATAGAAGGCTATATATTCATGTCTAGATAAAACCATGTCACATATATTCATGTCTATATAATTATGTCTATATAAAAGCATGTGTATATAAAATCATATATTCATGTCTATAAAATCAAAACTACCTGTTAGCACAGAATCATATAATCATGTCTATATATAATCATATATTCATGTCTATATATAATCATATATTCATGTCTATATAAAATCATAAAATCATGTAGATCAATTACATTCTATATAATAGAAGACTATATATTCATGTCTATATAAAATCATATATGCACATTGGTGTATGTAAGCATATATGGACAGGTAGATATTCAGGGTGTCTGTGTATATATTACAGGGTGTGTGTGTACCAGTTAACTAGATCAATTACTGTCTATAAAATCATGTCACATATATTTATGTCTATATACATGTAGATCAATTACTGTCTATATAGATAAATATGTGTATATATTACAGGGTGTGTGTGTACCAGTTAACTAGAGGGTGGATAGACACATAGGCAGAAGGCCATGAGGGTGAGATATGTGATACACAGATGCACATTGGTGTATGTAAGCATATATGGACAGGTAGGTAGATGTCTTCATAGATGTAGAGTAAAAAAGGGACTTTGCCCTGCAGTATAAATGAACCTTGTGCACATGTGTTCATGATGTATGAAGCAGCAAGTAGCTGCTGTTAGGTGTGCACATGTGCAGTATGCATTAAAAGGGAGAGAAAGTATGTTGCACAGCAGCAGTAGGACAAGGATGTACAATTGTAGTTGCCCACAAGTAGTTCTTGTGACTTGGTCAGTTAGCATGTGCTTTGGTGGCATCAACTAAGGGAATTACTGGTGTTAGCAGTGAGTAGGTGACACCACAACAGGTGTTTGATCTGTAGTATAGGAAGGTAAGGGGGAGCCTGTCTTAGGCCAGTGCACAATCATGCACTTGGCACAGGTGCCTGTACAGGCAGGGTTAACCCTAATTTTTACAAAAGAATCCTAATTTTAACAAAAGAACCCTAATTTCGTCCAGGTGCCTGTACAGGTGCCTGTATAGTTGAACAGGAAGAACCCTAATTTTAACAAAAGAACCCTAATTTCGTAATGAAAATAAAAGTTTAAAAGCCTAAATTGAAGAATCGAAGAAGATGATCCCTAAACACACTTCGTGCAAATAATTTCGGTGCATACAGAACCCTAAATTTAGTTCGTGCTCTTCATTTAGGGTTTTCAGAATGAAATGAAAAGAATAAAACCCTAAACTCATTTGCACGAAGTGTGTTTTGGTGCATGCAGAACCCTAAATTCAGTTTGTGCTCTTCATTTAGGGTTTTCAGAATGAAATGAAAAGAATAAAACCCTAAACTTATTATTCGACGAAAAATAAGAAGAAAAAGAAGATAGAGAGGGGGGGAAGAGAGGTAACCATCTGCAATTCGCCGATCGTTGCCTCTCCTCGTCTTCAGCCGATCGTCGTCGCCTCTCCTCGTCTTCAGCAGATCGTCGTCGCCCCTTCTAGCACGTTCGTCGGTCCTTGGAAGAGGAAGAGATACAGAAAGAGAGAGAGAGTTGGAGAGGCCGGGAATTGAGCCACTTCCCCGGCCAACCCCTAATTTGTTGAGTGTACACGTGGACTGCACACGTGTACACTCAGTTAACGAGTTGGCATGCCACGTCGGCATTTCTGTTAGCAACTTGACGGAAATTGGCTACAGGGACTATAATACAACTTAATTAGAACGTGTGTTACTTTTAAGTAAGGAATAATAGATTAGGTACTTTATTGTTAATTGGGTGTAACTTGGAGTACCACCAACGCAATTGAGCCGTAAATGAATTTGGTTTAGATCTGAGAGAAAAAGTTGGTTTTAGAAAAACTTATCGGGTTTGGGTGCTTAAATGGATTCGAATTGGTCCAAAAATGGGTTTGGATTTCGAGTGAAAGGGTTTGGCTGATAATGCTGATGGGCTTGGTTAAACATGAATTCAAGTGTGGGTTTGAATGCCTTGGCTATGGACTAGAATTTTAATGGGCTTGGTGTTTAACCCCAAAAATGAATGGAGATGGCTGATTTAAAAGGTTGATAACTAATTGGTTAAGTCCCAAGATTCAATTAAGAAATTTACTCAAAGCTTGGAAATATTCTTAATAATCAAAATAGATTCTAAATAAAAATTCAAGAATAAAATGTTATAAACAATAAATAATCATTCACATATAGAAGATTTTAATAAATCCTAAATTTTTTTGAGAAAATATAAAATATTTTAAATCTTAATTCAGTGAAAAGTGGGGTTACAAATCTACCCACCTTAGAAAAATTTTGTCCTCGAAATTTCAAAGGACACGAATGGATATGAATGACATGATAAAAATTAACTAGGCACGATTGTCAATAGAAAAGAACCTATTTAGCACAAGTAGACATCACTAGAAATAATCGAATACAGAAATGGCATGAATGTTTAAAGTTGGTCAGGTACAAACGGAAATAGAAAAGAACATATGCAATTAGGCACGATAATCATAAGGATTTGAGATGAATTAGCACGACTAAATAATCGAGTATAGGAATTTGAAGATAGCATGAATAATGATCACCAATTGGTTAGGCACGAAGGAAAACAAAATTATATACTAGAATTTGAGATAGTTTAGCACGATTAAACAATCGAATACAGAGATTAAAAATAATACAATTAATAATAATAAGGGATACGCATGGGATAATTAAAGTTATCGTAGCACAATCTTCGGTGCACGAACAAAATTAAAAGTTAAGCACGATTGGAATAGAACCAAAATAGGAAAGTCACGGTTAGATATAGGCATGATTAAATCAAAATTATTTGGCACGATAGTCATGGCGAGTAAAATCACCTAGCTATGACTAGAAATAGTTTAAATGGTTTACAGAGTCAAAGTCATGTATCAGAACTTAGGCACGATCGAGAATCTAGTCATGATCGACAGAAAATTACATAGTCATAAAAAGTCTTCTAGGCACGAGAAATTAAATTTTTGGCATGGTCAGGTCATAGAGTTGGGATGGTATAGTGATGGTCAAATCATAATACTTGGGCACGATCAATTATCAAAAATGACTAGAATAGTCAAAATTACGACTATCGAGATACGATAAAGGAAATACTTTAGTCATTTAGGTATGCCTGAAATCTTCTTTAGGAATGAACAATCCTAAGTCATTTAGGCATGATCAGGAGTGGAATCAAGGTATGGTCAAAGTCATTAGGCACGATCTAAGCTATCCAAAATCATAGGATTAAGACGATAGGATCGAGTCAAGATAAGGTCAACATTATAAGTATAGAATGACTTAGTAATCAAATATAGAAACAATTAAAGGCCAAGTCTAAGCATGATCGAAGTTCAAAGGTTTAGGTATGATATAGATGATTCAAATCATATGACACGATCTATGATTAATCAAGGTCATCTAAGAATAGTCATGAGATTAGTTAGTAGTGAGTCAATATATAGAATATAGAATGATTAGTCAATAGGGTCAAGATTAATAGTCAAGGTCATCTAGGAGCGATTCAGAAGTGAAAGTCAGACACGATCTTGAAATGATTTAGGCATAAAAAAATATGATCGAAGAAATCTGATAATAAGTCAAAAATAAGAATCCAAATCTTAGTTAGGATCAAATAATAGGAAACTATTAATGTTTCCAAAAACAGAATCTAAGTATAGTCGTGATCAGGGAAGGATCGATAGATAGCAAAATTAGAGTTTAGACATGGTCATGATTAGAGAATCCTTGCAAACAATTTTTATTGAAAAATCAACCGGATGGAAATCCTCACTACAAGATAAGGAAAATTGATGATTACAAGATATAAAAAAGAAGGAAAAACTACAGGGTAATCATTCTAACACTACTACAACTACCACGAGGTCTCCTGACCGTTATTCCTCAACCACTCCTCTATATACAAGTCCAGAAATACAACTAACAGCTATAAATCCATCACTCCATGAGAATCAACTCTAGAATTTCCTACGAAGACAGTCTCTGACTCTATGGTCATCTGATCCACAATGGAGGCACCGTCCTAATCTCACTCTGCATCCATCCCACTTGTGACCCCACTTCTTGCAAAAATTGCAAACAACCTCATGCTGCTTCTGAACAGAGACTGGCTCTGACAATAACTGCTCTATTTGAATCTGATCTGGATCAACCTCCTGCAGAACAAGATGGCACTTCGCTGGTCTTGGATTGGGATCCTTGCTTTTATTACCATCTCTCTTGCGCTTCAGATCCAAATCAACTTCTATTCTCTAGGCTATGGATAATATATCAGCATAGGTACTAGCACAATTGGTTATGACATAAATCCTAATATCTTTATTCAAGCCCTAACAAAACCTTTGAGCCCTGACTTCAGGATCCAGCTTCCCAGCAAATCTACTAAGCCTGCTAAACTCAGCTGCATACTCATCAACTGTCCTATCACCTTGCTCTAGATTCTGAAACTGCCTCTCTAACATCTCATGGACGATAGCCTGGAAGAACTTCCTCTTAAATTCTTTCTTAAACTTCTTCCAAGTCAGATTAGGGTTTGCTATCTTAGGTTCATTTCTAAACCAAGTTCTAGCTAAGTCATGGAGTTGGAGTCTAACAACTTCTATCTTCAAATTATCGAAAATCTGTACAACTCGTAAAACCCTTTCTATGTCTTCTAGCCACTCATCAGCATACAATATCCCTTAAGTGCCACAAAACACTTAGGGACGCATCTCCTTAAAATCCAGAATAGTCCCTTCCTTCGGTATAGAAATCCCCTGACTTGCTAATTTCTCTATTGTTGCTAAGGTCGCCAACTAAATATTCTCCATTCCTTCCTTTATAGTAGTTATCTGTTCCTTCTGTGCTTCGACCTGAATCTTATATGCTTTCATCATTCCTTTGAAAATCTCAAACATCTACTCTCCACTCATAGGCAAATTCTCAGGAATAGGAATGGTCGGATTGGGTTCTTATTTGGAAGAGAAGGAGGATGTGAAGATGGTGTAGGGGTCTTATTCCCTTCAAAAGTCACAGAACGAGATGAAGACGATCCTATGGAACTAGAATTGTCCAGAATACGTCTCCGAGTCGCTCTATTTCCTCTAGCCATTCTGGAAAGAGAAGATAAGGAAATGAGGTTATAAGAGGAAATCACTTAGAAATATTAGGAAGTAACTATGATAAGAAATATACATACAAATACTCTGCTACTAAGTACATGATCACAAGATATAAGTAGATAGTTAGAGTCATTTCTAAGTCATGATTGAGCATTCCAATTCTCGCAGGCTCCCAATGGCACTCTAATCTTAAGTACCATTAGATATACCTGTATGGGCCACCATAAAAATGTGTCACGTCCTACGCCCGCATGTTCGGGTACGAGTTATGAGCACGTCCATCCTACACTATCGTTGACAACGGTCGTCAGCTTCTAGTAGTCCTAGAAAAACCTTAAGAGATACGATATCATCTATGCTCAATCATGACACTAGACGAGAAATAAAATCAAACCAAGCCAACACAATCACAACATCCACTATCATCTTTTAGGTACATATACATGATCTCATCTCGGAGAAATATTTGGCCAAACCTCAAGAGAATAATATACAATGAAGGTACATAGATGATTCTATACTAATCCTAATTTCTAGAGTCTTCTGAAACTTCTACGAGTCACCATCCAATCCAAGTTACATCCTCAAGCCCTGGCCTATATCAACGATCCAGTCAGGAATAGAGCAGAGTACAACCCTCCAAATAAATTTATCACGATACAAAATAAGTAATAAGTAAATACGAAAAATAAAAGAACCAGATCATGTGATAGACAATGTCATGCAATGCAACCTGCAATACGAACAACTATAAGAACAACCATGATCAAGAAAAATACGACTATGAACCATATGCATTTAAAATACCGTGTTTGATATGTGGTCGGCTGGGATAATCTGGCCCAACCGAAGATGGCTATTAACGATAGGTACGACACGACATACATGAGGTATATGTGTGCTATTTACGATATATGATAGCAACTGGGTATGACCACATACCTACTTGGCATTTCTACTTTCCCCCGAAATAAGAGTCGTGATCAACATGTACAAGTCATAACCAATATACGATAGCGAGTCAAGTGTCACGATCAATGTACGTTAAACAAGTCATGTGACATGTACGATAAACAAATCATGAGTCAAACCACGAATCAAGTCACGATCACGACTATGAACAATAACTTGAATCATTATCAGGAATTAAATCAGGAATACTAATCAGGATCACGTGTCAAGACTATGTCGCAATATGAGACAAGTCAGGATGATAAGAAAATAAGATAATTAAATTGTATCAAGAAAACATGAGTAAGGAGTGTACTTGCCTTTATTCCAAATTGCTAAGTTGCTCCTTGTCCCAAATCTAGCCAAAATACAAATTTCTATTAAAATCTTTATTAAGTATCAAGCTTCTCTTCTAATATTGGTCCTTCACATTCTTCCAAATATTGCTCAATAGCAGTCCGACACCCAAATAAAATCAGCCCAAGCCTACTGTAACAACAAAACCTTCCCACATGACTAATACCAATTACTGGGCCAATACTTGTAGGCCCAACTGAAACAAACACTCTCTTATTCAGTCTACATACTAGCAGTTTACCAATTTAACTCAAAGCCTACTGCCATTTTCTAGCAAATCGATCACAACACCAAAGAGCACACATTCAAATCATAGATTCTAACGGCTGTGGCACAGTGCCCAATTTCAAACCTATCTTCAATTAACCAATAGCTATGAGCAGTAGTCATATTTTAACTCATATTCTAAATCAATCACCTGTTCCATCCCTTAAGCCAACGGCTATTAGCAGCCCAAATTAATAACTAGTGCACCCAAATATCTAGAGTCTACACAACCAAATTGTACTTGTGTCCGTCAATACACAAGACGTTTCCATGGACACACAAAATTGGTACAGTCCTGGTTACGGGTTCATCCCTCCCTTGGTACACACTTGTGTCAGTACTAGACACACCCGACGAAGCTGATTTCTCCAGAGAATAACAAGAAAACTATACCTACGTTTGTTTCTCCTCGACACCAAGCTCACGTATCCAATTCAAATACCACAGTTCCCAAATGCTTCTTTGAAACAAATCTCCAAACACCTATTGAGCAATTCGAACCAAAGAATTTCTGAGTCTAACTGATTCCTACGATAGAAAATCATCGTTCTTGAAAGAGGATCAATACAAGAACAACTGAGTTTGACCAAAACTAAATCAAGAATTTAGAGAACCAATGAAGAACTCTGACAATTGATCAAGATCGATCAATGGAATCAATTCGAAGGAAGAAACGACTCACCGGTTAGGACGATCGACGATCGTCGATGGAGAGTTGGCAAAGTATGATGCTGATCTCTCGGCGCAGTCCTCTACTCGACTTAGTGGAGGAAGAAGCGGATGCGGTGGTGATCACCGGAGAAGATGACTTCAGTTGCCGAAGAATCTTTGCTGGAAAGCTTGCCGTCACCGTCGTTGCAAGTCATGGAAGACCCGTCTAGGCGATGCTGCTAGAAGGGACTGCCATGGCCAAGCTGCGGTAACGCTTGCTGAGAAATCAGCATGGCCAAGAGCTTCCTGAGAGATCAAAGAAGAGATCATTAGAAGGAAACCGAATGGAGAAGGGAGGGAACGGAGAGGCAGGGCTTCGCCGCGATGGATTGGGAGTAAAGAAGAAGGAGGGGGCGAAGGTCAATTTATAGATAGAAGACAGTGATGATGGCTGTTACAAGGGAACGACGGAGATTGTCAGTCACTAGGCGGTGGTGATAGATGGCTCCGATGAGAGGGTTAGGTCGATAGAAAGGTTCGAGAAGCTCTAGTCCATAGTTGGGCAGTCGACGAGGCACTACCCGGTTGGGGCAAGCGGACGAGCGTGCCTCACTCGTGGCGATGGAACAGAATGAAGAGGTAAATTATAAGGGCACAACATATTTTGATCGGGGCTGTCCAAGTGTTAGTTTTCCATTATTTACAAGTTTGCCACTGAAAAAGTTACTCAGGGCTATCCAAGTAGTAGGTATAAAAGATAAGTCTTATAATTTTTGTTTTCTTCCTCACTCTCCATTCCTCACAAGAAGAAGAACAAGAAGAAAAAAAGAAAAAAAAAACAAGAACATCAATTTTTGCAAACCTAGTTTATTTTAATTTTTTGCTCTCTTCTAATTTCTCAGATCTCTTTCTCCAAACCCTACTTTATTTTTCTTCTTCTTGTTTGGGCATTATGGATGAAACCCTAGTTGTAGAAGAAATTGGGTTATCAAATCTATCAAATATATTACTCTATTAGTCTATTAACCAATTTTTTTTATTAATAGAAGAATTATGCATGAAATCCTAGTTGTAGAAGAAAACTATGGAAGAAATCCTAGTTGTAGAATAATTGGGTTCATATCAGGACTGTCACAATTTTTGACAGTCCTAAAAGTATTAAGGACTGCCAGAAATTGTAGCAGTCTTGAATATACTTAATGTACAGCATGACTGCCACAATTCCTGGCAGTCCAAGAAGTAATGAGTACTGCCAGAAATTGTGGCAGTCTTGAAATAGACTCGATGTACAACAGGACTGCCATAATTGCTGGCAGTCCTAGAAGTAATAAGGACTGCCAGAAATTGTGGCAGTCCTGAAAGGAACGCTCTACAACATGACTGCCACAATTTCTGGCAGTCCTAGACATATTGAGGACTGCTAGAAATTGAGGCAGTCCTGAAAGATACTTGGTGTACAGCATGTTTCTTTCAGGACTGCCACATTTTCTGGTAGTCCTAAAGTCGGCATTTTCGAATGAAAAAAACATATTAGGGTTTATTTCAATCTTGATAATAGAGTGAAATATGCATTTTAGGATTTATTTCCATGCATTCTTTGTGAGAAAAGAAGTATTTAACCTTTATTTTCATACATTTTAGGGTTTATTTAATTTTTTGGGTGCCATCGAAATTGGGAAAGAGAAGGAAACTATGGTTTTGATGGAGATGGTGATGATGGAAATGGTGGAGAAGAAGAAGAAGATGATGATGAGGAAAAAACTAGAGTTTTGATGAAGATATGAGAATGAAAATGGTGGAGAAGAAGAAGATGGATAGAAGAAGAAGAAGAAAGCTAGGGTTTGTGAAGAGAGAGAGTGAAATTTAGAAATGAGAGTAATTTTTTGGGTTTTGGGGGCTGTGGGCTTTGGACAGCCCCCTGAGTAGAATATTTTGATAGCCCTAGTAAAAGTTCCTCCCAACCTGGCTAGCCCTAATCCTGGCTAGCCCCGATCAAAAAAGTATGTGCCCTTATAATTAGCCAATGAAGAAGAGGGAGGAGTCTCTGTAAATGAATTTGGTTTAGATTTGAGAGGAGAAGTTGGTTTTAGAAAAACTTATCGGGTTTGGGTGCTTAGATGGATTCGAGTTGGTCCAAAAATGGGTTAAGGTTTCAAGTGAAAGGGTTTGGCCGATAATGCTGATGGGCTTGGTTAAACATGAATTCAAGTGTGGGTTTGAATGCCTTGGCTATGGATTAGAATTTTAATAGGCTTAGTATTTAACCCCAAAAATGAATGAAGGTGGCTGATTTAAAAGGTTGGTAACTAATTGGTTAAGGCCCAGAATACAATAATAAAATTTAATCAAAGAATAAAAATATTCTTAATAATCAAAATAGATTCTAAATAAACATTCAAGAATAAAATGTTATAAAAAATAAATAATCATTCTAATATAAAAGATTTTAATAAATCTTGAAAAATATTTTGAAAACTATAAAATATTTTAAATCTTAATTCCAAGAAAAGTGGGGTTACATGAGTCTTCACCTATAAGGGACATAATGTATGGACATCGTCTTCTGAAGCATCCGCAAGTGGCAAGCCTTAAACCTTTCTATTGAGAGATGAGAGAGAGTTGAGTGATTATATTCAGATAGATTGTGGGCTCGAGTGATAGTAATTTTGTCTTCGTGTCCTTGTAATCTTATTTTCATTATCAATAAAAAGTCTAGATTTTTTTCAAATGCTTGTGTTTCTTTTGTTTATTCAATGCTTCTGCTTTGGAATTTCTGTGCGACGACCCCGTCGCTTAGCCTGTAACCGACCGTTATGAAAATTGCCTTGCATGAGCATAACCTAGGCTCACGTGGCATCACGCCCAAGCGAGAATGATCTATTCTATGGAACCGAGGCGTGACACGTACTCTCCTCGATTCTGGTTTGCTATCAGTTCGGCATCTCCATAGGCTTCCAAGTAGTCTGCTTCTATCTGTCTGCTAGATGAAGTCCCATAATAAGGGCATTGTATTCTACCACATTGTTGGAACATGGCTCCTTTAGATAATATGTACGGTGGATGACTAGGTTGTCGGGTGAGACAAGTACTATCTCAACCCTGCCACCATGTTGCCCTTAGGTCCTACTCATGAGGCTTTATCGAAGACCATCTGCCTGACTGACTCTCTTGTAATTGAATGCGACTCCAGCACTTCATCCGGAATGTTTTCATACAGCTTCGATGCTTCTACGTTTCTGGGACTGAGTGTGCTGCCAAGAAGTCAGCTAGCTCCTGGACATTTATTACTTTTCTGTCGAACGATGACCATATTATACGGGGACAAGAGTATTGCCCATGTGGTTAGATGAGAATTCAACGCTCCGGGATTCGTCATATGCATTCGGAGATGGTTGATCCGGGAGATCACATGAATTATTTGTCCTGTCATATAATGACGCATCTTATGGATCACGAATACTAAGGCTCAACATTTCTTCTCGATTGGGTTGTATCGATTCTCTACCCCAACCATTGTTCTGCTGAGGTAGTATATAGCTTGTTTGTGGCCCATATCTCCTTTCTAGGCTAACAGGGCACCCATGAAATGATCCATCATGCGAACATAGAGCAAGAAAGCTTTACCAATCATTAGGGCAACCAGGACTGGGGGACGCATGAGGTACTCCTTAATGTTGTCAAAGGCCTTTTGATAATCTTTGGCCCAAAATAACGATGTGCCCTTTTTCATCAGATTAGTGAATAGTTGGCATCGTCCATAGAATTTTGATATAAACCTGATGATATATGCAAGCCTCCTTTGGAGCCCACGGAGTTCTTAGAGGTTCTTCAGATGGTTCATGTCGAGGATGGCTCGTGTCTTCTCAGGATCTATGTGGATCCCTTTTGACGTGATAACGAAGCCCAAGAACTTTCCAATGTATACTTCTAAGAATGATTTGGTCAGGTTTATCTTCAGCTGGTGCACACACATTAGCTCAAATACTGTTTTGAGGTCCTGGAGATGATCGACTTTATCCCAACTTTTGACGGTGATGTCATCTATGTAGTACTTAACTGTCTTCGTGAGGTATTTGCTGAAGATGGTACTCATGACAGGTTGATAGGTTATGCCCATATTCCTTAGGCCGAAAGGCATCACCGTATAGCAATAGACTCCTATCGGAGTTTGAAAGTCCGCATACCTATCGTCATCTGAGAACATCTTAATTTGGTTGCATCTTGAGAATCCATCCATGAATGACATCCTCTCGAAGCCGCAGGTGCCGTCGAGCATTACATCGGTAATAGGGAGCAAAAGTTTATCCTTTGGGCATACGTTGTTGCGATCTCGATAGGCAATACAAATTCTGATCTTGCTATTTTTCTTCGTAACGGGCAAAATATTTGCCATCCAATCCGGATGCTGCTCCTCGCAAATGAAGCTGCTGGTGATCAGGTTGTCAACCTCGATTTGGATCTCATCTATTACGTGTGGGAGGAACCAACACTGCTGCTATTTTATTGGCATGGCATCGAGCTTGATGTTAAGCTTATGTAGTACTACTTGAGGATCTAATCCTGGCATATCTTCATAACTCCAAGCAAAGACTTTGATGTAGCCTCTCACCAGTTGGATGAGTGATTCCTGATCATCTCCTGTTAAGCTTTTACTGATGAAGATGGGTTTGGGTGCTATCTCATCACCCAGGTTGATTTGTACCACTTTGTCTTATGTAGGATGCTCCTTCGGCTCGAAGCATTGCTCCTATAGTAACTCGAGTCATTGAGCCCAAGATTCTTCATCGACGATGTCGAGAGGCTGCTTAATGTCTTCACTTCGCTCGATTGACACCATGTTGGCTGAAAGTATGTTTCAGAATAATTCTTCTATGATAGTTTCAAAGTCTTCACTAGATGATTCTGACGAGCGGGTGCGGGTTTCAGGTTTGTCTCCTGGATTCTCGAGGGTATCTTCCAGTGCTCCGTAGCCTAATCCACAGTGTGTGCGATGGTAAAATCTTTTGGTTTCCCCTTCGAAGATTTTAGACGGATTGGTAAGCGCCGACCTCTTCTATAGTTTAGGCCCATGTTTCTATCTAATGTGTAACCCATCTTCTGTATGGTATTCTTCGCTTAGGCCATATAGAAATGTAGCTGCATTCTTTCGCTGTCGGCCTCTCATTTTTTTGGGTAAGAGATCTTGACATCTCTCAACCCTTCCAAAAATGATTGGTTTTTCTTTCTTTTTTTGGAAGGTACGATGAAGTAAATGTCTTTAGAGTAAGAGAGGGAATTCACAGAATGGGTGGAGGCCGTAGGTGTATGAGACCTTTAGTCCAAATCCCGCCCTAGAAGGTATATCGGCTTCCCATGCAGGTAATTCAAAGAAATTCCTTTATTCAATTAGAGTAGAATATCGCTTGGCGGGATTACATCTTCTAAGAGTTGTGTATCCTTCCGAGCGATCATACTCTCTTTGGATCCATCCTTAATGATGCTTTTCATCCTCAGTCTTTGGGGTTTAACCACCACTGGCTACTTTGGTCTTGTTGACGATAGGATTGGATCTCGTCCTGACGACATCTGGCGTTGATTAGTCGTTAGGGGTTGCGTAGCTTTCTCGGGGATGTTGACGACCATAGGGACATGAATCTTCAGAGCTCACCCGTTGAATCAAATCTTTAGAGGTTATTGGATGGTCTGCCCTCCTCTGGTTTCGTTGCTTGGGGTGTAGCCTTCCATTAGTGTTTCTAGGGATCCGGAGGTCTTCCTGCCCCTTCGTTGTCATCGACATTCTAGGATTCTTTCGATGACGCCTCTTGGTATACGGCAGCATCTGCGTAATATGCTTCAACCCCTTTAAAAGGATCGACGCCACCAAGTTCTGTTCTGACGACACCGTCATTATCGACGTACTTCAAATATTGGTGAAGAGCATGTCACGCCCAATTTCGGTGGATCAAAATCTAGCTATTGGGCGTGATGTCGTACAAGCCTAGATTGTACTTATACAAGGCAAACCATTATAGTTCTTAGTATTTCTCAAAAGACAACGATCGTGCAATAAAACCAAACAGATAAATTGAAGTCACAACAAGACGTGAAGAAATGTATCTCTTTATTGATAATTATAATAGATTACAAGACTTGCAGCTGAATACAGAGTTTACAATAGATTACAAGACTCTTGAATAGCCAACTGAATATACACTTGCCATTTAGTGTTTACAACCGAACATGTCGACTTTGCTTATAATTCTACTGGTTCATCTGAGTTATACTGTTCCATACATTATGTCTGGTATAGCAGAAGACATCGTCTTACAAGAAGAGCTTCTGCACACCCATCTGATTCATCAATGCCAATACTGATCCAATAATTTCCCCTATGCACGAGCACCTGAAATATTGCCCACAACGTGGGTCAATACATCATCAATGTACTGGCGAGCGGTGCTGGTCCAACTCACCTAAGAAGACAACACTAAGTAATCATGTTATAGAACATTATTAAGAGTAGTCTTTCTCGTTGCCTTAGGGTCAATTTCATGTTTATAGCCGACAAGAAGTAAAGCATGCAATTCACATCGTTAACATAATGTAAAGCAATAAGATATCACCCTTCGGTGATTCTTACCCACGGTTGTGTAGCCATCCCTGTACATCTATAATACTTACTCAGCCTGCACAAGACATTGTTAGGAACAATATCATGATTCAATATAATTATAATTGTTCAGGTGATTTCTTACCAACATCCTTTCCTGTAATTGAGTAATAACTTACTCTTCCTGCATAAGACATCCTTAGCACGGGACCTATCTATATGAAGGTCATTGACTACACGCCATCTTAGACTTATGGTTAGACGGTTCCCCTTTAGCGGTGGGTAGCTAGCCAAGTCCGAAAGGTTCCCGAATCACCGTGCTAACTACTTCAGCACTGTGCCATTACTTCAGCACGAGGTTCCCCCTAGGACGAATCGGTTTTCAAGGCCTTAGAATACCATTTGAGGAACCACCTTGTCGACAAGTTGTCCATGACCATACAAATATATGCAACTTATCTATGAAGAAAACATATAATGTATGATAAGGAAAACTAAGTAAATAAGCCATTTTTCTCAATAAACCATCATTCTTATTCGTATTTCCATCTTGCCTTGAGCCAACGCTCAAGTTATCATCTACCTAATCCAGGGTCTTTGTGTAATCAATATTCTACATCGGCACAGGATAATAGAATGTTGTTAGTCCATCACTTTTCCACATCTTTGATACTATATAGTTTCTTTAGTCATAACTCAAGCCTGCTCATTGCCCAGTTCTCGGGCTTATCGTCTGTGTTACCATCTATTCATCGAGCTAAGGCTTTATATACTCTCCGCCCAACTATTTGGAACTTTTCCTTCACCTGTCATGTATTTCATTGCAAAGCACGCAAGCTTACAATTTATTGAAATGATTTGAAGCACACAATTCATAAAATAATTTGCAACAGTTTTCAGATCACATGATTAATTATCTTTCATTATCTTTTCGACTTTCATGCAAGGTGTTATTTAGCAACTCAACAAGCAACATAGCATACAATTATTTTTATTAAACATGAAGCTAAATGATCTTCGAAGGGTTCAACACTACTCACATTTATAAGATAATTCTGCCTCGATCCCATAGCCTTCCGAACGATCCTTCGCATATTCCCAAGTCCAACAAAGCTTCATCAAACCAACCATCCATCATAAGGCATCTTGCGGGTCAGGACATTACATTATATACCACTCAGAAAAAGTTTCGTCTTCAAAACTTAAACCAAACTCATCCCCATAACTTCAACATAATTTATGAAACTTTTCAATGATCAACTTGTACTATATAACATTTTTTGCAGTATCTCGATTGATTTCAAATATTGTACCTTCTCACCACAGCATCTCGATTTGATTCAAAATAGTACACCATACTTGTTCTTTCCACAAACACTCGTGCAATTCCTTAGCACATGATAATCCTTCCCGTGGCTTCGTTTAAATTCAGCGTACAACTTAGTTGGAATCATACACATATTTTAGGCATTCCAGAAATACATACATTTCAACCAAGTTCAGTGATAGAGAAAACGAACGAGCTACAGGTATAACTTTATTTTCGAATGTTAGCCAATCTTCTTGAGTATCTCGTATATTCCCAACTTGTTTATTCAATCTTCAACCAACCAATAACACAATTAATGTAACAAATTTTCAACTCGAGTAATTTTCCACAGCCGACCAAAATTTTTTCCAGTGTATTCCGACTTAGTTATATCAAATATTCCAACGAATCCAGAGTTCCCTTTCAAGCGTATTGTCATTCATACCATCAAAGATTGATAAAGCCCATAGCACATTTCATTTCAACACCACGATTCTCATTGATCAAATTCGCATCCATACACTTTATTTGCAATATTTTCTGATTATGATCCATCTTTCCAAGTTCTACCATCATTCCACTCTAGTAAATTTTTCTCGATGTACTCAAACTTTTCTCATATTGATCAAGCCAACATATTATCATCTCGCATATACAACACTTATATCCCGCAACATTAATCTCGAGGGTCATTTCAAAATTTTATTCGCTCTCGTCGATCTCGACTATATGTACTGTCCCATTCCGTCATACACTTATTCTCAATTTTGATCTGATTATCCATCAATGAATTTATTCCGACTCTCTCAAGGCACTAACATCAATTTAAGCATCTCAATATTATTCAACCAACCAAATCCAACCAGCTCTAATAATTTTCAATATTCCAACAAAGGCAACCAAGTTTTGAAGTTAACATGATCCGTCATTCCATCCAACATTGTAACATCAAAATTTTCTAATCTTTATTCTATTCTGAAGTTTACTTCCCGACATATCTCAGCCATTCCGATGATATCCACGCAACATCAATAGTGACATCCTACGGATCTCCAACAGACAACTTAGCCTTTGGTTAAGTCTCTACGGTCAGCTATTCTAAGCTAAACCAGCATCTAGCTAATTCATCTGAGATGGATAGCTATTAGGGACATATCTATCTCTGATCTTAGAGGCAACCAATTCTTATCATAGGGACTCTCTTATCACAGGGGCAATCTATGATCCGAACCACTTAAGGGACATGGGACACCACTCCAATCTTATGAACATATTCCCAAACCGAACAACTGAAATATAGCCAATAAATGCGAAACTTAGGCAACCAACCGACACTCTAGGCAACCAACTGACATTCTAGGGTCAAGTCTCTCTACTCGTACTCATCCTCGAGCCATACCCAACGAAGTCATTTGAGACTTACCCACAACCGACAAAATCTATCTGACAATTCTTAAGGGTCAATTCCGAAGCCATCATATAAAACTTTACCAACTGAACATCTAAATCTCAGTTTTCACTAGCTTAGACGCAACATCCTCTGCTCAATCCAACTTTTATTCTCATATCGTATGCAAATTGGGTCTATTGAATCAGGCCAACTATTCTGAGTCATATTTTAATATTCCTACCTTAATGGTCTATCATTTATAATCTCTCTTTCTGTTTTTTGCGACATATTCAATTCCCATATTTTTAGATCATCGATACGACCTGTACTCTTTAACCAACAAAATAAGGCAACCATATAATCATATTTTTTTTCCCGAAAGTATCCTCTATGAATTTTTGCTATCACCAACACAAACATCTCTTAGCAACTCACGTTAACCATCAATATTCATTTCACATCATCTCTTGTGATTTTATAGGAAGATTCATCATTCGTGCGCTGATCCAATCACTGTGGCATTAATCATCTAGCATTCGTATCTTGGTCTTTTAGTAGATATGACATAACTCATTCAGCTAATTCAAAATCCAACAATTCTGTATTACACCCAAACACGTTATTTATGCAACAACATCATCCATCGATAGGGTCTATAACATAATAATGCATCTCGATATTATTTGTATTCCAGTCATCAGAGTTTTATAAGGAACATCTGCTCTTTCATGCATCAAGGGACAACTACTCATTCTCTATGCCTCAAAATAATCAAGGGTCATAACTTGTTGATTCGGGACACAAATTTTCTCAAGCACAACTGCACAACGTGTTAAGGTCATCTATTTCTTCAAGCCCATTCTCTATTTTTCGGTTGCTAACTCTCTGCATCTTCTAAATCGTTCACAACATTCGATAAATGTCTAACATCACCATCAGTTTATCGATGTCCAACATGCAATTTCCAATTACTCAATTCCAACATCATTCACTATTCGGTCTATGTTGTCCTTCCAAATCTTTTGATAGCAACATCCCACTATCATCATTGAGCCTACAATCATTTTACCCAACTGATTCAAGTCATCACCGGAATCTATAATTCATACCATTCCCAACCACGACATTTATTTTATAATCTCAATTCTCATTACCCTGCTCAATGCTAACTATCAGAGTCTAGCAACGGTTCATCTGAACTCATCAAAATCTCGTAGCGACTTATCCGAACTGAATCATCAAGGGAAATACCTAGCCGTCATGTATCAATCGTAATCCCAGTTATGACTCGATACTACCCAATACCTTATAGGTAAATCAATCACTATATTATGAACACGATTAAGGGTCATCTTATCGCTAAGAGGGTAGAGCCATATACCACTCAGAGCTCAAGCCAAACTCGACATAATATTCCTCTTCTCGCATCAAACCAATGTCTATTCTGGACTATCCATCCTGTTGTAGCTCTGCCGACCACAAGTACCAACAAATTCCCTCGTATTCGTATTTGAAATATAACCCAGCCAACATACATAAGGCAACTCAAAATTCTGTCAATTCTCGTTTACTGAAGCCATGCACATTCTGTTCCAACATACCACGCCATCACCTACTGTCGATTGCCACATAACAACCGACTTCTATGAATCCCACACCGAATACATCAAGCACATATTACCAACTTATTATACCTTCGCATTATTGTTATTCGTTTTGGTATCATTAAGAATTTATTAAAGCACACAAATAACAACCCACATATTTAGACTTATTGTGTGGAACACCCAGTGAGCGGCCAAGAGGATCAACGAACTTTCAGTAAAAGAACTTTCAGTGAAGGAACTTTCAGTAAAGGGAGCAACTTAAAATAATATGAAAGCAACACAGAATAATCGTGAAAGCACTTTGAGTCATCGCGGAAAAAACTTTGAGTAATCGCAAAAGCAACATTTGAGTCATCGCGGAAGTAGATTTGAATCATCATTGTAACAACTTTGATTTGAAATAAATCGAATAAGTATCCAAGTACATAAATTCGTGCTCTGATACCATTATGTCACGTCCCGATCCCGGAGGATCGAAATCTAGCCATTGGGTGTGATGCCGTACAAGTCTAGATTGCACTTGTACAAGGCAAAACCATTACAGTTCCTGGTATTTTTCAAAAGACAACGACAGCGCAACAAAACCAAGTAGATAAATTGAAGTTACAACAAGATGTGAAGAAATGTATCTCTTTATTGATAATTGTAATGGATTACAAGACTTACAGCTGAGTACGGAGTTTACAATAGATTACTAGACTCTTGAATTGCCAACTGAATATGCACTTGCCATTTAGTCTTTACAACCAAACATGCCAACTTTGCTTACAATGTCACTGATTAATCTGAGTTACACTATTCCATACAGCATGTCCCGTATAGCAGAAGACATCATCTTGCAAGAAGAGCTTCTGCACACCCATCCTATTTATCAATGCTAAGCACTAATCCAATGATTTCTTCCATGCACGAGCACCTAAAATATTGCCCACAACGTGGGTCAGTACATCATCAATGTACTAGCGAGCGGTGCTGGCACAACTGACCTAAGAAGACAACACTAAGTAATCATGTTATAGAACATTATCAAGAGTGGTCTTTCTCGTTGCCTTAGGGTCAATTTCATGTTTATAGCCGACAAAAAGTAAAGAATGCAATTCTCATCGCCAACATAATGTAAAGCAATAAGATATCACCCTTTGGTGATTCTTACCCACGGTTGTGCAGCCATCCCTATACATTTATAATACTTACTCAGCCTGCACAAGACATTTTTAGGAACAATATCATGATTCAATATAAATATCATCGTTCAGGTGATTTCTTACCAACATCCGACATCCTTCCCTGTAATTAAGTAATAACTTACTCTTCTTGCATAAGAAATCATTAGCATGGGACCTATCTATATGAAGGTCACTAACTACATGCCATCTTATACTTATGGTTAGATGACTCCCCTTAAGTGGTGGGTAGCTAGCCCAGTCCAGAAGGTTCCCGAATCATTGTGCTACTACATCAGCACGAGGTTCCCCCAGGACAAATCGGTTTTCAAGGCCTTGGAATACTGTTCGAGGAACCACCTTGTCGACAAGTTGTCCATGACCACACAAATATATGCAACTTATCTATGAAGAAAACATATAATACATGATAAGGAAAACTAAGTAAATAAGCTATCTTTCTCAACAAACCATCATTCTCATTCGTATTGCCATCTTGCCTTGAGCCAACGCTCAAGTTATCATCTACCCAATCCAGGGTCTTAGCGTAATCAATATTCTATATCAGCACAGGATAATAGAATGTTGTCACTCCATCACTTTTCTATATATTTGATACCATACAGTTTCTTTAGTCATAACTCAAGCCTGTTCATTGCCTAGTTCTCGGGCTTATCGTCTATGTTACCATCTGTTCATCGAGCTAAGTCTCGATATACTTACCGCCCAAGTATTTGGGACTTTCCTTCACCTGTCATGTATTTCATTGCTGTAGAAGCATGAAAAAGAATGGTGATTCTTATGCAGCCCAGAATCAAACATAAAACTCCATGCGGCTCAAAACTTGGAGAGTTTCATGCGGCTCAAAATCCTTGGGAGCTTCATGCGGCTCAAAAAGCTTCATGCGGCACAGAAAGTTCTCTGCGGCCTTATGCGGTTCAAAATATGCCTATATAGCTGGCCATAATTGCTTTGGCATAAAGGCGACAACTCAGACAGAAATGATGGCTCTGACATAAAGACGAGACGTGACATGATCCTAAAAAACGAGAAAATCTTCTTGATATCTGGCACAGTTCACAAATTCCAACGAAAGGTCTTTATGCGGATCGCCCATGCGACCACTCTCATGCGGCTCGGACATGAGACAACTCTTATGTGGCTCGAACATGAGACAACTCTCATGCGGCTCTGTCATGAAGCCCCTCTCATGCTGTTCGGTCATGGGATAACTCTCATGCAGCTCTATCATGAAGCCACTCTCAGGCGAGCTCGGTCATAAGACAACTCTCATACGGCTCAGTTATGAGACGTCCTTCATGCAGCCCGATCATGAGATACTCTTCATGCGGCTTGGAGACAGTCCTTTATACGGCCCAGCCAGGATGTATCATTCATACGGCTTGCCACATAGTAGCAGTTGAGACACGTGGCAGAAATTAACTAAGTCATTAACAGTTCGAATTTTATGTAACAAACAGATCATGAGCAATCTTAACCAATCCCTAACTGTCCACTTCTCGAGGCACAATTATAAGGATGTGGCCCAAAATTAGCTACGTGGCTGTACACCCCCATTACTTATAAATTCCTATAAATAGCAAGGTGCTATTCCCTTGTACACACACAGAGAGACGCAGAGATACACACAGAGCATTTCTTCACCGGAGCCGAGGTTGCGTTTGATCGTCCAAGGAGTAAGGCAGAGTTGATAGCACTTTTCCGAGCCTCTACCGTCACCCCCCAGAATCCAAATTAAATAATTGTACTTAGATTGCTTTTCCTAGATTTTGTTCCTAGGCTCTCTTTTGTACAAGCGAGTTTATAATTGTGAGTTAAAGTTTAGTCTGCCTATAAAACTGTTATGTTCTCTGACAATCAATGGCAAACACGATGGCGACTCTGCTGGGGACTAACTTCTCCACTGCTGAGAAGTTGTTGACGCAATCAGATGCAGCCAAACTCGGCTCCACGCAACAGATGCTTGTTGTTCGCTTCGACCAGCAAGCATTTGAAGAGATGCTCTCCGACGGGAGCGCTAGCCCGATCCAGAAGCGAGCCGACCAAAGAAGGCCTGTCGGGAGTGGAGACCCAAAACCGTTGCTCCTCCCCAAGCTCTGGAAGAAGTGTTCTCTGCTGCCCAAGACAGCGAAGAAGACTTACATGCGGCCCCACTTCAGGCCGTGGAGGAACCTGCTGTCCCTAGGTCCGGCAAAGGAAAATACTACGACGCCTGACTTGTGGGAGCAAATGAAAACTCTATACGGTCCAGGAAGAAGCCGCATAAGGGTGCCAGCCGCATGCAGAAGGCTCATGCGGCCACCAATTCTAGCCGCATGTAGAAGACTCATGCGGCCACCAATCCCAGCCGCATGCAGAGGCCTCATGCGGCCACCAATCCCAGCCGCATGCAGAAGGCTCACGCGGCCACCAATTCCAGCCGTATGCAGAATGCCTATGCGGCTACCAATCCTACCCGCTAGGAGATGACCTATGCGACATCCAATCCCAGCCGCCATCCATCTGCTCTATGCGGCTCGGGTTCAGTCTTCGACCGTCTCTCATGCGGTCCTGACATCAGATGCTCCAATGAGGATGTGCCAGACTCTGTGCGGCACAGTTTGGACTCTTCCTACTATGCGTCCTTGGGTGCTAGGACGAACAAGTCTAGGACAGCGTGGGCTCATCGAGCTCAGTCAGCTGTCCTAACCTCTGACAACCAGAGAGTTCCTTTAACTGTTATGCGGGCCTCTGATAGAAAGTTGTACAGAACCGCCCGTATCCAGCCCCCGACGGCAAACGGACATGGTGGTTCCCAAGAGTCACCCAACAATGATCGATGGCAAGTGCTTTTACTAGCCCCGCATCAGGGAGCAAACATGATACCAACGCACTCGTGTGCTCGGGATTCCCAGGCCCACAAAACGAGTGTAAAGGTTGATCGAGATATACTTGACTTGCGAGATATGATTCTTCAAAAGCGCAAAGAAAGGAAAGAAACCTTGGTATACGGAGAGTCCTTCCATGGACATCACTGCACTCAAGTCATTGTCAACTGCTGTTACAACAAGACAACAGTACAAGAGGACCGACAGTCCGTCTTCCAACGACTGCAGCAGCCAGGACCGGTCCTAGAACAAAGCTCGGGAGACGAGGCGCTTCCTTTCGTCTCCTGTAACTCTGCCCGAAAGGTCCCTACCGGCAAGGGAGGAAAGAAAATAAATGTGTCTAGCCCGACAATCTCAACTAGCACAACCAAGAAACTCACATCTAAGCAGTTGTCCACAACCGTCACAGGAGGAGTTTATCAAGGTACCCGTTTAAAGACGAAATCTTCAACACTTGGAGATTCGTCATCGTCATCTCTGGGGGTAGTTGAAGCTAGGTGTAGCACTCCTCGAAACATCCACGATAATCTAGTGTTCCAAGAAGAAGAACCAGGGAAAACAATTCTCCAACAGATGCAGCAGATTCTGACATCCGTGAAGACGTCCACAAGTGCTAAGATGAAAGAACCTCCTATGCAGGGGGTAGCACTTCCTCCGAGTCCTAACATGAGGAGAACATTCCCATATACCCCGACGACTTCTCTAATCGAGGGTATGATTCGGAGAGCACGTCTTCTACCTTCCTTCCACTGCTCCTCATGTGAGAACAGTGTTCATGACTGAGAATGACCAAGACGGTCCCAGTGATCGGCAATGCCTCGACACACTTGAGGCTATACTTCATACCTTAGTTAAGTTAGTGGATGAGATCAAGGCGCCTTTCTGACCCTCCAAGTAAGGACACCTGGCCAAACAAGCTTGGGTCCCACCGTCAATGCGGACTCAAACACAACCGGACCAACCCCGGGCAACAATCCACCCGGACTGTCGGCTTCCACTGCTGCAGAAGAGGCCAGGGAGGCGAGAAGAGAAGTCCAGGAGCTCTGGGCAATGTTTTACGCCCGAGAAACCTCTCAGGACCTAAAGATACGACAGTCGTATCCCGCTGCATGAAGAGATGTCCCCTTCCCTCCTCGATACAAACTATTCAACATCAATCCATATGACAGGAAGACATCTGCGAGCCGATACATGACCTACTTCGAGGTCACAACAGACCATCTGTCGCATGACGACGCCATCCTAACGAGGTTGTTCATTGGGGCATTAGAGGGGGTCGCATTCGACTGGTACTGTAACCTGTCGTATAACTGCATCCATTCCTTCGTGGACTTCAAACATATGTTCTTAGAGAGGTTCTACGAGGTGGGACAAGATGTGACAATGTCAACCCTCATGGACGTTGTTCAAGGAGAGAAGGAGCTGACAAGGAATTACATTGAGCGGTTTCGCCAAACCGTAATGAAGTTGCCCTCTGGTAATCTGAACTCTTCTTTGATAGAAATTTGCCAAAAGAGGCTGCTCCCCACAATTAGCCCCTGGATGGACGAAAGTCAATTTAAAGACTAGAAGACCTTTATCATCAGCGCCACTTGCACAGAAGCAAAGCTGAAGAAGGCTCGCAAACTAGGGCTGTATATCTCGGATGGAGAAGATAAGGGCAAATGCCCTAATACCAACAATAATAACGACGATAATTCCTCTAACAACCGAGACACCAAGGGCAAGCAGGCTATGTTGGCCAACACAGCCTAGAAACCTGAACCAAAGAAGGCAGAGAAGCAGTGGCCTCAGGTGACTTACTCATTCGAAGATAGCCATGTCAAACCCATCTTGGACATGCTCTTGCAAGGAGATAGAATTCAGCTCCCTCTGCCGAGACGTGAACCTCGACCTGTAGAGATGGGGAGCCCAAAGTACTGTCACTACCACCGCTATGTCCACCACGCTACTCAAGACTGCTTCCAATTGAAGCGGTACATCCAGAACTTTATCGATTCCAAGGCCCTGGCCATTGACTTCGAGAAGGTAACCGTGGCTGCCAATATAGTGTTGGTCCAATTCGGTAGCTTCTCTCCAACAAGGACTCAAGATGGCATAGTACCCGTCCCCCGGGCAATAATAGAGGTCACAAACCTTCCACCTCCCTGAGACCAGACGGCTGGGCTGGTGCCCCTCACCACGTCAAGAGGAAAGGTCATGTGGGTCCACCCGGACTTGGTGCCTGAAGTAACTCAGTCAGCACCATCTCCTACCGGCAAGAAGAAGGCCAGGAATTCTAAGTCCTGCCACAGAATTTCAGCCGATATCGAAGAAACGACAGCTGTCGTTACCCAGTCCGATGCACAAACTCAACCCATGCCGGGTAACTCGACTGAAGAACGTTAGCCGGCTACTGTTGATGCCCCAGGACCTTCTCAGCCTCCGCTGGCCGATAAGCCTAAGCCAAAGCCAATGGAGACCCGCTTTGACAAGCCGCTCCGTAAAGACGTACCTCAGGGACTGGAAAGGCCTTATAATTTTGACATTCTGGCACAATTGGCCAACACACCAACCAAATTGTTATTATATGAGCTCCTGAGACTCTCCAAAGATGTTCGCATCGTACTGAGCGAAGCACTCCAGAATGCCGATGCTATTTGGCTCAGGTCAAGCTTACAGGGGAGAGCTTGCCGACGGATCTCCAGGATAGCGCTTGTACAGGTGCCATGCCCAATATTGTGTTCACTCCGCAGGATATGCTCATCAAGACCAACCTGTACGATCGTCCTCTGTATTGCACTGGATATGTTGGCAACATCAAGGTGGATCGGTTGCACATTGATCTCGGTTCTTCGATAAGCATCATTCTGAAGAGCTTGCTTCACCTCCTGTGCATCCCTATGCATCGGCTGACACCTACCAGCACCGCCATTAGCGGTTTCAATTTTTGAAGAAGCTATCCTATTGGGAAGATTTGCCTAAAATGCCAAATTGGCGACCTTCAGTCGGAAGTGACTTGCTATGTCATAGATGCAGATACGTCATACAACATCGTCCTGGGGCGTCCGTGGATACATAATTATATGATCGTACCCTCCATATTGCACCAGTGCTTCAAATATGTTGACAAGCACGGATTCGTAAAGACAGAGTTCGTCGGCATCGATCCCTTCAAAGGGGTTGAATCCTACTATTCTAATTCCTGCTTGTACGAGAAATCCAAAAGGCAACTGATCAAAGAGGATGCTCAAGAGCAGATAGAGGCTACAATAGGATCGGAAGAGCCTTTGAAGATCCATCTCCAATCCCGCAAACCGGAAAGAACTGCACCGCTTGTAGCCACTCTACGTAAGGAAGCAACTAGTCTCCCGGTGCTCACTGCACAAAAGGAGCAGATGGTTATCCGACTGCCAAGGTCTGGTCAAGGGTCGAGATCCACTCTGGAGCCACTGTCAATCAGACTGCCCAGAGTCGGCCAATAACAAACATAAGAGATCAATTCTTCTGTTAAGCCGATGGTCATTCGTCTGCCCAAGATAAGTCGACAGCCGAGCGCTAAGCCTGGGACTGCTAGTGAGCCAACAACTCCATGTCCAGCACCAAGCGCTAAGCCAGGGACCGCTAGTATGCCAACGACCCCACATTCAGCAACACCAGTAGAAACCCTGATGATCAAGCTGTCCAGGTCATCTTTCTAGTCTTTATTAATTCAGGGTGTGGCTGAAGAGGAGCTAGAGCTAGCCAAGTATGTGGCTGTCCACACTGATATTCCTTCTGCTGATGATGTAATACCACCTGAAAAGATACCTTATTTTATCAATAAAGGGCTATCTTTGAACTACCTCGAGCTTAATAAGCTCCGTATAATGTATGCTATGGAACACGGTATAGGCACCAATTTACGCACACAAGTGACAAATGTCTATACCGCGAACCAACTTACTCCTGTGGAGGGCGCTTGCTTCATAGTCCCGGGAGAGGACCATCAAATCATCTTCGGCCGAAAGAATGGTCAACAGTCCTTCAGGCCAGAAGAAGCCGATCTCGGACCCGACACTGGGAGACTGCCCCTTTATCTGTATAGCTCCCGATCCAAGTACCTCATACAAAAATAGGGGTATGATATAGAGACTACACCAGACTTGAACTACGGCATCGGCCAGCGATTACCTTTGCAATTGCCAGTCCCGGCCAGAAAACCACGGGATTATTACAACAAGACCAGACGTGGTCTAGGCTATGATACACCTGCAACAACTCCAGAGAGCTCGGATGAGGAATGCGAATGGCATTCACATTCGACTGGATCACCCACTTTTAATTCGGATGTCAGCATCGGGGACGTATTCAGGCAAGCTTGGTCTGTCAACATGGCATTTACTGACGCCTACGAAGAAGACAAAGACATATCCGAACTTCTCGAGTTAGAGCCTTGGGTCCAACAGCTAGATGCGTAATAGGAGAAGCATTTCGAATGGAGAGATCCCCCTACCGAAGAAGAGGTTATACAAGTTGACCTCGGCGATGAATCCTCTCCAAAGCCAATCTTCGTTAGCAAAAGTCTGACGGAAGAAGAACGAGAGTCATTATTACAATTCGTCAGAGAGTACATTGACGTATTCGCCTGGAGTTATGAAGACATGCCAGGGCTAAACCCTGAGGTTGTACTCCATAAGCTCAACATTCATTCGGATGCAAAGCCGGTCAAGCAACAGCAACGACGGTTTCGTCCAGACATTATAAACTCTATCGAAGCTGAGGTCAACAAACTAATAGCCAGCAGCTTCATCCGTGAGGAACAACATCCATACTGGGTGGCCAATATAGTACCGGTCATCAAGAAGAATGGAAAGATCCGAATTTGTATCGACTTCTGGAACTTGAACGAAGCATGTCCTAAGGATGAGTTCCCTCTTCCTATTACGGACATAATGATTGACAACACATGTGGCTTTGAGCGCATGTCGTTCATAGATGGCTTCTTAGGATACAACCAAATCAAGATGTTTCTGACGAAAAACATACATCATTCCGAACGCCAATAGGTGTGTACTGCTATACAGTCATGCCCTTTGGTTTAAAGAATGCTGGCGCCACATATCAACGAGCCATGAGTGTCATATTCAGAGATCACCTGCGTAAGACCGTGGAGTGTTACGTCGACGACATCGTCGTTAAAAGCTGCTCTAAGGAAGATCATCTGCACGATTTAAGGACAGTATTCGACCTGATGCGAGCACACAACTTGAAAATGAATCCCACCAAATCCTTCTTGGGGGTATCCAGTGGAAATTTTTTGGGTTTCATCATTATCGCCCAGGGAATCCATATAGACCCTGAGAAGACGAAGGCAATCATGGAGATGTGTCCTCTGAGAAATCTACGAGAACTCAGAGTCATTCAAAGGAGGCTCGCTTATATCAGGAGGTTTATCTCTAACCTCTCCGGACGATGTCAACCCTTCACGCACCTCATGAAGGAAGGCGTCTCCTTTGTATGGGATGAAGAGTGCCAACGTGCCTTCGACAATATTAAAGAGTATCTGTCGAACCCTCCAGTCCTGGTGGCCCTGGTCGCTGAAAAGCCATTTTTCCTCGACGTGCGAGCGATGGAGCATTCCCTCGGTGCTCTACTAGCACAAAATAATAATGCAGGACATAAACAAGCTATTTATTATCTCAGCCGAATGATGATAGGACCTGGGCATAGATATACTGCCGTCGAGAAGGAGTGTCTCGCTTTGGTGTTCGCCATTCAGAAGCTGTGACACTATGTTACAGGACAGACCATCCATGTCATATTACGAGTCAACCCTCTTAGGGTCCTCATGACCAAACGAAGTGCACTCAGCTCTCGCCTTGCTACCTAGGCGATATTATTGTCCCCCTACCACATGATCTTCGTCCCGCAAACGACTGTTAAAGGTCAAGCTCTGGCAGACTTTTTAGCAACCCATCCAGGTTCGAAGTCAACCAAAATATATGAATCCCAGACGAAGTTGTCAATTCAAATATGGCTTTCCATGATACCATCTGGCGAATGTTCTTCGATGGTGCTTCAAGAACCGGGCCCAAGGGCAACATCGTCGTTGGGGTCGGAGTGGTACTAATTTCTCCCTCTGGCTTAGTGATCAATCGGGCATACTCACTCACGGAACCTTGTTCAAACAACGTGGCCGAGTACAATGCCTTGGTTATCGGCCTCCGACTTACAAAGGAACTGGGGGTAGAATACCTGGAAGCATATGGTGATTCACAGTTAATCATTAATCAGATCCGAGGTTCATATAAAGTTTGCCATGAAGACATGATCCCCTATCATCAAATAGCAATCGCCATCATTACGTCCCTGAAAGGATTCTTTATAGAACATGTTCCCAGACTCCGGAATATTAAAGCTGATGCCCTAGCAGGTCTTGCCGCTTTCCTGGCAGTTCCAAATTATACTCATCATTTGGTTGACGTAATAGGCCAAGAATTGGTTTGTCCTAAGAACAACGTGCAATTTGCTGTGAGTTACTCTGCCCTGGCGGTCGACGAAACACAGGACTGGAGACTTCTGTTTATTGACTTCGTAGTTTACGGTACCTTATCGAAAAACCCGAAAGAAGTCACTTCTATCAGAAGACGTTCTCTCAGATTCTTCTACGATATAGAGACAACAATGCTGTACCGACGATCCTATAATGGGTTGCTACTCCAGTGTTTGTCAAATACAGAAGCCAAAGAAGCTGTACGCGAAGCTCACGATGGCGTTTGTGGGGCCCATCAACCTGGCACGAAATTATAAGACCGCCTTCGCCGGATGGGTTATTACTAGTCTACGATGGTAGCAGATGCGATAGACTGTGCAAGAAAATGCAAAGCTTGTCAGGTCCACACAAATTTCATACACCAACCATCCGAATTCTTACATCAGACGGTGGCATCCTGGCCATTTGAGGCATGGGGAATGGATATCATTGGTCCAATCACCCCGCCTTTATCCAGAGGACATCGCTTCATACTCGTAATTACAGACTACTTCTCCAAATAGGCGGAAGCTGTTCCGCTTGTAGAAGTGACGACATCAAACGTGATCAGATTCGTCAAGCATCATGTTATCTATCGCTTTGGACTGCCTCGAAAGATCATCCATGGCAATGGTCCGCAGTTTGCAAGCCATGCCTTCTATCGATTTTGCGACAAACATCGAATCCAGAATGTTGCTTAAACACCGTAAAACCCGACGGCTAACGGTCTGGCCGAAGAATTAAACAAAACTATAATCAAGCTTCTCAAAAAGTTCGTGTCCGCAAACAAATGCGAATGGAATAAAAAGCTTGGCGAATGCTTATGGGCGTACCATACTACAGTCCGGACATCCACTGGAAACACACCATTCTCTCTGGTTTACGAAAGTGAGGCAGTTCTCCCATTGGAGACTCAAATCCCCTCGCTCCGTGTCGCCTTCAATTACCGATTGACGACGGATGATAATTACCGTTGTCGGCTACAAGAGTTGGAGGCCTTAGATAAAAAGTGCCTGCTAGCTCAACAATGAATCGAGCTTTATCAAGCCCGCATCTGTGGAGCCTTCAACAAGAAGGTCAAGCTGAGAACATTTCAAGTAGGCGATCTCATCTTGGCAGTTCGGAGGCCGATGGTAATGACTCATAAAACCGCCGGCAAGTTCCAGCCAAAGTGGAAAGGCCCATTTATCATCGAAACTGTATTCTCTAATAGGGCATACCGTCTCACGAAGCAAAATAGAGACTTGCTCATGATGCCCATCAACGACAAGTTTCTGAAGAAATATTATGTCTAAACGATATCCGCTGAATCAACCGGATTGTTGAGTTATGTACCCTTAAGTACCGCTGAACTTACACTCTGGTCATCCCAAATGAATCCATATCGCATCTTCTGCGTAGTGAGTCATGTCTAATCATACCTCTGAACTTCTACCCTAAAAGAGCATCTTCCTCATAATCTATTACCCGCGCTTTCAGCGCATAAAAAGGGTAATAAGTCCACAAAATTCCAGAAACAACCACGTCGATGTCACCTCTAAGTTGTTTCTCTTCCATCACAAACAAATCACCCTTTACATAGAACTTCCACGTCCATATTACCTCTGAGTTGTTCTATGTACCCTTCGTTGAGTCTACTCCTGCCACGTCCTCATTACCTCTGAGTAGGAAGACTCCATAGTAAAACCCTCATATTTACCACGTCCTCATTACCTCTGAGTAAGTATGTTGGTTTTATTTTGACTTATTATTCGTACCCAAAACCAGGGTACGCCAAGGATAATAGGCCCACAAATGCCCACAGTTGACCACAAATGTCCACAGTTGACCACAAATGTCTGCAGCTGATCACAAATGCTGTACTCGGTCCTCTAGTACATGTGCCTCTTTTCTCACCATCATACGCCTCTGGAGCCCAGCTGTTCCATGGTATTCTTTTGCCCAATACCTAGAACTTCCATGCTGGCCTTACCATGGAGTTGTTCTAGGTATCTCTATCAAACGTATTATACATACCTAAAACTAAGATATACAAAGGGTAATAGGTCCACAGAAAGTCCTCTAGTGGGGCAAATACCATAATACCAAAGAAACGGTACATGCACAACAGATAAAGGATGATGTAAACATAGTCATTCATTTAAAAAATCAAGAGTACTACATTTTCTGGGACCACGTCCCTGTTAAAAAATAGAGGAACATAATAATGAAAGAAAGAAAAAGTCGATTATGGTTCGACACAATTCTCTGAGCCGGTCCTTTAGCTTGGACGTCGACCACTCAATTCTCAGGGTAGCCCGGCGCTCAGCCTCTTGCGTCAACTTCTCTGCATCCTCCAGATGCGCATGTGCCTGCCAACCGTCTTCAAGTTTCTTCAGTGCACGCTCCAAGGCATCTGAGGTTCCAGTGACCTTGTCGGTCTCGTGAAAAATTAGCTCATTGTCTTCGCACGAGGCCTGGAGCTCAAATTCCAAAGAAACCAATTTTCTCTGAAGCTGGAGGATCTGTTCCTTGGTATCGGCTATCCTACGAGAGGCGGCCTCTTCCCGAGCGATACAATCCTCTCCGCTGCGGCTTAGTTGATCGTACTTCAGAGATAAATCTTGGAGGTCCTTTACCAGAGCAGGCTTGGACGTCTCCCGTACCGTCCTTACCTTTTCCATGGTAGTTATAAGGAAGTCACGCTCTTTATCTATTGCTAAAGACAGATCGACTTGCCGCAGTCCTTGAAATTGATCCACGAGCTGATCAGCTTCTAGTAATTTGGGCTCCAAAAACTCAACCATCCCTGCCCCGCCGGAGAGTGTCCTGAGGAGTTCAATCTGGCCACGGGCACATTGACGAGCCAATGCAAAAGATGTCCCCCTCTCCAGATCAGCCTCGACCCCTCGTTTTAGATGGCGGTAGAAACTATCGATCACGTCCTTCGATGACTCATCCAGAACTTTCAAAGAAGATGGTGTCAAAGGAAGAGTAACTAGAAGAGTTGAAGACGATCGTGAGGAAGATGTACCAGAACTTGACGTCCCTATCACTACGGAAACAAGTTCCGAGTAACTAGAAGGGTAGAAAGGTCGACCTCTAGTGTTGGAGCCACATAAAACAAGTAGGATGCAAGGACCATTTCTTCCCTCCCCGGCCGTTCCACTGCTTGTTCTTCTGAACTCGATCTGGCAGGAGGTTCCTCGATATGAGTTGGAGGAGAAGGAGGCATACTTTCTTCCCCCAGATCCCCTCTAGTGACTTCTCCCCTGATGATGTCCGTCACCAGAAGCGAAGGAGCAGGACCTGTATGTCCGGAGCAACCATCGATCAACTTAACCCGAAGGATATGAAGATAGAACAAATGAACCTCCTCACTAGTCAAGACATGACTTAGCTTACTAGAGGAGGGTTACTGAAGCTGAGGCTCACTCACAGCCACCGTCTCCTCTACAACAGCGACACTTGAGCCGATTGCAGTCGCTTCCTCTGCCCCAACCGCCCTGGAGGTGGATACAATTGGATCAGCATCAACTGGCTGAGGTTCAACAACCTCGGGGATCGGTTCAATAGAGCCTACATCACCCGGGCTGAGATGTCAGCAGCGGAAGGAATCTCAGCCGTCGTCGGGACGACCCTGGTGGAAGTAAGCTCGGCTGTTATATCTCTAATTAAGGCGGCTAGAGCCGGGTCAACCTCAGAGGCGGTAGCCGGCTCTGAGGAGTTCACTTCTCCCGACGCCTACAAAGAAAAGGAAAATGATCAGATTATTTTGAAAAAGAAGAACAAAAAAAGAGGATCGTAACTCGATTTACCTCCTAAACGGCGTCGACGTCTACACTTCTTTCCCTAACGATCGGCCCGCGAGGCTTGGCCGCAGCCCATTTTCGGGAGTAAGTCATTCCGCCGGCAGAGGGAGCATGCCTGCTACATTTTCGGAAAGGACTAGGTTCAACAGGGGGCTGACCTGCCACCAAATCATCCGCAGGAGGAGGAGGCAAGTTATCAGGGTCTTCCTCTTCGTCCATATTGGTAGACTCTGAGTCAGATACATCAACTGTCCGCCCCTTCTTGATCCTTGGCTTCTCTTCCAAGATAGTACCAACAATAAAGCTGGTACTAGGGTCAAAATCTCTTGGAGACTTATTCACCATAATATGGTACAAAGCCGCCATGTATAAAATGTGTCCCGACTCTCCAGCGTTAGGAACAGAGAAGGTAGCACGGGTGTGAACGGAGCTATAGTAGTGCCAAGCCCGGATGCCGTCAAGGATGCTGCCCTCAAAGCCCAGACAGGAGCTGGGATTGTCCAAAAACATCTTACTGTACCCAAATTGTCGGAAGAATCGGCTGGGTAAGTAAGGCTCCAAAAAGACGCAGTTACGGTTGCGATACACCAGATGTGCAGGACGAATGTTCTGCAACCAGAGAAGCATCTTCTCGGGCAAGAATTTGGGAGACACAGCATCGTCAAGATGCACGACGCTTACTTCTTCATTAGTAAAATGAGGAACAGACACAAAAAAGGAGTATCTGTCCACTCGTGCCAGCGCCATCCGACAGACGGGCATAGTGGTGTACTCCCAAGGCATGCAGCGGTATTGATAGATAAAGGCATCATTAGCAGTCACGTCATCCTCGGGACCAGGCCTCATCAGAGACTGGTAATGCATCAACAGCCACCCCATCGGATAATGGTAGGGCAGTTCGATTCGTTCAAAGTCTTTCGCCGTGTCATGAGCGATGACTTTGGACAAGAAGGCATGGAGGCCACGATATACGCTGCATACCATAGCAGAAAGAAGAGCTAGTCTGGCCCCAAAGACTAGCTTCACTGCAGGGAGGATCAGGTTACGGCTGGTTCTCTCGATAGCTCCAGTCCCTCCCGAAGCTACGCAATTCCGCAGCCACACCATCAGAAATCCCGCGAGGAGAGCCTTGTCAGACATCTTTTGGGTATCTTGATAAAAATAATTAAAGGAGTTGGTTTGGCTCCCAAATCTGTCGTCCGTGGTTTTCACCCTCTTGGCGGTTGACACCTGGTTCTGCACCTCCTCCCGGGTTCGAGGGCGTCGGGGGGAAACCCGGCCTGAGGCGCTTAGCTCAAAAAGATAGCTGAGCCAGGTCCTGGTATGAGGAAGGTTCCCTTTCGAGCTATCGTTCTTCTTCTTTGATATCTGCTGGCACGTACTATGGTGGCATAGTAGTTCCTGGTAGATAGCCACAAAGCCCGGGAACCATTGCTCCAACTCTTCGAATTCTTCATTCGTAGGGGTACACGCCTCAAAGACTTCATCTTCCTATGGCAGCTTAGAGACTTCACGAATCTCGTGGAGAGCGAGCCCCATCTCCCTCCAGGCATAAAGAAGGTCCCCATTCGGCGGTTGTACATCTCAAGAAGAGCCATGAACAACTTCTTGTTCATGGACAGACCATAACAGGTGTCCCGAATGGCATGATACTGGCCAATCTCGAGTAGGAGATCCTTGTATGTCCTCAAGACCCACGAGGTCAAGTTGATCCATGAAGGGGTGGGGTTCATCCAGTTCATCAGTGCCAACCGACCAATGGGATATGACCCCTTCTGAGCAAGCTGGTTCATGAAGGTATCAGCTTGGGAGAACCGGAAGTTGGGACCCTGTACATTTATGAAGCTGCCCGGGGCCAACCCCATCACAGAGCGGCTGATCTGTAGCTTGTTTACAATTACCGACCTTGATGTTTTATTATAGTGGATATCACCCACGAACATCCCCTGTTGGCTCATAGTCAGGGAGTCCACCATTTTCCTGTCCATCGGTAGCATATTAAACTAAGACAGTGAAAAGTGACACTCCATCTGAGGAATGTGGATCGCCATCCCGTTGGAAGAAAAACTCCAACTTTCAGAGATATCTAGAACGTTGGGGTTCTTTACAGTCAGAGCATCCCCAAAAAGGAACGAGGGTTTCAGATGTGTGCCCCCTAATTTTTTTGAGTTCATCATACTCAAGAGAAAGATGAAAGATTGATTCCTGATATCCCTCAGCCTCTCCTCAGGTTAATCATTGGTGATTTGGGCTGTCATATAATCGACCACATGGTCGAACCTCACATCCATAGCAAACTGAGCTTGGCCTACCAGAAGCTCCCCTGAAGGATTGACCGGCAACTTCACTAAAAAAGACAAAAGAATGGAGTCAGGAGATAGCTAGAGAAAAACCACTTAATGACTTCTGAGCTTATGCGGCTGTTAGGTGGGTCCTCATGCGGTCCAGTTCATAAGGAGCTTATGCGGCTCTGTTAGGTGGGTCCTTATGCGGTCTAGTTCATAAGATGCTTATGCGGTCATGAATTAGCTCTCATGCGGCTCGGTCATGAGACGGCCCTCATGCGGCTCGGTCATGAGACCACTCTCATGCGGCTCGGCCATGAAGTATCTTTCATGCGGCTCGATCATGAGACAACTCTCATGCGGCTCGGACATAAAGCGTACTCTATGCGGCTCAGTCATGAGGCGTTCATGCGGCCTATACGACACAGCTTATGTGGATTCATCACACTGAACTTGAGCAGTTCAATGAAGACAAAAAGCACATTAACTATGCCAAAGCATGATAGGGAAAGGCCCGCGCATAAAATATGCGACATAGCCATGAAAGTTAGGGTTTTTACCGATACAGTTTTCTTTCCAAACGCTCTTACCATCAATAGAAGGATGAACGTCGGGGTGAACTGAGATCACCGTATTCGATGAAGAGGCAACTCCTTTGCCCTTCGCTGCAGCACTGGAAGAAGTCTTGGGGGCCATGGATAATCGAGAGTAAAGAAGACGACGGCTAGGGCAAGAAAGATTCAAGAAAAAAGAGAGTAAAGAAACTCTCTATTGAAAATTTGCTCGTACTTATAGGCTAGCAAGAGGCGTATGAACCGATAGACGCTTTAAATTTTGTGCTGCCTAGGAGATAAAGCCGACCCTTGGGATTCTATCCCCTTTCATGCAAAAGACTACTCCGAATCATTAAAGCAAATCTAAATATTTAATGCCGACTCTTGGGATCCTATCCAAAAGACGGCTTCAAAATCAAAACAAATCAGAAACAATTAATGGGACGCCTATGTGGCACAAGACCAGTATGCGGCCAGAGAAGCCTATACGACATGAAGAGCTTATGCGGACATACCCATGCTTCTTATTCAATGTATTTCAATTTTACAAATTGAAAACTTTGAACGGGGTCTTGTAGAAGCATGAAAAGGAATAGTGATTCTTATGCGGCCTCGAATCAAACATGAAACTCCATGCGGCTCAAAACTTGGGGAGTTTCATACGGCTCAAAATATTTGGGAGCTTCATGCGGCTCAAAAAGCTTCATGCGGCACAGAAAGTTCCCTGTGGCCTTATGCGGTTCAAAATCTGCCTATATAGCTGGCCATAATTGCTCTGGCATAAAGGTGACAACTTTGACAGGAATGATGGCTCTGACATAAAGACGAGACGTGACATGCTCCTAAAAAGACGAGAAAATCTTCATGATATCTGGCACAGTTCATAAATTTCAAAGAAAGTTCTTTATGCAGATCGCCCATGCGACCACTCTCATGCGGCTCGAACATGAGACAACTCTCATGCGGTTCGGACATGAGACAACTCTCATACGGCTCTATCATGAAGCCACTCTCATGCGGTTCGGTCGTGGAATAACTTTCATGCGGCTCTATCATGAAGCCACTCTCGTGCGGCTCGGTCATGAGACAACTCTCATGCAGCTCAGTTATGATACGTCCTTCATACGGCCCGATCATGAGATACTCTTCATGCAGCTTGGGGATAGTCCTTCATGCGGCCCAGCCAGGATGCATCATTCATGCGGCTCGCCACATAGTAGCAGTTGAGACACATGGCAGAAATTGACTAAGTCATTAACAGTTCGAATATCGTATAACAAACAGATCATGAGCAATCTTAACCAATCCCTAACTGTCCACTTCTCGAGGCACAGTTACAAGGATGTGCCCAAAATTAGCCATGTGGCTGTACACCCCCATTACTCATAAATTCATATAAATAGTAAGGTGCTATTCCCTTGTACAAACACAGAGAGACGCATAGATACACACAGAGCATTTCTTCACCAGAGCCGAGGTTTCGTTCGATCGTCCAAGAATTAAGGCAGAGTTGATAGCACTTTCCCGAGCCTCTACCGTTACCCCCCAGAATCCAAATTAAACAATTGTACTTAGACTGCTTTTCCTAGATTTTGTTCCTAGGCTCTCTTTTGTACAAGCAAGTTTGTAATTGTGAGTTAAAGTTCAGTCCTCCTATAAAACTGTTCTGTTCTCTTACAATCAATGGTAAACAATTGCAAAGCACGCAAGCATACAATTCATTGAAATGATTCGAAGCACACAATTCATAAAATGATTCGTAATAGTTTTCGGGTCTTATGATTAATTATCTTTCATTATCTTTCTGACTTTCATGCAAGGTGTTATTCAGCAACTCAACGAGCAACATAGCATACGATCCTTTTATATTAAGCGTGAAACTAAAGGATCTTCGAAGGGTTCAATACTACTCACACTTTAAGATAATTCTGCCTCGATCACATACCCTTCCGAGCGATCCTTCGCATATTCCCAAGTCCAACAAGGCTTCATCGAACTAATCATCCATCATAAGGCATCTTGCGGGTCGGGGCACTACAGAGCCAACGGTACATTCATGTCTTCATGTATCCATGGTCGCTCGAGCAAGATATTATAAGATACATTTGCATTGGCAACATAGCAGGTGGCTTCTTTCTTCAGATCACCTATCTGGCATTTGAGGCAATTGTTTTCGAGAGGGTATATTCTCCTGGCGTTGAAGCCGCTAATGATTGTGCTAGTAAAGGACAACCGATACATGGGGATCCCGAGACTCTGGAGGAGGCTCTGTAGGATGATGAGGATAGTGGACCCCTGGTCGATGTGCATCTGGTCCACTTTGATGGCACTAATGTACCCTAAATAGTATAAGGGCTGGCTGTGCCTGTTGTTCTTCAATAACTTGTCTTGCTGCAAGAACGTGATGTTTGGCATGCTATTCGTCACGTTGTGGCAATGGGGGCATGTTGTCGGGTCATCCTCTAGCCTCTTGACTAGTGTCAGGCATGAATCGACATTTTGAAGTGCTTCACTCAATGCATCCCATGTGTCTTCGGAGAGGCGGAGGAGCTCGAAGATTGACAACCTAGCTAGAGTGTTGGCCAATTTAGCCAGAACTTCAAAGTTTTAGGGCATGTCCAGCCCTGGCGAGGAGCCACCATTCAGGGGTTTGTCGCACTGGGTCTCCTTCTGTCTGCTCTTGTCTGCGAAAGGCGGTTTATAAATAGCCCGTTCTGGTATCTCGGTGGCAACTGGTGCATCAAGAGGTACGACCTCTTCTTGATTAGGGTCATTGTTGCGCCCGTATGTCTTGCCGGACCTAGTTTCTCCGATCATGGCTTCGTTGTCTGAGGCGATGTAAATAGACTTGCATTGTATGAGGTTTGACAAGATCATGGCATAGTCTGACTCCGTCCTACTGGATCCGTCTTTGTCAAGGTATGGACGCATGGTGGCGTCATCTTCAAACTTCGGCGCTTAGCTACCCCTAGCGGCAACTTGTGTAACGCCCCAGTCCTAATATACGTAGGACCAGGGTGCGCTAGCATGCTAGCTATGTATCAAGTGGACTCCATCCGAACTCAAATATGTATAAGCTGTCCATTGGTCAATTATAATGTCTAAAGTTCCTAGTCAACTATATCTCAATCCACATAAATAATAAATAAATAACATGAATAAAAATTATATAATACAGTCGCCCGTCCTGTATTACACATGTTCGAACAAGCTCAAGAAAAAGAATAAAGCTTACAAAAACTAGGCTATAGAAGCAAAAAGAATCATGGCAGGAATATGTATAGTGTAAGAGAAAATAAAGTACTAAAGATATGATTCCTATGTCAGTACCTAAATCCCGAAGAACACATCACAACAACTCTATGCCTGACGTTCATCAAACAGCTGGAAAGATCACTAGGTCCTCAGAGGGACATAACAAGATATAGAAAAATATTCCATATAAAATGAATATAAAATGTCGCATAGTAATAGGTAAAATAAAATTTTTTGGACCACAACATGACGCAGTATTCCATTACCGAAACAGTGGACCACCCCTATAACCAAACAAGGACAAGGGGTGGCACATTATCCCAGGATGTGACATTGCCTCATGTCGTGATCAGAATGGAGTATTACAAGATACGAAATAAAGGTCACCTAACCATTCTACCATGAACATGTAGTTAAGAACAAACCTTCAACGCATGGGCACTCTAGCTATATGGGATTGACATAGTCGTCTCTCTAGGCACCAAGGGCCTCAAAGCAAGGCGTTCTTCGAATGTCAGAAGCCAGTAGGATCAGTAAAGGGGGTTATATGGCCCGTATCTTCAGCAGAGCTTTCGGGTACAAAAAGGAAAGTGCATACTTGGCCCATACGCCAAGGAACTGTTCTACCCACCCTATGCATCTATCTATGTCATATATATGATATTGTACCTCTACCAACTGCCAAGTCTTCCTAGCATGCATCTATTAACAGTTATACCTAACGCATGTGCACATGTGATCAGCCAATACACAAGTTACCGATATATGCTACTCACAACCCACACACATCTCGTAACACATCCGTGTCAAAGTTTATGAAATGCTTACTAAATAATAGGTAGTCCTTTAACTCTTGGTCCATATGCATAATTTAAGGATAAGAATAAAAACATGACTAACACTTGCATCATGTATAACATGAAGCACAATAAAGTAAACCATAAACAATAAACAGAGATGTAACTAGATGAACCAAAAATAAATAAATAGTAAATATACAATAATTAAATAATAAAGATTCAGAATAAATATAAGCAGTAAATATGACAAAGTATTTTGCCAGGAGGTTGTGTGATGATTTGATGACGTCCTGCAAGCGAACCCGTCAAGGCAATATAAGCAACAAACGATGGACTTCCGCATATGTCTCCGGATGCTGAAATAAACATCATCAATGTTTTTGGGATAAAAAAAATATCTAATGTCGCCTACCCATAAGTCCAATTTTGGATACAGGTAAAATCAAAATTTTGGGCCAAAATGATGTCCGCTATTGGACTCACTTTGCACCGAAAAGCGTACCAAATCCTACGTGTCTAGTCTCTAAAGTTATCAAGTTAATATGTCAACGGGTCTTGTTTGACGATAAAAACTCAATCGTATGTCCAAATTTGGAATCAGGTGAGCCGTGCACAATTTCGTCCGTTGAATCGGTCGTAGGGCCGCAAAACGACGATCTGGTCAACTATCTCAAAATTGGACCAAACTTGGCTCATAGGACCAGAAAAATGATACTAGTCCAATAGCATAAGTTTCGTCTCGACGTGACAAGTGTGCACAAAGTAATTGGAAAGTTTGCAAAATTACCGATGTGCTAGTTTTCGACAGATACGCCTCGAATTCGTCGTGTACACTCAACCAATTCGAGTTCTGTCAAATCCCACATGTGAATAAAGTCCATACGCACCTTTTAATACAAGTGGTTAGCGACCAAGTCGCCCAAATTGTCGGAACGGACTACGTATCAGGGTTTTCCAATATTTTAAAACAGATTTTCTCCAATTTGGAACTGATTTTAAATAAAATATTGGCATCTAGAATAAAAACTAAAAATTAGGTTTTGATCATGTTCAGATTGTCTAAAATTATGTTCAAGAGATTTTCTAAAATATACGATAACCTAGCTGCAAATCGACCGCAAACATGGGATGTCACGACATTTTCTAATGTTAAAAAATTAAGTTTTTTTCAATTTTGGAACTCGATTCACGTTGCGCACAAAGCAAAATAAAATAAACTAATTGAAGATATTAGACTTGGTTAGGTTGTCTACACACCTGTGCAGACGGTGCACAAAATGATCACACAGTGATCGAAGAAACGTGTCACAAAATTGGCTCGATAGTTGCATATTGATGCTGCTGCTCTATTGTTGTTGTTGTTACTGCTATAGCCTTTGCTGTTGTTGGCGATGCTGTGCGGTGGCTAGCGTCCGACGGTCCGATGGGAGGCGTGCGACGGTCGTTCGGTGGCGGAAGGCATGGGTCAATGGCTACGGCTAGGTTTTTTCCATAATATATATATATTATTTTTTTATTTATATTATATATATATTATATATATTATATATATATACATATATATTGAAATTTTTTATTCTCAACATGATCCATCCAGAGGCGATCCTTGGACGATTCCTTGTAGCAGCACGCTCAGGCCTCCTGTCGGCCCTCGCTGGCCGCTAAGGCGGCCCCTCCCTCCCCCGCTCCTCTGAAATATTGACGGGGACCTGGCGGTGGCCTCTCCCCAACGCCCTGAAATATCGGACGTGCTCTTTCTCTCCGACGCTGCGGTACTCGTCGCTCCTCCAGCGCCGGTGGCCCCCCAGCCTAGGTCGACCGCTCTGATCCGGCAAGGATTCTATAGCGGGTCGCCTAGTCCTCATCCTAGGGTCGAGGATCCCCCTTTTCTTGGCCATGGTTTGGATCAGCCACATCTTCGGCGGTACCGTGACTGGGGGTGTCCTTTCCTCCACCCCGATGCCCTCGTCCGGCGGCAGGCCATCTCTCTTGGGTCAGCCTGGAATGATTCCCGAGGAGACGTCACCTGTCCTCCCTCCTTGTGTAGTACACCCAGCACATCTGGCTTCTGCCTGCCTGTGGGAGGTACGGCCCCCCAAGCGTTGACTGGCAACCAAAGACTTCTGGCGCACTTTGGTGGACTAACGAGCGAAAAGTTAGGACCGTGCCAGTCGGTGCCTACTTTTCAGGCGCCATCCATGATGGGCACTGAGCTCTAGGCTTCAGCAAGTCTCTAGGAGCCTCGCCGCGATAGAGTAGCCCACGTTGCTGTCAGGCCTGTAGGCACGGATCAGTTGGCGCCAGTAGGCCAATTACCAAATATGGAAGCCTTATTAGGCGAGCCACCTGGACCTGCGACTTCTGCGCCCATCGAGCTCCATGGTAACCAAGGCATGACTTCTGTAGCCGCCAACCGTCGGGTGGGCATGACAACTGTTATCAACCTGCCTCCCCTCAGTGACGCGCCGTACGGCATGCGCCACCTGCTCATCAGCGAGGGCCAGGCGCCACCTGTGGATGCCTTACTTGGTGAGCGACCTGAACTCGCTACTTTGAGGCACAAACCCGTGTGTGCTTTATCGTTCGTGGTCCATGGCTGCCATGGTGCGACCTCAGTAGGCGCCTACCCTTCGGAGGGCGCGACTTCCCACCTTGATTTGGTGCCTTCCTCTATTGACATAGGGCCTTTCGACCCCTCCGGGGCGCTCTTCGACGGGCCACCCTGGGTCATCACCCTTGGGTCATATTATTGGCACCGCCAATCTCCTTCCAGAGATAGCATATATATTCAGAGTGCCACCGGACAACAGCTCCCACGTACGGATTCCTTGCCAGCCTCGGTTGAGGCCTCCGCACCCCAGGATATCCCTGAGCCATCAGTGGCTGATTCCTTGGCCCCCTGCGTACCAGATTATACCGGAATGATGCGACACTTCCACACTCTTCCGCTGATCTCCATACGCCCACCTTTCGAGACCCCTAGTGGGTTTATCCATCACAGCTCGGTGAATGCGCTACCGGGAAACCGGCCTTTCCATGCCCTTCAACAGCCCTGGGTCCAGTCTTACACCGAGAAGCTCAGACCTGATCGCTTTGTCAGGACCCCACAAATCTTTTTCGATATTGACCTCTACGAAGTTGACTATGCGACGAACCCGCACGAGATCATAGTGTCATTCTCTAACTCAGAAATGGCGTTGCTATCTACCTCTTTCTCAAACACCTTCGTCCTCAAATTTTCCACCGGTTGCCCGAAACATCAGAGGGTCCAAGAAGTGATTGCCAGCTGGAGACTCACTTCGGCATATAGGGTGGCTCCTCTGGATCCCAAGCACATTCTACTGCACCTATCTTCTAAATCTGACCACAAGAACGATTGAATTCGAGGCACAAGCAAGATAGATTCCTATACCATAAAAATCGTCAGATGGTCCCAGGACTTCAATAACAAGGTTGACTCCACGAACGTCTCGGTATGGGTGAGCCTACCCAATCTTTTCCTCATCTGCTTCGTCCCTGCGGCCCTCAGGCACATTGCTAACTCCTTTGGCATATTTGTCGCTTTGGCGAAAGAAACTAGAAACCTATCCAAAGCTAACTACGCAAACATTTGTGTGGTGCTTGACTTATCGAAGGATCTTCCCAAGCATATTCAAATCTCCCTCGACCACAGGTCGCACACCGAGCAAATTATTTACGATAACAATATCATCTTTTGCAGACACTGCCATATGAGCGGCCACTCCATTAAGCGTTGTTATTGTGCTCACCCAGAACTGGAAAAGAAAGAGATACGTAAGAGTGCCCCCCATAAGACCAGGACTAACAACCAAGCCCATAACTTCTCCATCCTTCCCTTACCGAACACCCACACTCGATTTCAAGCCTGTGCTGAAAATTTTGACACTCAAGACCAACCTCCTCGAACAGAGCTATCATGCCCTTTATAGCTCATGGACTCAACTTTAACAACAAATTTGAAACCCCCACCATAGAACTATCAGACCCCCCCACATGAGCATAATAGAAATCCCGTTGATAATCCCCTCAATGGCGCATATTTCTAGCCGAACATGCTTATGAACATCGGGTAAACATCTGTGGAAAGGATCTTCCAGACAGAAGGAACCACATCATCTCTCAAAGTTCTGAAGAAAAGTTCCAACGCTTATACCGTATCCACTCCTCTCAACCTCGCCAACAAATTTGACATCCTCGATAAGGATCAACCCGAGGAACTTATGGAGCACATCCCCTCAGATACCAGTCAGGCACCAGGGGATGTCCAGGCTAGAGAAGACACAGAAATAGCCGTAGAGGACATTGACGACGCGGACGCCACCGGTTGCGTTCGAACACCCGAGGCAACCCACATCACAGATGATCTTATAGAGATTTGGGATTCTTTGCCCTTTTTGCGAGATTATTTTGAGCGGATTGCTGAGGTTAGCTCACCAGAGGAGGTGGACAAGGAATACGCTGTCATTTGCGTTAAGGCAGACCACCTGGAACATGTCCCCTCGATTCCAACCAAAATGTTGGAGGTCGAAGAAGCCTTCGATGCGGCTCTTGGCATTCAGAACAACGATCATTCCAATATAGAGGTATACCTGGCCTCCAAACGCACGAAAAGTTCGGTGTCTGCGGCGCTAAGGTACCTTCGGTCTAATAGCGGTCGGTGTAAGATGCTACCGACCAACCCTCAGAGCCCTCCGTAGTATGGGTTCTGCGGAGTGGGTCTAGTGTCCTCCGGCCCTCACCTCGTCCGAGCGTTTGTTTTGGGATTGCCCATCCATTTTTCTCCCCTTTCTTTTGTGTCACACGGGTTAGCCCGGTATGGCTTTGTGTTGTTGAGTCCGGCCTCTCCCGGCTCTAGCTGTGTCTTCTTCCTTCGTCCTTTCTGTCCTGGCGTCCTCCTGTTGTTGGAGATTTTGTAGGTGTGCGGGCTATCTCCCGGCACCCCCTTTCGCCTATTAATAAAATCCATAGTTTTTAAAAAGAAAAAAAAAGAAAAAAAAAGAAAAGGAAAAAGATATATATATATATATATATATATATATATTATATATATATATATATATATATATATATATATATATACATATATATATATATATATATATATATATATATATATATATATATGTTTCCTTCTATGTCATTATAATAAAATCTAAAATAATTTAAACATAATTTCTTCTAAACATATATATTCATATAAATTTTATATATTCAAATTATCTATTTAGAAAAATCTATCCATATATAATTCACTTATCACATATATCTATTGATATAATAAAAATCTAAAATATAATAAAACTAATTTATACTAAATACATATAACCATATATATATATATATATATATATATATATATATATATATATATATATAATATATAATATATATATATATATATATATATATATAATATCTATTTAGAAAAATCTATCCATATATAATTCACTTATCACATATATCTATTGATATAATAAAAATCTAAAATATAATAAAACTAATTTATACTAAATACATATAACCATATATATATATATATATATATATATATATATATATATATATATATATATATATTTTTTTTTTTTTTATAACCATATATATATATATATATATATATATATATATATATATATATATATATATATATATATATATATATATATATATATATATATATATATATATATTAAAAAAATATATATATATATATATATATATATAATATTTAATATAAATAAAAAAAAATATATATATAATATTTAATATATTTTTTTTTTATATATATAATATTTAATATATATACCTAAAACATTTTATTTAAAAAATATACCTTTACTATATATACACAAAATTATTCTAGTAAAATATATAGTAAAATCTAGGGTCAATATTGTTAAATATATAAAAATTGATATTCTTAAAAAATAAAAGATGAATAATTGAGAAATAAAATGAAAGAAAAAATAAAAAAAAAGAAAAATATTTAGTGAAAAATAAGGGGGTTTACAACTTGGATGAGTGAAATTCTACCCCAATATTGCATCTTATCCTTGGAGGATTGCTATACCCAGCTTGGGAGATATGTGGGGAAGATGTACCTCCTAGTTGTGGTATGCCTTTTTGCAAGGATACCCTTGACTGGGTATTCTGGAATACCCCTGTCGTAGGCATAGTCGGGTGGGCTAGCCTTTATGCTGGCAGCCTCTTCGTGCTGGTTGAGGAAGAGGGCACCTTTGGGCCCTTCGGGACGGGAGTATCCCTTCGGGCAGAGTAGCAGAAAGCATGAAGTAGTTCATCTCCCGCTGTCTGCTGTAGTCGGTAGAAGACAAATGGCTTATTTGTTGATACTGCTGTCTGAGAACAACAACAGTTGATGGTGATTTGTGTGCAATGCCCCGCGGAGAGTTTGCTACATGCGCTATCGTCTTTTTTAACCCTCGCTTGTGATTGATTATTTCTCGCAAGTCTTTCATAGGGTATTTTTCTCCTCCATGTGGGCTGCATGGCTGATCAGACGAGGATCCTAATCCATTGTAGTAGCTACTCGGAATGGATCTATGGGGTCGGCTCACTTTATGTGCATGATTTTGATGGGCGCATGCGTGTGTCCGATATAGCCTTCCTTTGGGGGCCTGTATAATCATTCTGGGCACCTTCTAATGAATGCCCACCGAGACAGCGGTCGAGTTATGTTGAGCCCGTGTTGCTCTAGACCTCTTTGTACTAGGATTTGAGTAGTATAGTGCGTTTAGTTCTTCTTCGTGGGTGGGGTTCTGGGAGATCCTACGAAAGACAGATCTCCTTTGCCTTCCTTGTGTCCTGCTATCTGGAACTTTTTGAAGAGGCTTGATGTAGTTTATCGGCACTCGTCTTGATCTAGACGAGGCATACTTTCGTATGTTCTGCTGGCAAATTGGCTGAGATGCAACTTTGTCATCTTGAGCACGAAGTGGCCGGAATGGCCTGATAAGAGCGCACGTTCCCGAGTCCCTGGCGTTGTATCGCTTTCTCGGGTTAGGACTCGAGTATTGGGCTCTATTCTTCTAATTTTTGAGAGCAGAGGAAGGATACACAAGAGATAGATGCGAGGCTTCATCGGTAGAAGCCGGTAGAGCATCCTCTGTAGTTACTGATGGTGGTGCAGTAGCCTTGACCACCCAGGCCTTCAAAGTCTTCCTAGGTTACCTAAACCTAGAAGAAGGGTTTGACCCTTCAAAGAGCATGTCTTCATAAGCTTGTTGGTCCAACTAAACAACTAACGTCTGTTGGGATGAGCCCAACATGGAAGTATCAGACTGCGATACTACTTTCCCGTCGGAGGTGAAAGCTGTCCTAGCAGAGTTGTCTGCTTGTTCGCCATCGCATTTTGGATGAAAGATATGTTTGGATGATATGTATCTTTCAAAGGGATAAGGGAAGAAGAGACAAGTGGAAATAAGACTTCTTTCTTTTTCTTCATATATTGTAATTTTGAACAGTACAACAAAGTCCTAACAGTAAGGATTTGTTAGTAAAAAAATAAATTTTGGAGAAGTATACCATTGGAGAATATGTACTATAATAACCTCTTTACTCCATTGACGATCTGATACTTAGTAGCTTCTCGAAGTCCTCTTTGTGACTCTCTCCTGTGTATCTGGTTTCCTCAGTAATGAGGTTAATTTGGTGGATCTGATCAGTTGATGATCTGATCTTCTTCCTCTAATTTCTTTCTCCTCTCGTCCCTCTTCGTTTTTCGGTTCTTATTTGCACCTCCTCTCTATTTGCCTTTTAGCGGGTAAGCTATTAAGGAGGTAATTATGAGGAAGGATTTTCTGTGTGAAAGACACCATCCAGGTTGTCATAGCAGTTTAAACTCTTAGTCTGGTTGAGGCACTGATTGGGCGACCATTACCGTAGGAGCTCCGGGGTGATGACTTAAGGATCCTCAAGAGTGATTGTTGGTGATTGTGACTGTCCATCCAGACAGCTTGATCATAGGTGACCCAGCTTGCACGGGTGTTCATGGTAACCTGTCATGTGAATGGTGCGATTATGTAACGTGCACGGCATAAATGGGACAGTTAAATCAGGTAGCACGATCTTTGGTTGATGTGTGGCGCTAGCCATGATTTGAAAGGAATCTTCAGTTTGAATGGGGCGGTTATGGTGCACACATCATAAACATGATGCTGATTCCTTCAGCCATTAGCAACAAAATTTGAGGTGATTCGATTCGGGGGACAAACTAGCTTGTGATGATTTGGTTCGGGGCGTGAACTAGCTTATGATGATTCAGTTCGGGGCGTTAACCAGCTTGTGATGATCTGGCTCGGGGGGCGAACCAGCTTATGATGATCGATTTGGGGGCACGAACCAGCTTTCTTGGTGTTGGGCCATTTGAGCCGCATGCCGTATTGAACACATGGGGCTTCTTGAAAGGGAGGTCGTATAGTGTTTTGGCCGCATGTGATCTGGTCGCATGGAGTGATCCAACTGCCTTTGGTTTTGCAAAGGTGATGTACCTTGGGGTATTGTGCTATTGGGACTGGCATACCATTGGAGGTCTTTTGGGCCTTCGTGCACTTTGCCTCGGGTGGTTTGGCCTTGATTAAGCCTGGACAATTTCCATGCTTATACACCAATTATACCTAGATACTTACGTATATCGACTGTTTTGCCACTTCCATCAAGATCAATCTTTATTGTTGTAGACATTGGAGTGCCAATTGGTTTGATGTTGTCCATATCATATTTCTTTAGCACCTCTTTGGTATACATAGCTTGATTGGTGAATGTTTCCTGTAAATTCTGCTTGATTTGTAGTCCGAGGAAGAAGTTTAGTTCTCCCATCATACTCATTTCAAATTCATTCTGCATACACTTGGCAAAATCCTCACAAAGTATCTCATTAGTAGAACCAAATATAATATCATTAACATATATTTGCACTAATAGAAGGGTGTCATTGTGTGCTTTTATAAATAGTATCATGTCAACTTTCCCTTTTGAAAATCATTTTCAAGTAAGAAGGAACTAAGACGATCATACCAAGCACGTGGGGCTTGTTTGAGTCCATACAGAGCCTTATGTAATTTGAAACTTCATTTAGAAATTTGAAATCATCAAAAACAGATGATTTCTCCACGAAAGCTTATTCTTCGTAAAACCATTTGGAAAAGCACTTTTAACAACCATTTGAAAAAGGTTGAAATTATGAAAACCCGCAAAAGCAAAATGCATGCGAACGGACTCAAGTCTCGTAATAGGAGCATAAGTCTTGTCATAGTCAATATCTTCTTGATTATAGCCTTGAGCCACGAGACGTGCTTGTAACGTGTGACTTATCCATCTTTATTGAGTTTCTTTCGAAATACCCATTTAGTACTAATGATCGTATAATAATTATGTATAGGAACAAGTTCCTAAACTTGATTATGTTCGAACTGGTTTAATTATTGTTGCATAGCAGTAATCCAAAACTCATTAGTAAAAGCTTTTGCAATATCTTAGGCTATATTTGCGAAATAAAAGCTACATTTACAATAATATCCTTACTTGCAGAACGAGTGCTAACTCCCTTGGATAGGTCAATTATGACCAAGTCTTCTGGATGATCGGCTATAAACCTTATTTTCTTTGACAAACTCTCAAGATAGCTTGTGCTGGTTGTTGTATCTTTAGGGGTCTTATTGGATGTTGTTTCGACATCGTCTTTATCACTATCACTCTGTACTTGATTGTTAAACTCATCAAAAGTGAAATTAATATATTCTTCAATAATAAAAAATGTTTATTGAAAACTCTAAAAACCTTCACTTTTTGAGGCATAGCCAAGAAAGATACCTTCATTAGCTTTGGAATCAAATTTTCCCAAGTGGTCCTTCGTATTCAAAATAAAACAACGACAACAAAAAACTTTGAAATAGTTGATAGTAGGAATTCTACCAAACCAAAGTTTATAGGGAGTCTTATTCGATATAGGTAGAATCATAACCATATTTAAAACATGACATGCTGTTTTGACAGCTTCAACCTAAAAATATTTTGGAAGATTAAATTGATTCAATATGACTCTAGCCATATCGCCAAGGGTTCTATTCTTCCATTTCACAACACCATTTTGTTGAAGAGTACTAGGATAGAAAAATTCATGCGAAAAGCCCTTTGAATCACAAAAACTTTTAAAACATGCATTTTCGAATTAGCCTCCATGATCACTTCGAATTTGACTAATCATAAAGTCTTTTTTATTTTGATCATATTTGTAAAAAGTCACAAATTTAGAAAATGTTCCACTTTTATTTGCAAGAAAATAAACTCATGCATATATTGAAAATCATCAATAATCAAAAAAAACATATAGCTTACCGCCAAGATTGGTGACTTTGCTAGGTCCAATCAAAACAATGTGCAATAGTTGAAAAGGTCTAGACGTATTTACAATATTTATGGATTTAAAGGAAGATCTTGTTGCTTTGTTCTTTTCACAGTCAACTTAGACCATATCCTTTTTAAAGAGGATTTCTAGTATACCTCTTACCAATTTCTTTGTGGACAGTCTAGCAATTGTGTCCATATTTGTATGTTCTAGACGCATATGCCATAACCAGCTTTCATCATCGTTAGCAAAAAGGCACTTTTATGCATTATTAGTATCCTCTAAAGGATAGAAAAAATAAAGATTGTCTTCCCTAGTAACTTCATAAATAATTTTATTACTAGTTCTATATAAATAGGGCATTTATTTTTCACAAAATTAATACCATTACCGTTATCAACTTGATGACTAATGCAGAGCAGGTTATGTTTTAATTCACTTACTAAACAAACATCTTTTTATCGAGAAGGAGGAATACCAATGTTACTGTTACCAACAATATACACTTTTAGATTGTCACGACATGCACCCATCGTCAGGGTACGAGTACGTAACTGCGCCCAGCCTACGCCGCAGTATCGGCGGTAGGACGCTGTTCTAGGTCATGAACTATAACTACATAACATGAATATACTCTCCAGAAGGAGGCCAACAAAGAGGTACAGCTCAATCACAATCCAAGGTAGAATGTAGCACAATAAAATAGACAAGAAAAATCCTCAACTGAGGTACAATAGAAATGAAATAACGAGTCTTATCATCTCTAAAAATATACAACTCTGAAAATAAGGACAACAGCTAAACATGAAAAGAAACAGTCTAAGTTATTTGTACTATGCAAGGGTATCATCCTCAGCAGCTGCCTGAACCTCCCCAGGGGTCCAGGTCGCGAGTGTCATCTAGGCAAGCTCCAAAGTAAATGGTGCAGGGTTCCTCATCATCCTCTGTAAAATTTTCAACAGGTCCAGTCAGGACGGGTGCGAGCACAATACATCTCACGCAGATCATAACGGGTTAGAGAATATAAACATGCAAGAGAGTACGATACATAAAACTGAAAGAAGTACATGATGTAAACAGAGAGAGAACTGTAATAGAAATATCTACTATAAGTAGAGAGCTACCAATGACTAGTGATTTAGAGTACAAAGTCGACATGTGAACGGCTGGATTGCACATGACTATACTAAAGAAGCGCACATGGCTATACTACTTTGGAATTGTTCACATGACTAATTATACTCCCCCATACCCTAATCAATACAAAAGGATCCAAACAAGTTATGTTACGTACATGGTTTTCACATGAAGCCCATAAATGGGTACACATGAAGTATATATGAGAGCTCATACATGAGTGCACTTGAAGTTCACTTGGGGCCCATTAACGGGTGCACATAAAATTCACATGAAGGCTCATAAATGAGTGCACATGCAATATAGGTTATACATGAGATACGTGAGAAACATGACCGATTCATGAGAGCACATGAGAGTACACGAACATGCATGAACGAGCATGAAGCACATGAGAAACATGAATAACATGAGAGCGAGGAATACATGATGTACACGAAACACATGACATAATGTATCCGATGCTCCCGAGGGGGATAACATCTCAATGTAGGGATCCATATAGTACCAATCCATGATAATATCGTGATAGAATCAAATAAGGTAAACTAGAGCAGGAATATAATTCTAAGCAAGTTATGAAATGATCAGAGAATGTACTCGCCTGGTATCTGAATGTCTGAAGTAAATGTACTGTCCGAGATGAGGTACCTGACTCCTAGTTAGAGCAACACAAGTCAAGATGTATACAGGGGATGATAAATGTAATCTACAATGCGTCAGTATGTTGTCTAGTTCAAACTAGACTAAAGTCAACTCTCGGTCAAATCTAGTCAACTATACTAGTCAAACTAGCTCAACTAGGTCAAACTTAACCCAAACAAGTCTGATAAGTCTCACTAGCCCTAACCAAGCCTAGTCTAGCAATCACAAACCATTATAAGCTATCCACATATTATACTTATAGGCATATATTAGGCTAAATACAATTCTTGCATACCTTCATCACATACATATATATATATATATGGAGATAGAGAGATAAAGAGCTAGCATCATGTAGAGGCTATGTGGTTAGTGTGTGCGTACATGAAGGTGTATAGCAAGAATGGTTCAAACACTAGCTAACAATTCATGGCATCTAATGTATATTCCTACACCTATATACATTCACATATAATGCATATATATATATATATATATATATATATATATATATATATATATATATAAGTAAAAGTATATATAGAGGGGGTGGAAATGTGTATAGTGTCATGGCAAGGTGAAATGAAATGTGTCTAAATGTACATAGGCTGGTTATGGGGCTGTTTGGGACTGTATCATAACAGTGAACAAACAATATGGTTCATATGACAGTATGGCATGGCAGGGGATATCATGGGATAGGAAACAGTGAGTGAGTGAAGTGTGTGTTTGTGTGAGGGAGTGTGTAGCTATGTGTTCAACACATAAGGGTGTAATGGTGGATAGGTCTTAGGAATGTGACAGTGTAGAGTGACATAAATGGTGAATGTGTCTACAGTAGGAAAACAGTAGGTAGCAGTGGTGTTCTCAGATTTATTTGCAATGTGTGACAACAAGGTGATCTCAAACATTCCAGGGGTTAACACAATTCAGTGATTGTGAACCTCATGAATGGTTCTCAGGTTTACATTTCAACAGTGAGTGGCAATAGTGTCCTGTGTGTGTGCCTAAATATATGTGTGTGTGTATGGAACTTAGGCTAGGGCTAGCTGTGTTCTCAGAAAACAGTGGAATGAGTGTATGTGTAGATAGATGAGTGAAACATTCTCAGATTTTGTGGCAGTGTATATACATAAGCATTTACCAGGTTTCCAGTTTTGTACAACAGTTTGAATCTCGGGTTCTAGGGAACAAGTGTGGGTGAGTGATACATGGTTGTGTCAATACATAAGGGTGTAAACATATGTGAGTTCTCAGTTTTTAGTGTGTAGCATATATGTGTACAGGATTCAGTAGAGGATATGTGTCAATAACAATGAGAATGTGACAAAAATCAGTGTATCAAGTTTCAGGATTGTGTGACAGCAGTGGATAGGTTGGTGTTCTCAGGAATTTAGACATAGGTGTGTGTCATTGTGATGAACTCAGTTTCAGTGATGGAAATCAGTGAATGGGTGTCAAACTCAGGAAATTAGTCCCAACTATGAGCCTAGCATGATCATCAACATTACCTACATAAATTTAACTAATCATGATAGTTAAAACTTCAACAAAACTGTTTAGAAATTCAATCTGAAATCTCAGATTTTAAGTTCTAAAGACAGTTTCATATAATCAGTTAAATGTTTAATAGCTAACACATTCAAAACTCATTCGAAAACCAATTCCTCGTGTTAACATCAAACCCAAACATGTAACTAATGCTCAGACATGTGTAGGTTAGTTAGTATTGTAAATTAATCCTAAGAAATTTAGTTGAAATACTTTTAATCCAGAAAACTCAAACATGTACACTGTATCAGTTAAAATGGGAAAACCCCCAATTTCGATTCCAAATAATCACATAAACCCATTCAAACTTCAAAATAGGTGTTCACAGTTGTTTCCCCACATGTACATGTGTCATGGGGGTCATACTCGTGTCCCAAAATGTGTCCAACTGTGTCGAATTTACTGACACCAATGTGACAGTAAATAGTGCATTAGACAGGCTCGTGCAGCGAGGACACGGCCTCGTGCATGCGACACAGGGCATGACACGACTCATGCTCGTGCCCATGTGTTCGCCCCATATAGGGCTGCGTGTTCGTGTCCCTGACACGTCACCATGACGTGTCCATGAGGTACACGAAGCCCGTGTCAGAACCCCCAAATTTGCGTGTTCAGTCCAGTACAAAATCTGTGCGGCCTCGTTTTCATGTCCGACACGAAACGAGGTGTCATAAAACTTGGGGAGTGACTTGTCAGTCACTGCCCCAACCTCTATGCCAAGTTTTGTGTGTCGAAATGCGGTGTCGAGGGAGAAACATGACACGGGTAGCAGGACGGCGCACACGCGTGTCGTGCAGCGTGTCTGCACCCGATTTTGACACAAAACCGACACGAAAACCATATCAGTCTTCACAAAATATATTATAAACACATAGATCTATAATCCCATGTAATTAGATTTTCAAAAATCAAAAATAAAATCCTTTGTGACATTTCATCAAACACATGCACACATGTCATGATACGTGTCCGATACGGACACATAAAGGACACGAATCCTAGTAAAACCAATTCCTACAGAGAGAGGACACCTAGGGCTTCCTATCCATGCAAAGAAATTAAAATTTGGTAGAGGGAATAGGGTTTACCAATATGTTCAATTTGTATGAAAAAGCTTCAAAAAGGGGGTTCTTCTTGATTGCCAAGTGCTCCAAATTGGTCCAAACCTGAGATTTCTCTCCATGGACATGAAATAGTGCTAGATTAGGAACTAATGCAAAAGACTAGAGTAGAAAAGGAATTAAAGTGAATAATCTATGGGTTGGGAAAGAATGGACAATCCTCTTTCTTCAAAACTTGGAGAAATTAATAAAAGAGGCAAGAACAAATGGAAGAGGCATTAAATAGGGGTGTGAAACCCTAGGTTGGCTGCCATGGGTGGGCTTTTTGGGGTTTGTCTTAAGTCATGGGCCTATGGTTCAATTCACAAGTCATTAAATCACAAGTCATTACATTAAACCATAAGTCATGACTTAATTTTGCTAAACTTAATCCCCTCATTCTAAAACCAATCTCTAATGACTAAAATGGGTTAACACAAGTTATGCTAGGGTTACCATAGCTAGGGTTAGGTTCTAGGCTAGTCTACAAGTCTCAAACTAGTCAAAGCCCAAACTAGGAATTCACCAATTTAATAAATCATCAAAAAATTCAATAAGTCAAAATGACCAAAATACCCCTAGGCTAAAAATGATAATTAAAACACCATATTCACATGGCTAGGCTCTAGGGCAGACAGTCTCTACGGTTTCACTAGCTGCACACCAAATCACAAGTCATGATATTTAATAGTTTTAAAATAATTAAAAATCACTAAAAATCATATTATTAATTAAATATAATAATTAAATAAATTAAAGTACAAAATTTCAAAATTATCCTTATTTTAGAAACTGGGTGTTACAAGTCTACCCACCTTAGAAAAATTTCGTCCTCGAAATTAAGATGGTAGTAGTCCTTCTAGGTCAAACACCCCACAATCAAAGTCTCAAATATACCGTCAGATAATCATATGCGTCTGTCCTAAATCATGATACTCAGAATCATCATCGTACTAGTGAGCAAGGCTACGATAATCACAGAGTCCTCGACTAAGGCACATACCTCTAGAATCATGGAATTTAAAATTTTTGCATTGCCGCATGCTTGGCAGCAAAAACCTTAAATTCCGACTATCAAAGATTCTAGATTCCATAACTGGGTGACCTAGCCCATATGATTGATCTTAGAAGAAAATCAAATATAACACAAGAACAACAGGGCAAAATTGATAAATCAACAAGGAACAGAGGGAATCAAATTTTTAATGCAGTTATAAGAGGCAATTACGGAAGTGGAATCAAAAGAACGAAACCTGCAACTAGATCTCCAACGGCCTGAGCATCATCGACTGTCCTGGTGAAAGCTCGCTCCTGCTGGCCTCCTCTGGCCTACTGCTGATGTTGCATGTACCTCTGCTGCTGAGTCGGTAAGGGTAATCCCTTCTGCTGGCCTACCGGAGTCCTAGCTCATGCTCCCTGAACTGTCTGTCCCGACGATTCGGGACACTCTCTCAGCCGATGATCGGATCCTCCGCAACGTAAATATCTGCCCAGCCTCTTCCGGCATTCGCCCAAATCGTGCCCCGGTCTCTTACAAAATGGACAAATGATAACAAGCTGCTGTCCCGGGGCCTGCTGCTGCCTCTGTGACTGCTGCGCCTGCTGAAAGGGTACACGGTCCTGAAACTGCCGCTACTGAAAATAGACCCTCGACTGCTGGTACTGCTACTAAAACTGTGGATGTAGCATCTACTGCGGATATTGCTACTAAAACTACAAACAGGGCATCTGCTGCTGAATCTGTAGGTGGGGCCTCTTAGCCGGACCCGTTCTGCCACTAGCTCCCTGAGTACCTCGCATCCTCTTCTCCTTCAGGCCAAGATCGTCCTCTGCTGTCATGGCTGCTACCAGAATCTGCTCGAAAGTGGCGTCGCGGTCGCTCTTGGTATATGACTTGATCTCCCTGATCAAACCCCTGCGAAACCTCCTCACCTTTCCGACCTCGGTAGGATCCTCGATGAATCTGCTCAAACGGCAGAACTCTCCTACGTACTCCTCAACGGTCTGGTTCCCCTGAACCAAACTCTCGAACTGCACCTCCAAAGCACAGAGTGCTGTATCGGAAAAGAATTTCTCCTTGAATAGTTTCTTGAACGCTGCCGAAGTCTGACCGGCTGTACCAACCCTCGGGTCCGTCTGGTACCAGGTACGGGCCAAGTCCTGCATCTGTCTAGCGGCTGCCTCGATCTGTAATCCTACTGGTATCTGTGCCAATCGAAATATCTCCTCAATGTGCTCTATCCAATCGTCAGCGTATATGATGTCCTCTGTACCCTTGAAGTCTCGGGTTACCATTTTCTTAAATAATTGGATGTATGGAGTCCTCGGCTGATATGGCTACATCTGACCTCCCTGTTGGTGAGCAGCCAACAGCTCTACTGTCGTCCTGACCAACTGGTGAGTATCTTGTATGCTCTGTCAGATATCAGCAGACTGACTCTGCTGTATCTGCTGCTGAGACTCCAAGAATCGCTGGAAAAGGGCAAACATCTGAGCCGCATCCACTGTCCCTGAAGGTAACTGCTGCTGATACATATCCGAAATGATGGGGGAAGACCTCCGGACAAGTGGAGGTGCACTCTCAAAAGCTGCAGACGCTCCTATATGAGCAGAAATAGGGGGTGCTGTGGTCCCAACGTCCACAATCGGGCGAGGGGTAGTATGCTTCTCACCAGCGTCTGCTGGGCCAGAACGGTGCGATCGTGTCTCGATCACCATCCTGGAGACAGATTAAAGAAGGAATCAATACTGAGATAGAAACGATAATTCAAGGGAGGACAATTATTCAAGAAAGCAACCTTCAACATGAATTTAGATGGAAGGAATCCAGTTAAGAGTTTTTCCTAATGTGATTGAGTGCCTCAAAAATAATCCTAATCCTACTACAGGCTGTAGTGATACTCTAATTCGAATACCACTACACAAACTCGACCTGAATGGGCCACCACTAAAAACGTGTCACGACCCGCACCCATCGTGAGGGTACGAGTACGTAACTGCGCCCAGCCTACGCTACAGTGTCGACGGTAGAACGCTGTTCTAGGTCATGAACTATAACTACATAAAATGAATATACTCTCCAGAAGGAGGCTAACACAGAGGTACAACTCAATCACAATCTAAGATAGAATGTAGCACGATAAAATAGACAAGAAAAATCCTCAACTGAGGTATAATAGAAATAAAATAACGAGTCTTATCATCTCTAAAAATATACAACTCTGAAAACAAGGACAATAGCTAAACATGAAAAAAAACAGTCTAAGCTATCTATACTATGCAAAGGTATCATCCCCAGCAGTTGCCTGAACCTCCCAGGGGTCTAGGTCGCGAGTGTCATCTAGGCAAGCTCCAAAGTAAGGGGTACAGGGTTCCTCATCATCCTCTATAAAATTTTCAACAGGTCCAGTTAGGACGGGAGCGAGCACAATGCATCTCACACAGATCATAACAGGTTAGAGAATATAAACATGCAAGAGAGTACGATACATGAAACTGAAAGAAGTATATGATGTAAAGAGAGAGAGAACTGTAATAGAAATATCTACTATAAGTAGAGAGCTACCAGTGACTAGTGATTTAGAGTACAAAGTCGACATATGAATGGCTGGATTGCACATGACTATAGTAAAAAGGTGCATATGGCTATGCTACTTTGGAATTATTTACATGACTAATTATACCCCCCATACCTCAATCAATACACAAGGATCCAAACAAGTTATGTTACGTACATGGTTTTCACATAAAAGCCCATAAATGGGTGCACATGAAGTATACATGAGAGCTCATACATGAGTGCACATGAAGTTCACATGGGGGCCCATAAACGGGTGCACATGAAATTCATATGAAGGCTCATAAATGAGTGCACATGCAATATAGGTTATACATGAGATACATGGGAAACATGACCGATTTATGAGAGCACATGAGAGTACACGAGCATGCATTAACGAGCATGAATCACATGAGAAACATGAATAACATGAGAGCAAGGAATATATGATATAAACAAAACACATGACATAATGTATCCGATGCTCCCGAGGAGGATAACATCTCAATGTAGGGATCCATATAGTACCAATCCGGGATAATATCATGACAGCATCAAATAAGGTAAACTAGAACAGGAATATAATTCTAAGCAAGTTATGAAATGATCAGAGAATGTACTCGTCGGGTATCTGAATGTCTGAAGTAAATGTACTGTCCGAAATGAGGTACCTGACTCCTAGTTAGAGCAACACCCGTCAAGATGTATACAGGGGATGATAAATGTAATCTACAATGCGTCTGTATGCTGTCTAGGTCAAACTATACTAAAGTCAACTCTCGGTCAACTCTAGTCAACTAGACTAGTCAAACTAGCTCAACTAGGTCAAACTTAACCCAAACAAGTCTGATAATTCTCACTAGGCCTAACCAAGCCTAGTCTAGCAATCACAATCTATTATAAGCTATCCACATATTATATATGTCGGCATATATTAGGCTACATACAATTCTTGCATACCTTCATCACATACGTATATATTTATTTTTTTTTTTTTTTCATCACATATATATATATATATATATATATATATATATATATATATATTTATATATATATATATATATATATATATATTTATATATATATATATATATATTTATTTATTTTATATATATATATATATATATATATATATATATATATATATAAAATAAATATATATATATATATATATATATATATATATATATATATATATATATATATATATATATATATATATATATATGGAGATAGAGAGATAAAGAGGTAGCATCATGTAGAGGCTATGTGGTTAGTGTGTGTGTACATGAAGGTGTATAGCAAGAATGGTTCAAACACTAGCTAACTATTCATGGCATCTAATGTATATTCCTACACCTATATACATTCACATATAATGCATACATATATATATATATATATATATATATATATATATATATATATATATATATATTAAAATATATATATATATATATATATATATATATATATATATATATATATATATATATATATATATATATATATATATATATATATATATATATATACAAGGTAACTATAAGTAAAAGTATATATAGAGGGGGTGGAAATGTGTATAGTGTCATGGCAAGGTGAAATTAAATGTGTCTAAGTGTACATAGGCTAGTTATGGGGCTGTTTGGGATTGTATCATAACAGTTAACTAACAATATGGTTCACATGACAGTATGGCATAGTAGGGGATATCATGGGATAGGAAACAGTGAGTGAGTGAAGTGTGTGTTTGTGTGAGGGAATGTGTAGCTATGTATTCAACACATGAGGGTGTAATGGTGAATTGGTCTTAGGAATGTGACAATGTAGAGTGACATAAATGGTGAATGTGTTTACAATAGGAAAACAGTAGGTAGCAGTGGTGTTCTCAGATTTATATACAATGTGTGACAGCAAGGTGATCTCAAACATTTCAGGGGTTAACACAATTCAGTGATTATGAACCTCATGAATGGTTCTCAGGTTTACATTTCAACAGTGAGTGGCAATAGTGTCCTGTGTGTGTGTGTCCCTAAACATGTGTGTGTGTATGGAACTTAGGCTAGGGCTACCTGTGTTCTCAGGAAACAGTGGAATGAGTGTATGTGTAGATAGGTGAGTGAAACATTCTCCGATTTTGTGGCAGTGTATATACATAAGCAATTACCAGGTTTCCAGTTTTGTACAACAGTTTGAATCTCAGGTTCTAGGGAACAAGTGTGGGTGAGTGATACATGGTTGTGTCAATACATGAGTGTGTAAACATATGTGAGTTCTCAGTTTTTAGTGTATAGTATATATGTGTACAAGATTCAATAGAGGATATGTGTCAATAACAATGAGAATGTGACAAAAATTAGTGTATCAAGTTTTAGGATTGTGTGATAGCAGTGGATAGGTTGGTGTTCTCAGGAATTTAGACATAGGTGTGTGTCATTGTGATGAACTCAGTTTCAGTGATGGAAATCAGTGAATGGGTGTCAAACTCAGGAAATCAGTCCCAACCATGAGCCTAGCATGATCATCAACATTACCTACATAAATTTAACTAATCATGGTAGTTAAAACTTCAACAAAACTGTTTAGAAATTCAATCTGAAATCTCAGATTTCAAGTTCAAAAGACAGTTTCATATAATCAGTTAACTGTTTAATAGCTAACACATTCAAAACTCATTCGAAAACCAATTCCACGTGTTAACATCAAACACAAACATGTAACTAATGCTCAGACATGTGTAGGTTAATTAGTATTGTAAATTAATCCTAAGAAATTCAGTTGAAATACATTTAATCCAGAAAACTCAAACAGGTACAATGTATCAGTTAAAGTGGGAAAAAACCCTAATTTCGAATCCAAATAATCACATAAACCCATTCAAAGTTCAAAACAGGTGTTCACAATTGTTTCCCTACATGTACATGTGTCATGGGGGTCATACTCATGTCCCAAAACGTGTCCAACTGTGTCGAATTTACTGACACCAATGTGACAGTAAACAGTGCATCAGACAGGCTCGTGCAGCAAGGACACGACCTCGTGCACACGAAACAGGGCACGACGCGACTCGTGCTCGTACCCATGTGTTCGCCCCATATAGGGCTGCATGTTCGTGTCCCTGACACGTCACCACGACGTGTCCATGAGGGACACGAAGCCCGTGTCAAAACCCCTACATTCGTGTGTTCAGTCCAGTACAAAATCTGTGTGGACTCGTTTTCGTGTCCGACATGAAACAAGATGTCATGAAACTTGGGGAGTGACTTGTCAGTCACTGCCCCAACCTCCATGCCAAGTTTCGCATGTCGAAATGCTGTGTCCAGGGAGAAACAGGACACGGGTAGCAGGACAGCGCACACGCGTGTCGTACAGCGCGTCCGTACCCGATTTCGACACAAAACCGACACGAAAACCACATCAGTCTTCATAAAATATATTATACACACATAGACCTATAATCCCATGTAATTAGATTTTCAAAAATCAAAAATAAAATCCTTTGTGACATTTCATCAAACACATGCACACATGTCATAATATGTGTCCGACAAGGACACGTAAAGGACACGAAACCTAGCAAAACCTATTCCTACAGAGAGAGGACACCTAGGACTTCCTATCCATACAAAGAAATTAAAATTTGGTGGAGGGAATAGGGACTTACCTATATTTTCAATTTGCATGAAAAAGCTTCAAAAAGGGGGGTTCTTCTTGATTGCCAAGTGCTCCAAATTGGTCCAAACCTGAGATTTCTCTCCATGGACATGAAATAGAGCTGGATTAGGAAGTAATGCAAAAGACTAGAGTGGAAAAGGACTAAAATGAATAATCTATGGGTTGGGGAAGAATGGACAAACCTCTTTCTTCAAAACTTGGAGAAATTAATAAAAGAGGCAAGAACAAATGGAAGAGGCATTAAACAGGGGTGTGAAACCCTAGGTTGGCTGCCATGGGTGTAGGAGCGTAAAAAGTGCTTCGTAAGAATGAGTCAAAGAGATGGATCATTCCATTCAAATCGATCCACTTTACGCCAAAGAGCGGCTAATCACTTTACGCCTGAAGCAGGCTAATTATTTTACGCCCGGGTCAAAGCTAATTGTTTTACGCCCAAGACAGGCTAGCCACTTTTATGTTGGACAAAGCTGTCAAGTCTTGCATTTAATGTAAAGTCTGACATGAAGATTTAATTATGGCATATATCACAGAAATCAAAGGGGTTTGTTTTACACAGAGGCCAATTTGTCGTTTAGTATGTGGACTGAGCTACTTTACGCTCATAATATAGCTTCTTTTACGCACGGAGACTATACGAGTTTTTACGCTCAACGGTTGACGTGTACGTAAGGTTTATTTGTGCTACTTTTACGCTCAAGGTTATTTAACAACCACTTTACGCGGGAAGTCTACATCAGGGCTATTGTATGCCTAGTCTACTACTTTACGTTCAGGGTATATCTGGGTTATTGTTACGCCTTATTTCAATTCAGAACGTGGTTTGCCTACATGGCTTTCATGCCACACATCTCGAAGAACGTGTGTACGTGCATCCTATTCTTATTGAAATGATGGGGCACGTGTCAACGTATGCAGAGGATGACTTCGGTCATGGGTGGCAGTTGTTAGCATAAAGACGAAACTTTTGCTATGTTTTTACGCACAAGGAGCCAAGTCTATAAATAGACTGATTTTTCTCATATAGAAAGAGACAGAGAGAAAGGAGAGAATACATAGAGATCAGAGCCCAGAGACTTTGATTTTTCGGAGCATTCTTCTTCAACTTTTCTTCCAGAACAGAGTGAAGCAAAGCAGGAAAGCATTCGGCTTCGCCATTAGTGCCCAAGTGCGTCGATACCTTTCTGGTGACTTAGTTCTTCTAATTGTTCATCTTCTAGCAGTGATCTTCATCATCATCGTATGGTCCAAGGAACAAAGTGATCATTTACAGATCAGACTTCCATTACAATACTTTCCAGAATCAAATTTGTACTTCGTGTACTTTTTCTCATTTTATTTTCAAAATCTGATTTCCAGGCATTATGTTAAGTGAAACAAAAATGGCAACTCTGCTGGGGACGACCTTCTCCTCTGACGAGGAGGCAATTGCTCAATACGATGATGTGTCGATTGGATCGACAAAGAAGACTCTGGTTGTACACTTCGACAAGACTGCTTATGAAGAAATGCTCCGAACTGGGGGTGGTTCTCGCTGCTCCAATGTTCAAAAATCTCGCAGAGCACGAAAAGTATGGATTCCTAAATCTAAAATAGCTTCTGATCTCTCTGTTGCTTCTGAGGGCAAGGGAATTCTTCCCACTCCTTTTGTAGGGGCTCCCGTTCGTAACGAGGCGGTCCTTACTTCAGCGTTGCACTCAAAGTATGACAAGTTATCTCCCGTCTGTGACGGGGAAGATAATCAGGTTTTACGTCCAGTGGATAAAAACTAAATTTTACGCTCAGTGCATAAGAATGAGTCTCCCATTTGTAATGAGGCAGACTCTAATGCTTGTGCTTCTAAGTGTAAAAATAAGTCTTCCGTCTGTGAAGTGGTAGACACACAAAAATTACGCTCTTCGCGTAAAGAAAAATCTCCCGTCTGTGACGTGGTAGATAATCAATTTTTACGCTCTACGCGTAAAGGTAAGTCTCCTGTCTGTGACAGTGTAGATAAAATTCGCAACGATATTTTTACATCTAATATGAATGTACCTAAATGCATACAGCATAAAAATGTTGTTGGTAAAGCTTCGGTTCTACACCAACAGCCTTCTTATACTGCTCTACGCAAAGTACCAAACCTACAAATCACACGCAATGAAAATGGAGTCCTTCGGGCTCAAAACTCTCAAGATTTGCGTACACAACTCCAAACGCGTAGAAATGTACAGTTTGGTTCTGCGAATGCAGCCAGTAATCTTTTTTATACACAAGGGACTAAATGTTTTGCTACCCCAAAAGTAATAAAGAAGACTACTCCTTCTACTCCTTCTGATTTATGTGAATTGCTAATGCAAAAGCGTAAAAATAGACAATCTTCCGTGATGCTCCTCCAAGAAAATCATCACTGTGAGTGTCACCAGATTGTGATCAAATGTTGTTGCTCGGCTTCCAGACGGTCAGTTTTTGATCGATTAAATTTTAATGCACCCCAACAACAAGCTGATGAGTTGTCATATGCGTCAGTCAACATGGCATCTCACACCAACAGAAGACGACGTCCTAGACGGAACAAGTCCCAAATCCCAGGTCAACAACAATTCAACAGACTTCTTGATTCCTTTGAAGGAGTATATCAGAATACTCGATCAAGAAAACAAAGGCAATTGTAGACTTCTGATTCTGAAGCTGGGGGTACTCAATCTTTTGAGTCCGAAACTGATAGCATTGATTCATACTTTTATACTAATCCTTCTGTATCTTCAAGAGAGGTTGAATCCTACGCTATTAGGGACGAACAAGAGACGTCACCTGTTAATACAGAACAACGTCTCACTGCTGTTGAGCAATCATTGAAAGACATGCTTAACATGATGCAAAGCATACACCTGATAATAATGGCTCAGCAAACTGCTCAACCAGTAATTATAACCCCGGTTCAGGCAGCAGTACCAACTCAAGATAGCCAAGGGGTTGATATACCTTTGAATATCCAAGAGCCTGCTGTTAACCAAAATTCTGCATCTCCAGATCCCATCATTCTAGAAGATGTACCATCTCCGGTGGGGATTATGGTACAACCAACAACTTTTCAATCAAATGTGCTTCCATAAACCAGCGAAGCCATTCAAGCAGTGCGTGAGCTCAAAGCACAGTTTGAAGTTTTGAAGCAAAAGGATCAACTCCAGAGGTTAGGAATTAAGCAACCTTATCCTCCTCACTGGAATGATGTACCCTTTCCATCAAAATTCAAGCCACAGTCCATGGTATTGTTTGATGGAAAGGCTTCTCCTAGTCAGTATATCAATTACTTTGATATTATGGCTGTACATTTGCAGAAAAATGATGCTCTTCTCACTAGAGTATTCATTGGATGCTTGACGGGTTCAACTTACGACTGGTATCGTAGTTTACCCGACAATTGCATTTCGTCTTTTGACGAATTTAAGGCAATATTTTTCTTCCGTTTCTATGAAGGAGGTATGGACATGAATATGTCCTCCTTAATAGAAATCAAGCAAAAGAAGAAAGAAGATACTCGGACGTTCATTGAACGTTTTCGATAGGCAACTTTAAAGATGCCCCCTGGTATGCCAGATTCAGCGCTGATTGATACATGTAAGATGAATCTACGACCATCCATCGCTGTCTTCACGGGTTCCCAATTCACAGATTGGGCTTCGTTTATCATAGCAGCAGTTTCCGCCGAGACCAATGGTAGGTTGGCTCGTGAACATGGAATGATTTTCGCCTCTGAGAATAAAGGAAAGAAAAGTAATCCTGGTAATAATTCCGGCAATCGTAATATGAAAGGAAAAGACACTCTTATGGTCAATCTTTCCAAGAATAAAATGACGCCGAATAATCAGGAATCTTCTAGGCCAAAAGAAGAATACTCTTTTGACGAAAGTGATATCCCAGGGATATTTTAATGTCTGGTGAAGTGTGGCAAACTCCAGATTCCGGAGCCAAAGAGGTCCAATGAGGTGAATCTGACTGACAATCCCAAATATTGTATCTATCATAGATACATTAATCATCCTACCAGTGCTTGCTATATTTTGAAGAAGAAAATCCAAGAGCTGATAAATGGTGGTGGCATTGCTTTAACCAATGATGACCATACGGTTACAACCAATATGTTTTCTTTTCAATTTGGAGATTTTTCTCCACAACAAGTACCAGATGGAATTGTCCCAATTTCGAAGGCGACGATAAAGACTTTGAATATCCCGCCTACCAGGGAGCAAAATGAAGGATTATTGCCTCTTATATTAAAGTGGTAAAATTATATGGGTACATCCTAACTTAATACCTGAAATGGAAGATGAAGGTAAAACTTTAAAATCTAAGAAAGGTAAGAAAGTCAAAACCTGCAACATAATTTCTTATGTTATTCCAGATCCTGATGATTTGGATCATCTATAGGATGGCACTCCTTTGGAAGATAGACTAAGAGGATTGAACATATGTCCTCCAAGTCTAGTTCCTCCTACCAAGCTCAAGCTTACTCATCAGCAGTGGTTAGCCATGAATAGTGTTCCCTTATATAGGGCACAACAAGTCTTCGCTGCTTATGAAAAGGCTCCTACAGGGATTTTTCCTCGTATTCCGAATCCTTTTCCTCCCGTAGTTGCAGAGACGGTTATTCCTCATTCTCCCGTAGTTATAGGAATCTCTTCTTCTTCCTCTATGGAACCACCTGTTGAAAGTCCACTGCCTACTCACTTGTACAGTCAACAATCTATCCTTCTCATAAAAAAGATGGGTTATAACTTTCAAAAGGCAGAAGGTTTGAATTATGATAAAGGGATACGACTCCCTTTACAAATTCAAAGTCAAAAATCCACTATTGGATTGGGTTCTGAGGTTCCTCATAACAATCCTCACAAGAAGAAGGCTAAGGAAAGGAAGATTAAATCCTGCAATATGGTACTTCCTTCTTCTGAGTCTGAACAAAAAACTTTTGCTGGTACAAGATCTGCAAAAGAGTACCACAAAGATTATGAGGGATCCTCCAAGGAAACTGAGAATGTTGAAACACCATCAACTCAACCGTCTCTTGCTCCTGCTGTGGTTGAAAAGGAAAAACAGAAAGCGGTACGCTTCGATGTCCCGTTGAAGTCTACTTCCTGTCAGGGGGTAGTGATGAAACCCTATAAATTTGATATTTTAGCCCAGTTAGCTAATACTCCAGCTAGATTATCTATTTTCGAGTTGCTTCGCCTTTCTAGAGAAAGCCGTAAAACTTTGAGTGAAGCTTTGCTACAAGCTGATTCCTGCTTAGCTCAACTCAAGACTCCTGACAATATACCAGTATCATGCCCGCAATATCATAGTATGATGGAAGCAATTCCCAACATCACCGTCACACAAGAAGATATGCTGTTGAAGCATAACAAGCATGATAGGCCTTTGTGTTACACTGGGTATATCGAATCCATTGAAGTTGACAGAATTTATATTGATCCTGGGTCTTCCATTAGCATAATTCTTCAATGTATGCTAAGACTATTGAGGATTCCTACTAGTGATCTGACTTACACTAGTACCACAATAGTTGGTTTCAACTCTAGAAAGAGCAAACCACTGGAAAAGATTCGTCTGAAGATTAAGATTGGTGATCTTCGAACTATGGCAACATTTTATGTTATTAACTCAGATGTATCCTACAATATTCTTCTTGGAAGACCATGGTTACATGAGCATAACATCGTGCCTTCGACTCTCCACCAATGCTTCAAGTATGTAGATCCCCAAGGGGTTGTGAAGACTGAGTTTGCTGATATCAATCCTTTCAAAGGTGTTGAAGCCTATTTTTTCGACTCAAGGCTTTACAAACAAGAGCATGTGAAAAAGATATCAGAGATGGCTGAAGATCAATCATCTGCCGAAGATCAGTCTATTAATGAAGATCCGTCAGAAGAGCAACCTTTGAATATCAAAGTCAAAGGACGAATCCAACCTCAACCTGTCAACAATCAACCTTTGATGATCAAGGTTAAAGGAAGAACTCAAGCTTCATCTGAGGAATCAGTGAATGTTCCTGTTAAAAGCCAAGTTCAACCTCTTGTGATCAAAGTCAAAGGGCGTACATTTCGTACGAATGATCCAGAACCTCCTTTGATTGTCAATCTTGGCAAATCTACGCAGAAGACGGATGATAATCCACTAGTGATTAATCCGAAGCATAGCAGTCAAATTATAAATAATGTAAATATTGATCATTATGTACTTTTTGATATCAATGAAGATTTCCTTTTCGAGTATATGGCTGTCAAGTTTATTGAAAGAATGACTTTATCTTCTGATAATCAAAGTCATCAATATAAAGACGACATAGACACAGAGGAAACCTTATACATTGACAATAAGAAAAATTCTTTTCCTCCTCATGTCGATGTTGGACCTTATGCTCAAAGGTTTCTAACATCTTCTCCCTATCTTCTTCCTGTAGCCGCTTCATCGCAAGCTTGTGTATCTTATAGACGTCACAAAGAATCTTATTTCGTGGTTCCGTCTGATAAGAAAAACAAGCGCCAAATTATGTTTGGCCTGGCTAAAAATATCTCTGTTGCTCAGACAGATGATTTGAGAGATAAAGATAAAGGAAGAATTCGAACTGAAAGATATAGTCAACAATCTCTCAAAATTATCCAGAACATGGGATATGATTTAAAGACTATGCAAGGTCTCAATCAAGGCAAAGGTAGACGACTACCATTATGTGGTGATCCGTTTTACCAAAAAACTTATCATGGATTGGGATATGATCCGTCCCATATCTTTAATGACGATATACAAGAAGAATTCTCTTCTAGCTCTTCACAATCATCAGATTCAAAAGAAGTCCAGTTCATTGAATCCGATATTTCTCACTTCTCGTGTGTTAAAGGAGACTATTATGATGAATCTGAGCAAATATTGAGCAAATATTTTCAGCTTACACGGTTCAAATTGATGGTGAATCCGAGCCATTTGAGAATGATCCTTGGGCTCAACAGATGAACACTTAATAGGAACTTCGTTTTGAACAACGACAACCACCTACAGAGGACGAGATTGTCCAGATTGACGTTGGAGATGGAACTACGCCCAAACCAATATTCATCAATAAGAATCTTTATGAAGATGAAAGTGAAGAATTGATAAAACTGATCAAAGAATATATTGATATTTTTGCATGGAGTTATGAGGATATGCCAGGTTTAGATCCCAAAGTTGCTACTCAGAAACTCAATATTCTTCCTAATGCTAAGCCTGTAAAACAACATCAACGGCATTTTCGGCCAGATATGATGGATGCAATTGAAGCAGAAGTCAAAAAGCTGATCACGTGTGGTTTTGTCACGACCCGCACCTGTTTTTTTTTTTAAACGGATACGAGACGTGTCCAAGCCAGCCTACGCCGCAGTGTCGGCAGTAGAACGCTGTCACGGCCATGAAGATCAAAATCACAAATAATCCAATGCTCATTCACAGAAACTAATTTAACTTACAATGATCACAAGTTTTACATTTGCAGAAAATATAAACTTGTACAATTATAGAATGACTCCAACTCAACTATCTAGCTAGTTTCTAGGCTTCTGGCTGCAAGTATTCCCGTCACTTCCCAAGCTAAGTGAATCCACGGCTAACCTGAAAATGTTGGTTTCCAGTCAGGAATAGAACGAGCACAATTCACTGAATGCAATTTCAAATAAAGAAGATGACTATAAAACAAAGGTTAGACATCAATTATGAGTTTTGAAAATAAACAAGAAATACAGAAACTAATAGTAAATAAATAGACACAACAGACTTTCTCCAACTGCTAGAAGTACCTTTGATATGTGATCGGTCTCGGGACAATTATGCGACACTGTCTACACTGTCTAAAGTTACACTGTCTACACTGTCTAAGTTACACTGTCTATACTGTCTAAGTTACACTGTCTACAGAAAATATTGCAATAAAGAAACACTGTCTACAAAATAATAATCACGATCTACACAATTTAAATGCAGTAAAAATCATGGTCTACACTGTCTACTTTGCAATAAATAAATCACTGTCTACAAGAAATAAATAGATCACTGTCTACACTGTCTACAAGAAATAATGAATCACTGTCTACACTGTCTACACTGTCTAAGGTCAGATCACACATCGTTGGTACTTCTCATTCCCGACTCAACAGTTTTAATAGAAAATAATCACATAACCAATGGCCAATCAATGAAATATAGTGAAAATCAATATCAAAATGCAGACAATAAACTGTACTCGCCTGTGGTCCTGTGCTGGTGAAACTGATGATCCAAATCACTCAATATACCACAATAGTCAAAACCCGTACAACAGTCCCCGGAAGCTGAAATAGACAATACCAATGATCTCAAAATAGTCAAATTAGCCAGGATTGCCTGTCCTTAAATCCAATTCTGGATACAGGGGCAAAACGGTAATTTCGGGCAAAAACGATGTCCGCCGTTGGACCCGCTTTGCACCAAAAAGCGTGCCAGGGCCAATGGTCTCTAAAGTCGTCAAACTACATGTCTACAGATCCCGTTTTCCGATACGAACCCTACCGTATGTCCAAAGTTGGATTCCAGCATGCCGTGCACAAAATCGCCCGTTGAGCGGGACCGTGGGCCCGCAAAACGACGTCGAATTCAACTGTCTCAGAATTGGACCAAACTTGGCATGCAGGACCAGAAAAATGATACGGTCCTGTTGGCGAAAGTTTCATCTCGATCTGATGAGCGTGCACGAAGTAATTAGAAAATTTGCACAGAGGCCGATACGGGAAATTTCGACGGATACGCATCAAATTCGTCGCGCACATGCGACCAATTTGAATTCCGTCAAAGCTCACACGACCACGAAGCCGTTACGCAGCTTTCGATGCCTTCGGTTCGCGACCACGTCGCCCGGAATAGCGGGACGCACGTCGTGTGGGTGATTTTTCAAGTTTTGAAAATAGGTTTTTGGGAAACTTTGGGAGTTGATTTCTTCGCACACAGTTGATGAAAAACGAAACTACAAATTAGGTTAGGAAGCCCTATGTGTGGTCTAAAAAGTTGTTCAAATATATTTTTAATAAAGTTGAGGAATCGGCGAAGTTTCGCCTTCCAAAATTGATGTTTTGAACCAAAAGCTGTTCTGTTTTCAATTAGGTTTTTGACGATGTTCAACTCGATTTTCCTCGAGTTTTGGGTCACTAGGGTTTAAACCGATTGAAAGGAAATAAGGATGGTTATATTGTGAACATACCAGAGTTGATGGATCGCCAAACGATCCATTGTGCGTCGTGAAAATGCGTCGTAAAATCGGCACAGTTTCTGCCATTACTGCTGTTGCTGTGGTCGCCCTCCGCGCGCGTGCGCTCGTTTTCCGGCTGCTCGGCCGACCGACGGCGGCCCTGTAGGCGCGCGCGGCCGCGCCCTGGCTGTGGGAGGTCGCCGGGGCTGTGGTGTCGGCACGGCGTGCAGATGGTAGGGTTTAGAGTTGCTCGCGGTTCTCTCTCTATATATACGATATATATATATAATATATATACTACTCGGTTTCAGCTTAGGTTCAGAGCTTAGTTGCTCTCTTATTTGGGAGGGGGTCTCACGTGGGCCTGGGGGCTTGGGGTGTACTAGGTTTTGAAGCTGGGAGCTTGGCTCTGTTAGCCCAAGCAGGGGAGAAGCTTGGCTTGGCCCGAGCCATTGCTTCCTATTATTCTTCTTTTTTTCTTAATCCCTTTTGTACTTACAACTAATATATATATATATACATGTATATATACGTTCATATATATATACAAATACGTATACACAAATACGTATATATATAATCTATATATATATATATATATATATATGTATATATACACATATATATATCTCTATACATATACACGCACAAATACATATACATATTTATATATATACACTCGTACACATATATATATATTATATATACATACCTATATATATATCTCACGTATATACGTATATACCTCAATAAATTATAACATTTATTTATAAGCCTATATAATCAATTATATATATATATATATCTATATTTACATCTATACATATACGTATATGTATATATATATATATACATGCCATATACGCCTATATATATTTATATATAAATTAAATTTACCATAAATCAATTCAATGATAATAATAATAATAATTTATAATAATCTAAATTACCATTTAAATAAAATAAATAAAATAAAATATTTCAAGATTTCGGGAAGGGGGGCTACAAATCTACCCACCTTAAAATAATTTTGTCCTCGAAATTCTAATTCATAACTATTTCTTAAAATTCAAATTCTAGTATTCCCTTAATCTCCTCAAATAATTTAATTTCTCAAAATAGTTGTATCCTCTTTCTTGTCATTTTGTAACTACGAAACTTCGAGGACTTCTACCCACCTTTGTTCACACTACTTCCTCAAATCTCATGTCATGAAAACTTTAAAATCATCCAACTACTTGCTAAAATTGCTACCAATAGATATCTAATGCTTATGGCCAGTATAATCCTCTTCTATCCATCATGCAACCCCAGAAATCTGACAAGCAACAAAATTTACACAAGTAGCTAAGAAATATTGGTAGATTTTAATAAGCATGACCAATCGTCACTCTACAACAGGAAGGACAGGAAGATAAGGAAGAATAATCGAGAGCAATTATAAAGTTTCAAGAGCGGTAGAGAGTATCCAATGGTGCAGGTAGGATGAAAGTCTATGAATCATTGACTTATTTGCTAGGTTGGGCTACTCTAGTCCAGTAACTTGCTAAATCGAAGAACTCTTCGCTCTTAGAGGGCGTGCAATCCATGCAATACAAAAATTCTGTTCCCGAAATTCTAAATAAGGTTGCACACTAGAGAAGAATTTGAGAAATCAAGGTTGTAATCTTTTCCCTGGCTATTTAAACACACGAGCCAGGAATATAAATGCAATACAAGACCGTACCTCAACTTCCAAGTAGATGGAATAAAGGTTACGAATGGCATCGCATTCTAAGAGATGGAGACTACCTAATAGGTGTAGGGACATATTTCAAATAGTTCAGTTTTATAGTCCAAAAGGTGGTATGCATGGATGGGTTCTACTGGGCTTTAATGGGTTTCCTATTTGGATATCACTCGTTGATTGGATGAACCTTGAATCTCAACCTATATGGGCTGGACAAGATTCCAATATTGAACTACTTCTACTAGGTTAGGGTAACCTAGAATAGGGTTCCTTCCAAGTGGTTGAGCTAGTTGCTAGTCGGGTTGGTTAGCTAGGTCCATAAGCCTGAAATGCGCCTTTAGTGACTTTTGTGTTTAAGTAGCACAAAAGGCCTCAATTGGATGGCACACTAGTAGCATGTGCATAGTGGGCTTCGAGTAAATCACAACCATATATTGGGTCAAATGAATTGAGTCAAGGTTGAGTCTCTAATTGTAGTCCGGAAGTTTACCGGTACTATGGTAAGGGTTAGAACTAGTCCTTTTTACCTGAAAGCCATACCATAAAAATAGAGCACAAGGGGCGTGTTTGAGTGGGACATGATATACCTAGATGAAGGTGGACTCGTCTAGATCTTGCATATGAAATTTGTTGGAAGGTAACAGTTGGTCTCGTGCTCCGAATATTAATGACACGATCGGGGACACAAAATGATCTAAATGGAAAGTGGGAATCCACGGGGCACTAATTATTACCAAAATGGAAATCATTCTAGTCATTCGGTGATCCTTGTATATCCTAAAAATTTAGAAGGCTTACAGTCTACCCACCTTAGAAGTTAGGACATAGTTCTAAGAATAATGAGGTCAGAAGAATTCCAAATCCAAGTATTGTACCTCAACTCTTGTTAATAAATAATAAGGCATGGTGTAACGAATACGTTTAGATATAAGTCAAGTCAATGATCGCTCCTCAATAAATGGAAAAACGAGTGTGTACAATGACACATGGTCGATAACATAGAATGACCTACTCGTCCACAGTATATGAGAGTTTTCGATGGGGTAACCAACTCCAAGGCACAACATAAGAGAAGATTTCTAACAATTGAGTCAAGAAATTCTATTTATGTCAAACCTGCCAGATTATGGTCACAAGGGTTGTAGTGATCATGTAGTGTTGTTGACAACTGGTAGGTCATAGTGTGACAGGGTATTTAAGCTATGGTATTGTCTAAGCTAGTGACTGTGGTGTTCCAGCACTAGTTAGGTCTTAATAATAAAATTTACATAACTAGAGTAATATTTGTTGGAAACAAATCTCGGGATGAGTGTCTACCATAGTCACGGTAAATTATTGTCCTTAGCCTTGTTTATTCATCTCATGTCTAAACTGTGGGCTTTGGTCGAGGGACGGTTGAGTCAAGGCACAAGGGTTGAAAGTAAATGCAATATTCAAGAAGATATTTAGAGACACAATGAATTGTTCCTTGAGAATAGATAGTCTCCTGGGTTGGCATTACGACTAAGGGTAAAACCCTAATCATTCTTAAATTCAGATGGCTTGAAAGTCCCGATAACAGTTTGGGGTCGAGAGGAGAACGAGTAACTCAATCACAGGACTGGCCGTTGGTAGCTACACTTGTGCCTACCATAATCATAGCCATGGGAATACTCTATATCTCTCTACCATTCACGAGCTTTTGTCTTTCCAAATCGGTGAAAGATAAAAACAATAAAGAATTCAAGGGAGATGTTACTGAATACAATTTCGTGATTCAAGGGCGAACATATAATTCAAGAGGAATTGTCAATACAGTCGTGGATGAGACCCTAGAGACATCTATATCTCAATCCACGTAGGGTAATTAAATGAAGAGCGAACCAAATGCATCATAGTTGATCAGACCATAATACACTGATTCTGATTAGACAATAAGTTAGCAGGCGTCCCCACTAAACATATGCCTCGAATCAAGCTCGAGAATAGAGTGAGCTTGTAAAACTAAGCTGTAACAGCAGCGTTGGTCAAGATAGTCAAGATACAAGTACGCAAAATTTTTGAAAAGAGGCACAAGTAGTTCGAGTTTTGTGAGAATCAAACCTTACCCGGTGTTCTTGCTTATGCAGTCTTCCTACTATCTTCTGATCCACAAGGACTTGGTCGACTAATGGGTTATGGACATTCTAAATTCTATATTCTAGGTAAACCTATTAGTGTCAGTCGATATCCTCGTCAATAGGTCACAAGGACCACGAAATGCTAGATCGGGAGACGTGCTATCCAACTTACAAACTTCTACCAATATTGGCTTCGGATCTTATGGAACACACAGGGCACTGTCCTATCCTCTATAGTATCCTTAACTTGTAATCACGTCTGAAATCATTTCACCGAGGACTACGCCACGCCCGTATACTCTGGCTATGGTAAACCCTTGGTTCTGTGATTTAGGTGTGATATGCTATCAGATACTCTACCTTATCTCGACACCTGGGTAACTATGATCAAAGAGGACCACTAGCCATAGTTTTAGGAATATTCTATAACCTATATTTTCTTAGACTAATTTCAATTCTAGGGATCGTGTCTCGCCAGTGCGCTGCTGGCTGCAGTGAATCTATGGTTTCTATAATTCAAATAAATGGCGACAGTGCGCTGTTGTCCTGCCATCATGAGTCAACTAATATTCTTTTAACTCCATCCGTAAAACCCATGAGCTCCTAGAGATTCAAACAAATTGCCTATGAAATAAAGCGTACGCATTTGTCCTATCAGTCACAACCCTTAAGATAAAAGATTGCACAGGAGGAAATAATTGAGGATAAAGAAATACAAACATTCTAACTCTTCCATGTGTATTCAAGCCTCTGAGGGACAAACTTGAATCGAAACTAACTCGATGTCCGTATATGGATAACAAAATCAGAACTTTGTAAAATAATGATTCTTAGGGCAACTAGCAATTATATAGATAATTCGGCTAGGATATGGGGATGATATCTAAGAGGCAAAGAGAATGAATTGAATAATTCATCAAGGTTAGATCATTACTCTAGGAAACTCTGCCTCACCAAGTGAATAATCTATCCACATTGGATCACATCGTCATATCAAGAGATGATAATGTACCTATGGGGATCTAATAAACTATCAAAATTAATAACTCCTTATCTATATTGCATGGCCTAGACTACCCATCGATAAATTTGTATAAGGGACTCCTAGTCCTAGTCATTCTCGTAAATTAAATTAATTTCTAATTCGTGAATGAGCATTTCTAGCCGCAGGCTCGCAATAGTACGGCTAACTTAAGTACTATCACGAGTTCGCAAGATTTGCGAAGACTGACCTGCGTGGGCCACCACAAAAACTTGTCACGACCCGCACCCATTTTTTTTTAAACGGATACGAGACGTGCCCAAGCCAGCCTACGCCTTAGTGTCGGCAGTAGAACGCTGTCACGGCCATGAAGATCAAAATCACAAATAATCCAATGCTTATTCACATAAACTAATTTAACTTATAATGATCACAAGTTTTACATTTGCAGAAAATATAAACTTGTATAATTATAGAATAACTCCAACTCAACTATCTAGCTAGTTTCTAGGCTTCTGGCTGCAAGTATTCCCGTCACTTCCCAAGCTAAGTGAATCCACGGCTAACCTGAAAATGTTGGTTTCCAGTCAGGAATGGAACGAGCACAATTCACTGAATGCAATTTCAAATAAAGAAGATGACTATAAAACAAAGGTTAGACATCAATTATAAGTTTTGAAAATAAACAGGAAATACAGAAACTAATAGTAAATAAATAGACACAACAGACTTTCTCCAACTGCTAGAAGTACCTTTGATATGTGATCGGTCTCGGGACAATTATGTGACACTGTCTACACTGTCTAATGTTACACTGTCTACACTGTCTAAGTTACACTGTCTACACTGTCTAAGTTGTACTGTCTACAGAAAATATTACAATAAAGAAACATTGTCTACAAAATAATAATCACGATCTACACAATTTAAATACAATAAAAATTATGGTCTACACTGTCTACTTTGTAATAAATAAATCACTGTCTACACTGTCTACAAGAAATAAATAGATCATTGTCTACACTGTCTACAAGAAATAATGAATCACTATCTACACTGTCTACACTGTCTAAGGTCAGATCACACATCGTTGGTACTTCTTATTCCCGACTCAACAGTTTTAATAGAAAATAATCACATAACCAATGGCCAATCAATGAAATATAGTGAAAATTAATATCGAAATGCAGACAATAAACTGTACTCGCCTGTGGTCCTGTACTGGTGAAACTGATGATCCAAATCACTCAATATACCACAATAGTCAAAACCCGTACAACAGTCCCCGGAAGCTGAAATAGACAATACCAATGATCTCAGAATAGTCAAATTAGCCAGGATTGCCTGTCCTTAAATCCAATTCTGGATACAGGGGCAAAATGGTAATTTCGGGCAAAAACGATGTCCGCCGTTGGACCCACTTTGCACCGAAAAGCGTGCCAGGGCCAATGGTCTCTAAAGTCGTCAAACTACATGTCTACAGATCTGGTTTTTCGATAAGAACCCAATCGTATGTCCAAAGTTGGATTCCAGCGGGCCGTGCACAAAATCGTCCGTTGAGCGGGACCGTGGGCCCGCAAAACGACGTCGAATTCAACTGTCTCAGAATTGGACCAAACTTGGCATGCAGGACCAGAAAAATGATACGGTCCTGTTGGCGCAAGTTTCGTCTCGATCTGACGAGCGTGTACGAAATAATTGAAAAATTTGCACAGAGGCCGATACGGGGAATTTTGACGGATACGCATCAAATTCGTCGCGCACATGCGACCAATTTGAATTCCGTCAAAGTTCACACGACCACGAAGCCGTTACGCAGCTTTCGATGCCTTCGGTTCGCGACCATGTCGCCCGGAATAGCGGGGCGCATGTCGTGTGGGTGATTTTTTAAGTTTTGAAAATAGGTTTTTGGGAAACTTTGGGAGTTGATTTCTTCGCACACAGTTGATGAAAAACGAAACTACAAATTAGGTTAGGAAGCCCTATGTGTGGTCTAAAAAGTTGTTCAAATATATTTTTAATAAAGTTGAGGAATCGGCGAAGTTTCGCCTTCCAAAATTGATGTTTTGAACCAAAAGCTGTTCTGTTTTCAATTAGGTTTTTGACGATGTTCAACTCGATTTTCCTCGAGTTTCGGGTCACTAGGGTTTAAACCGATTGAAAGGAAATAAGGATGGTTATATTGTGAACATACCAGAGTTGATGGATCGCCAAACGATCTATTGTGCGTCGCGAAAACGAGTCGCGAAATCGGTACGGTTTCTGCCATTACTGCTGTTGCTGTGGTCGCCCTCCGCGCACGTGCGCACGTTTTCCGGCTGCTCGGCCGACCGGCGGCGGCCCTGTAGGCGTGCGCGGCCGCGCCCTGGCTGTGGGAGGTCGCCGGGGCTGTGGTGTCGGCGCGGCGTGCAGATGGTAGGGTTTAGAGTTGCTCGCGGTTCTCTCTCTATATATACGATATATATATATATATATATATATATATAATATATATACTTCTCGGTTTCAGCTTAGGTTCAGAGCTTAGTTGCTCTCTTGTTTGGGGGGGTCTCACGTGGGCCTGAGGGCTTGGGGTATACTAGGTTTTGAAGCTGGGAGCTTGGCTCTGTTAGCCCAAGCAGGGGAGAAGCTTGGCTTGGCCCGAGCCATTGCTTCCTATTATTCTTCTTTTTTTCTTAGTCCCTTTTGTACTTACAACTAATATATATATACATGTATATATACGTTCATATATATATACAAATACGTATACACAAATACGTATATATATAATCTATATATATATATATATATATATATATATATATACACATATATATATCTCTATATATATATATACACTCGTACACATATATATATATTTATATATATATACCTATATATATATCTCACGTATATACGTATATACCTCAATAAATTATAACATTTATTTATAAGCCTAAATAATCAATTATATATATATATCTATATTTACATCTATACATATATACGTATATATATATACATGCCATATACGCCTATATATATTTATATATAAATTAAATTTACCATAAATCAATTCAATGATAATAATAATAATAATTTATAATAATCTAAATCACCATTTAAATAAAATAAATAAAATAAAATATTTCAAGATTCTGGGAAGGGGGCTACAGGTTTTGTTCGTGAAGAACAACACTCCGATTGGGTTGCCAACATTGTTCCTGTTATAAAGAAGAACGGAAAAGTCCGAGTTTGCATAGATTTTCGAGATCTTAATGCAGCTTGTCCAAAAGACTAATTTCCGCTTCCAATTACTGATGTCATGATAGACAATACATGTGGTTTTGAACGCATGTCTTTCATGGATGGATTCTCAGTATATAATCAAATTAAGATGCATCTAGAAGATGAGAAGCATACCACTTTTCGTACACCCCTTGGGGTTTATTGCTATACGGTGATGTCGTTTGGTCTTAAAAACGTCGGTGCCACATATCAACGGACCATGAGCAACATCTTTCAAGAACATCTATGGAAGACAGTAGAATGTTATGTAGATGACGTTGCTGTTAAGAGTCGATTAAAAGATGATCATATTCAAGACTTGAAGACAGTATTTGAATTGATGCGCCAACATCAATTGAAAATGAACCCTACTAAGTCTTTCTTAGGGGTTTCCAGTGGCAAGTTTTTAGGATTTGTCATTACTTCTCATGGTATCCATGTTGATCCTGATAAGGTTAAAGCAATTCTTGAAATGCGTCCTCCACGCAATTTAAAAGAACTCCGTGGCTTCCAAGGTCGCATTGCATATATCAGGTGATTCATATCCAATCTCTCTGGAAGATGCCAGCCTTTCTCCCGTCTATTAAAGAAGGGTGTATCATTTGTTTGGGATGAAGCATGTCAGAAAGCCTTCAATGACATCAACCAATATCTTACAAATCCACCTGTTTTGGTACCTCCAGTGATAGAAAAACCATTTTTGCTATATGTTCGAGCTTTGGATCATTCACTTGGTGCTCTTCTTGCACAAAAAAGTGATATAGAGCATGAACAAGCGATTTATTATCTTAGCCGAATGATGGTCGGAGCAGAACACATGTATACTCCTGTAGAAAAGGAATGTCTGGCCTTGGTTTTTACTGTCCAAAAGACAAGACATTATATGACATGACAGACTATCCATGTCATCTCCAGAATAAACCCCATTCGGGTATTGATGAGAAAACCAAGCATTCTTAACGCTAGGTTAGCTACCTGGGCGATGCTGCTCACTCCTTATGACATGGTTTATATACCTCAAAAATCAGTGAAAGGTCAAGCATTAGCTAATTTCTCTGCTCATCCTATACCGGAAACATCAAAGTTATATGAGGACATTCCAGATGAAGTTCTAGATTGCAATATGACTTTGAAAAATGACATTTGGCAATTATATTTTGACGGAGCATCACGGGTTGGACCTAAAGGTAATATTGTCTCTAGGGTAGGAATCGTCTTGGTCTCTCCTGATAAAATAGTCATATACCGTGCCTATTCTCTCAATGAACCATGCTCCAATAATGTAGCAGAATATAATGCTCTATTGATTGGTCTCCAAATCGCAAAATAATTGGATATTGAATTCCTGGAAGCCTATGTAGACTCTCAACTGATTGTTAATCAGGTTAGAGGGACCTATGAAGTCAGAAATCCTGATCTCATCCCTTATCATCAAGTAGTAGTCGAATTGGTCCTTTCATTCAAAGGATTCTTCATTGAATTTGTACCACATTCTCAGAATGTGGAGGCTGATGCTCTTGCTAGCCTACCTGCAGATTTGGCTGTTCCAATCCGAAGGCAAAATATAATTACTTTGTTGGACCGAGATTTATTCTGTGTCAAGAATAATTTGTATATTGATCAGAGTTATACTACAGAATCAAGCTCTCAGTAAAGGGATTGGAGAACTCCATTTATTGATTACGCGGTTCATAGGATTTTATCTGAAGATTCAAAAGAAGCTGCATCAATTAAGAGACGATCATTTCGATTCTATTATGATTCATCTTTACATATGTTATATCGTCGCTCATATGATGGACTCTTGCTGCACTGTCTCTCAGAAAATGAAGCTAAACTGATACTCCGTGGGACTCATGATGGTGTCTGTGGTGCTCATCAACCAGGTCCGAAATTACAGGATCGCATTCGAAGAATGGGATACTATTGGCCTTCCATGATAGCAGATGCTGTGGATTACGCCAGAAGGTGTAAAGTATGTCAGATTCATACCGATTTTATTCACCAACCTTCTGAATTTCTACATCCTACAGTAGCTTCTTGGTCGTTCGAAGCTTGGGGTATGGATGTCATTGGTCCTATTAACCCTCCTTCTGTTAAAGGACATCGGTTCATATTAGCTATAATCGATTATTTTTCTAAGTGGGCAGAAGCAGTCCCCCTTGCTGAAGTGAAAATATCTAATGTGATCAGCTTCATCAAACATCATGTCATTTATCGCTTCGGGATTCCTCGACGGATAATTCATAACAATGGTCCATAATTTGCCAGTCAGGCATTTTATCGGTTCTGTGATAAGAATCAAATTCAAAATTTGGCTTCTACGGCTTATAATCCAGCTGCTAATGGTCTAGCTGAAGCCTTCAATAAGACTATCATTAAACTTCTCAAAAAGTTTGTCTCTTCTAATAAACGTGATTGGAATGAGAAACTTGGAGAATATTTATGGGCTTATCGAACAACAGTCCGAACTCCTACTGGTTTTACACCATTTTCATTAGTTTATGGATGTGAGGCTATTCTTTCCTTGGAAATCCAGATTCCATCTCTTCAAATAGCTATTGCTAATGAGCTAACTATAGAGAACAATGATCGCTTACGACTCCAAGAACTTGAAGGACTGGACGAGAAGCGTCTTCAAGCACAACAGCATATTGAACTATATCAAGCCCGTATATCTCGAACTTTCAATCGTAAAGTTAAAGAGAGGGTATTCAAGATTGGCGAGTTAGTATTAGCGGTTCGAAGACCGATGATTATGACTCACAAAAGCAAAGGAAAATTCCAAGCGAAATGGGAAGGTCCTTTTGTAATTGAGACCGTGTTTTCTAATGGCGCCTATCGGTTATCAAAGCCTAATGGAGATCTACTCATGATGCCAATCAATGGCAAATTTCTTAAGAAGTACTATGTATAAAGAAAAATAATGATGAAAATAAAGTTTCTTTTATTATTATTTTTTTTAAGACAAAAGATTAAGGACGAGGGCCACTGCCTTCGCCTTCCTTATTGAATACATAGTCAGCCAATGCATAGAAAGCATCGTTGCCAGAACTCATGAAAAATTTGCAGACAGCCATCCTCAGTGCTTCTTCTTCAGGAGTTTTCCTTAGCTCCACTAAGAAAGCAAGGATATCTTGTGGTGGCTTGGGCGTAGAAGAGTTCTCGCTTACTTCGGTTGGGCCTGACACAATTGGCTCGACGGGGTGTCTCGATGACGTCCTCAACCTTTATGGAGATTTCATTCTTTTGCTGCATATCCTTGGAAGACATTTCCAATAGAGGAGTGGAAATAAGAATGAAACGTTACAAAAAGTTTTCGCCGGTTTATAGGAGAGATCTGTTGATGAACTGGTCTTTGAAAACAACCTTTCATTCCCGAAATGGTCTGTCCGTTCATTTTATCAGGTTCATCCATTTAATTATGGAATTGAATCAATATTTCCTTTTTCTGAAAGTTATGTTGGTTCATTCATCCATTAATATGGACATATATGCTCATGACGTATGTCTTCTTATTCCCCAGCTACCAAGGTTTGGTTAAGCTGATTTCTTGGAGAGGGATTTTAAATCTTCTATTTTATCAATTAAAAAAAAGTAGGATTCGTTATTTATCATGTTTTCACGACCTCTGGATAAATATTAAATCCACTTACTTTTCTTATCTATCATTTCCATTTGACCTCTGCATAGATATTAATCTACTTTTTCTCTGAGTTCTTACTTGCTGTCATGTCCATAATACCTCTGATAGTATTGTATACTCTAAACAGAAAATAAGACTTTATTATCTTTCATGTCCATACTACTTTTGGATAGATACAAATCATTGAGTGTAGAAGACTTGTCATTTCCATTCTCATTTCATCATAAAAGTCTATTACATTTCTTAGACTTTCTTACAAATCATAATGGAAATCTATTACAATCTTAGATTTTCATTCTATACAACAACGATGACATAATCGAGATCTATTTCTTCTTTGGATCTTTTTCATCGGATTCATTGTTGGTGTCAATTCCTTACTGTCTGAGCCTCAATGGCGACCAGAACAGAAGGAATCAAACTCTGGTCTTCTCTCTCAAACGAGAGAAGAATCCTAGAGTATGGCAGCCCGAAGACGTGTTGCTGCCAATACAACTGGTGGAGAAGTGGCGGCCTTCCAGGGGAGATAGGAATGTATCCAGCATTGGGATACAATTCCTAGTCCTGCCGTGAAAGGAACTCTACTACCCGATTTCTCGGGATAGAGTTGACTCCACCTTCCAACTTTCCGTGTATAAAGGCTCTTCCTACCATCTGAGGAAGACCCTTTTATCCCACGGAAAGTTCTAAGTTGTCTGATTTGCACGTCAAAAGCGCATGAGCTCCCTGATGCTGATGTCAGAAGAATATTCCTCACAGCGTCAAAGTCGCCAATACCGGTTCTGGAAAAATTCTTCAGCCAAGCTTCTGCAGAAGACAATAGAAAAATCTTATCATCAGTCACTTACTGATCAATTAAAGATTGATGCTCGTGCACCCTATTCAACAAAGGTTCTTTACGCCAATGTTTCATGAGCGTATTATTCAACGAGGCTTTTACGTCCGTGCATCTTACCTATAAGATTCTACGTCTGTCAAGGATTTACACTTATGGGCATCTATTTTCGAAAAAAAAAGTTCAAAGGCAGGCAATTGTTTGACGAATTAAACTTACCATTGTGGTCAGATGATTCGGCTCTGAGAACTGTTGAATCAACGTTGTCGACCAAGCGTACAGAAGAACAGCAAGCACCATCATTTTCTAGAAGCTATCTTCGAAAGAATGAGAATGAGAATGTATAAAACATTCTTTAATTCAGCTATTTATACGGGTTGAGGAAACGGTTGGCATGAGTCTATTACGGGAAAGATCCTACTAAATAGGCGCTCGCGACCACAAAGCAGATGCCACGTGTTATTTTGTTTCTCTTGGGAATAAACAACCATAAATGCAGTTAAAGAAGTGTTGAACAATTTTATGTACCAACAAATGAGATTAACATCAAGATTTTATTTATAAAAAAGGAGGAGTGGACCCCTACACAAAAAAGAGTCGCAATACATGGAATATTATTTTTTCTCTCCTTCATTGGGCTGACGAAGGAAGGCACCTAAGTCGTGCATGTTGCGAATCCCGGAGCGACGCATCAAATTAAGAAACACTTCTGCATCTCCTGATCCCTCATACGCAGTTGGAGGACCACCATCGATGCGACTGAAGACTGCTGGAGTCAGTCCAAAGCACCCTACAAAATTGCGTGCTCGCTCAAAATCAAGCCTGGAGCTAGAAGCCTCTTCATTGTTAATCTCTTTCTTTGGCGCCATGTCACTATGAAGATGAATGGCAAGAATGAAGAATTCCTCTTTATTTATACAATCAAATCAACTCTTCATATTCCTTATGGGAAACTGCTCATTATTAATGCAAACTCGGGGAGGTAAAAAGGCATTCAAAAGTTTCGAGAAGAAAATTCATTGTGACGGTTAAGTGTTGACCGACACTATTTCTTGATTTTACGCCGACTGTTGGATATCCCCACTTTTACGCGGATGACTGTGGAGTATCCCGAATTTTATACTGACTGGTCAAATCTCAACTTTTACGCTTCTGTTCAAAGTGTTTCAAATTTTGAAGATATTTGAAAACTTTGAAGGGGGTCTTGTAGGAGCGTAAAAAGTGCTTCATAAGAATGAGTCAAATAGATGAATCATTCCATTCAAATCGATCCACTTTACGCCTAAGAGCGGCTAATCACTTTACGCCTAAAGCAGGCTAATTATTTTACGCCCGGGTCAAAGCTAATGGTTTTACGCCCAAGACAGGCCAGCCACTTTTACGCTGGACAAAGCTGTCAAGTCTTGCATTTAATGTAAAGTCTGACATGAAGATTTAATGATGGCATATATCACTGAAATCAAAGGGGTTTATTTTACACAGAGGCCCATTTGTCGTTTAGTATGTGGACTGAGCCACTTTACGCTCATAATATAGCTTCTTTTACGCACGGAGACTATATGATTTTTTACGCTCAACGGTTGACGTGTACGTAAGGTTTATTTGGGCTACTTTTACGCTCAAGGTTATTTAACAACCACTTTATGCGGGAAGTCTACATCAGGGCTATTGTATGCCTAGTCTACTACTTTACGCTCAGGGTATATTTGGGTTGTTTTTACGCCCTATTTCAATTCAGAACGTAGTTTGCCTACATGGCTTTCATGCCACACATCTCGAAGAACGTGTGTACATGCATCCTATTCTTATTGAAATGATGGGACACGTGTCAACGTATGCAGAGGATGACTTCGGTCATGGGTGGCAGTTGTTAGCGTAAAGACGAAACTTTTGCTGAGTTTTTACGCACAAGAAGCCAAGTCTATATATAAACTGATTTTTTCTTATATAGAAAGAGACAGAGAGAAAGGAGAGAATACATAGAGATCAAAGCCCAGAGACTTTGATTTTTCGGAGCATTCTTCTTTAACTTTTTTTTCAGAACAGAGTGAAGCAAAGCAGGAAAGCATTCAGCCTCGCCATCAGTGCCCAAGTGCGTCGATACCTTTCTGGTGACTTAGTTATTCCAATTGTTCTTCTTCTAGCAGTGATCTTCATCATCATCGTATGGTCCAAGGAACAAAGTGATCATTTACAGATCAGACTTCCATAGCAATACTTCCCAGAATCAAATTTGTACTTCGCGTACTTTTTTTCGTTTTATTTTCAAAATCCGATTTCCAGGCATTTTGTTAAGTGAAACAATGGGTGGGCTTGTTGGGGTTTGTCTTAAGTCATGGGCCTATGGTTCAATTCACAAGTCATTAAATCACAAGTCATTACATTAAACCATAACTCATGACTTAATTTCACTAAACCTAATCCCCTCATTCTAAAACCAATCTCTAATGACTAAAATGGGTTAACACAAGTTAGGCTAGGGTTACCATAGCTATGGTTAGGTTCTAGGGTGGGTAGTCTACAAGTCTCAAACTAGTCAAAGCCCAAACTAGGAATTCACCAATTTAATAAATCATCAAAAAATTCAATAAGTCAAAATGACCAAAATACCCCTAGTCTAGAAATGATAATTAAAACACCCTAATCACATGGCTAGGCTCTAGGGCAGACAGTCTCTACGGTTTCACTAGCTGCACACCAAATCACAAGTAATGATATTTAATAGTTTTAAAATGATTAAAAATCATTAAAAATCACTAAAAATCATATTATTAATTAAATATCATAATTAAATAAATTAAAGTACAAAATTTCAAAATTACCTTTATTTTAGAAACTGGGTGTTACATAGATTATTTTTGAAGGAGGCATATCCATCTTTCTTTATCGATAGCATTGTAAATAAAATAGCATCACCTGTCATATGTCGTGAGCAACCACTATCGAGAATTCACTTGCTTGTAGCATGAGAGGGTCGGTCCACCTACAACACAAGTTAAAGATGTGACCTTGGGAACCCACTTCCTTGAGGGTCCTGGTATGTTAGGTTTTGGAGCCCATGCATAAACATCCATATCAACTAACCTTCTGATATGCCACTGACGTGAAATGTGTTCTTGTAAACTGTCATGCCCGGACTCTCACAGAGTCATTCGTCCTTGCATTTATATTTGGAAACCAATCGTCCTTACTTGGGTATGATGTCGTACAAGTCAAAATTATACTTGTACAAGGCAAAGACGGTGCATAATTGATAATCTTCAAATTTGGAACACATCGCAGCGGCATAAGTAGACAAATTAAAGATAATAAGAACATATCTCTCTTATTAAACAAAACACCTTATTGATTCATAGCTGTCATTCCCGTTTCCCGTTATACATATTTTTAGGATACGTATACGGATTTCTGACAATTGTCAGGTGGCCCGTATTTTTACTTATCTTGCTTAGCTTAGCCTTGGCTTAAATCTTGACTTGATTGGCTCAACATGGTTCAACATGACTTGGCTTGGCTTGGTTTGGTTTATATTGGGTTGAGATGAGAGGGGTTGCTACATAAGTCAACTTCTTCTCTCTCCTTCATTATTTGTATTTACTTCTTCATCTTCTTCATTTACTCCTTCCACCAACCAAGCCTAGTCAAGTGCAACTTGCTTCATGATAGATCTCAAGTTTTATTGTTCTATTCCCTTTTTTACTTTCTTCTAAGCCTCTTTAGAACTTGACATTTTTGGATTTGATGGATGGATTCTTATAGATCTAATTTTGTAACTTTTTATTTTTTTTGGTTTTTGATCTCTAAAACTTGGTTATTTGCGAAATCTAATAGTTTCATGTTGTAGGGAATTCAATTCTACCCAATTTTGACTTTTGAACCTCTTGATTTCGACTTCGTATGAAAAAGTTATGCCATTTTTGAGTTCATGGGTTCCCCAAAGCTTTTGGTGCCATCGGGACGATGAATAGTGCCGCGTGCAGTGTCTTCGCTGCTGCGCTTGCGTGCAACGTGCGCCGTGGGCAATTTTCTCCATGCGTAATGTGAAACTTACGCGCCGCACGCCCGTGCACTTCTCTGTCGCGCGCCCGTGCACTTCTCTGCCGTGCGTCGCGCTTGCGTCGTGCTTGAGCGCAACTTGCGTCGTGGGCGATTTTGCCCGCGCGCAACGCGCAACTTACGTGCCGCAGCCCGTGCACTTCTCTGCCAAACGCCCGCGCACTTCTCTGCCGCGTGCTCGCGCACCGCGCTTGCGCCCAACTTGCGTCTTGCTTGAGCGCAACGTGCACCGTGGTCGATTTTGCCCGCGCGCAATGCGCAACTTCCGTGCTGCGCGCCCGCGCACTTCATTGTCGTGCGCTCGTACGTCGCACTTGTGTGCAACGTGCGTCGTAGGTGATTTTGCCCGTACGCAATATGTAACTTGCGCGGCCGCACGCCCGGGCGGTTTTCCGTCGCGTAATGTGCACCGTACTTGCGCACAACGTACGTCGTGGGCGATTTTGCCCGCGCAACTTGCGCGCAGGTCACTCTCAATGACTGGTTTTGTCCGTTTGGACTATTTTGTAGCTAAAATCTTGAAAAACTCAAAACATGAAAGGTGTAGATCTTTTCCTTGGCTTCAACAATATGTTATTAGTTATTTTATGCAAGTTTTTCTCAATCATGATAATGTAAGGATATAATACGATAGTGGCCTGTTAAGGCGCACTCTTAACAAGTATCAAGTAACATGATAATTCTTGATAGTGATCCGTTGTGGTGCACTCTTGACAAGTAACTTGACATGATAATTCTTGATGATGGTCCGTTGTGATGCACTCTTGACTTGATAAAGTAAACCTACATGATAATCTCGATATGCCTTGCTAAGTAACTCTTGTCTTGACACCGTAGGTGTTTGTGTTTGTATGAGCTACATGCCTCGTCTTGCATCATGTCTAGGATATGAATTCCTGATTTCCACGGTCAGGGATTCATACTGAATCTGACTAGGATAATGACTAGAGTGATCAAGTAGTTCATGAAGAGATTTTCCAGCTACAGGCAATCCCGTTATCTGGGTGCTTTAATTGGACTTGTAGCCTGTCGTCTTTGTGTACCCAATGGTGATATCAGACAAGAGATTATGGCAGAGGCTCATGGTTCTCAGTATTCAATTCATCCCGGTAGTACGAAGATGTACCGCGACATCCGTCAACATTTATGGTGGAATGGCATGAAGAGGGAGATAGCCCGGTTTGTCTCTCATTGTTTAGTTTGACAACAAGTTAAAGCTGAACATCAGAGGCCTGCTGGGCTTCTTTAACCTTTACCGATCTCAGAATGGAAATAGGAGCACATTACCATGGATTTTGTAACTGGGTTACCTAAATGCCCAGCTGGAAGAGATGCTATATGGGTTAAAGTTGATCGTCTCACGAAGGTAGCTCATTTTCTCCTTTTCAGAGTTGGTCAGTCGACGGATCAGCTCGCAGATGTGTACCTCAGGCAGATAGTCAGGTTGTATGGAGTACCAGTCAGTATTGTATCCTACAAAGATTCAAGATTCACATCGTACTTTTGGCAGAGTCTTCAAAAGAGCTTGGAGACTCGACTCAAGTTCAGTTCAGCTTATCATTCGCAGAGAGATGGTCAGTCAGAGGGTATGATCAAGACTCTTAAAGATATGTTACGGTCATATACACTCGACTTCGATGGTTCGTAGGAAGATCACCTGCATCTCGTGGAGTTCTCCTATAAAAACAGTTTCCAGGCTAGTATCCAGATGGCACCCTTTGAAGCAGTGTATAGAAGGAAGTACAGATCATCTTTAGCTTGGGATGATGTCGACAAGAGGCAGATGCTTGTTCCAGAGATGATTATGCAGACAATCGAGGTGGTCAGACAAGTCAGAGATCATCTTCGAGTTGCACAAGATCGTCAGCGCCATTGGTCCGATTCTCATCGACGCCCTCTTGAGTTTTCTATCGGCGACCATGTATTCCTTAGGATCTCGCCTACCCATGGCGTCATTCGATTCGGCGTACGGGAAAAGCTTAGTCCTAGGTATATAGGGCCGTTTGACATTCTCGAACGAGTAGGTGATGTGTCCTATTGTCTTGCTCTTACGCCGTTGTTACGTGAGGTACATGACGTTTTCCATGTATCTTTATTACAACGGTACATCCTGGATCCGATCCATATCCTTGATTATTGGCAATTGGTTGTTGGCACCAACCTTTCGTATGAGAAAAGGCCCGTATCCATATTGGATCGAAGAGGGAAGGTACTCAAGAATAAGACTATTAGTTTAGTCCGTATTGCTTGGGGCCATCACTCTTTAGGTGAGTCAACATGGGAACGTGAGGATGATATCCGATCACAATATCCACACCTGTTTGACTCATAAGGTATAATGTCTTCCTTATGCCTTATGCTTTTACTTCTTTGCTTGCATGAATGATTGCTTGGTTGACTGCTAGTCCTAGATTGCCAGTATTAGTGTAGCTCGCCTCGACACCTCTAGTCTCTTGATTAAATTTTGAGGACGGAATTCTTTTAAGGTGGGTAGAGTTGTCACTTCCGTTTTTCGTTATACGTATTTTTAGGATACGTATACGAATTTCTGATAATTGTCAGGTGGCCCGTATTTTTACTTATCTTGCTTAGCTTAGCCTTGGTTTAAATCTTGAATTGATTGGTTAAACTTGGTTCAACATGACTTGGCTTGGCTTGGTTTGGTTTATATTGGGTTGAGATGAGAGGGGTTGCTATATAAGTCAACTTCTTCTCTCTCCTCCATTATTTGCATTTACTTCTTCATCTTCTTCATTTACTCCTCCCACCTACCAAGCCTAGGCAAGCACAACTTGCTTCATGATGGATCTCAAGTTCTATTGTTTCATTTCCTTCCTTACTTCATTCTAAGCTGCTTTAGAACTTGACATTTTTGGATTTGATGGATGGATTCTTGAAGATCTAAGTTTGTAACTTTTTGGTTTTTCTTAATTTTTGATCTCTAAAACTTGGTTATTTTCGAAATCTAATAGTTTCATGTTGTAGGGAATTCAATTCTACCCAATATTGGCTTTTGAACCGCTTGATTTCGACTTCGTATGAGAAAGTTATGCCATTTTTGAGTTCGTGGGTTCCCCGTACCTTTTGGTGCTGTCGGGACGACGAACAGTGTCGCGCACAGTGTCATCGTTGCCGCGCGCCCGTGCACCGCGCTTGCACAAAAATTGTGCCTTGGGCGATTTTGCCCGCGCACAATGTGCAACTTGTGCGTCGCGCACCCACGCTCTTCTCTGCCACGCACCCATGCACCGCGCTTGCGCGCAACTTGCGCCGTAGGCGATTTTGCCCACGCGCAATGCGCAACTTGCGCGCCGCGCACCCGCGCACTTTTCTGCTACGCGCCCGTGCACTTCTCTACCGTGCGCCCGCGCGCCGCGCTTGTGCCCAACATGGACGATTTTTCCCGCGTGCAATACGCAACTTGCGCGTCGCGCGCCTGCGCACTTCTCTGTCGCGCGCCCGTGCGCCGCGCTTGCGCACAACGTGCGCCGTGGGCAATTTTGCGCGCACGCAATGCGCAACTTGTGCGGCCGCACGCCCGTACGATTTTCTGTCGTACAATGTGCTCAGTGCTTGCACGCAACGTGCACCGTGGGCAATTTTGCCGGTACAACTTGCGCGCAGGTCACTCCAAATGACTGTTTTTGCCCGTTTGGGCTATTTTGTAGCTAAAATCTTGAAAAATTCAAAACATGAAAGTTGTAGATCTTTTTCTTGGCTTCAATAATATGTTATTAGTTATTTTATGCAAGTTTCTCTCAATCATGATAATGTAAGGATAGAACACGATAGTGGCCTGTAAAGGTGCACTCTTAACAAGTACCAAGTAATATGATAATTCTTGATAGTGACCCATCGTGGTGCACTCTTGACAAGTAACTTGACATGATAATTCTTGATGATGGTCCGTTGTGACGCACTCTTGACTTGATAAAGAAAACCTACATGATTATCTCGATATGCCTTGCTAAGTAACTCTTGTCCTGACACCGTGGGTGTTTGTGCTTGTATAAGCTACATGCCTCGTCTTGCATCATGTCTAGGATATGAATTCCTGACTTCCACGGTCAGAGATTCATACTGAATCTAACTAGGATAAGTGATCAAGTATTTCATGAAGAGATTTCCCAGCTACAGGCAGTCCCGTTATCTGGGCGCTTTAATTGGACTTGTAGCCTGCCGTCGAGTAGGGCACATTTTCAGCACACTGTCATGTGTTGCACCTCTAAGTCACCTAATCCAACTCTCTCAACTTGTGACCGGATAACCTGGATTAAGACTGCAGGGCTTGTGGCCGTTGGAACATCTCGATGCATCTTGCTAGTAACTAGGCTTGTGATAACCCTAGTTAGTTAAAGTATCAAGCCATACTCATTGTTTGGCCCTGAATGATGGATGGAGTCCTATCTTGTCTAGTCTTGCCAAGATCCAGTACATGGCTATCTCGGGTCATGCTTGTTTATGATTTACTTTATCGATAATTGGTTAGACTAACTTCTGTTCAGGTGAAGGGTTACAACCCCGGTCCTTCTTTGGTTTACGGGTTGTAACTTGGTTACCGGAATAGTCCGTTAGTCATCTTATCGTTTATCACCCTATTTTTTCTAACTCATGTCTTTCGTTATCCTTTATGTATCATGTGCTAATATGCTGGTTTTAGTTCTTAAGTGAAGCCTCCCTTGTGGCACTTGCTCTTTCTGGGGTCTGGCCCAGCTGGTTTTGTATGGCCAGATTTCGGAGTAGCTCCCGAGGATCTCCCTGCCTTCCAGCCAGATGGTGACCACTAGGTGCAACCCTGTCAACGAGTAGGTTCTTATTTTGCTCCCCTACTCCCTTGTAAAAGTATTCTTTTGAGGCGTTTAACCGCCGAGCAAGTCTTAGCTCGTTTGCAACTTTACTTACTGTCTGCCTACGGACTGTAACATGATTGACAAAACCTAAGGTTGATCATGTATGACTGAAACTCTTGCTAGTCTTCAAGTTTTGTATGACTAGCTTCATGATCATCTGAATATGTAATGTTTGGGACGCCTTACTTTGTATATCTGATGATCTAACATCTTGTAACATTTACTTACTTGCTTGAGATTGAGACACTAGGCTTGTTCATGACCATAAGAGACTGATGGCTTGTAGTAAACCCTCATGCATCTAGACAGCCGTGATCATATTGCATGGTGGGATTCACTTCAATATACGTAGCTGGCTGTGTCTGTCCCCCGCTCTCCAGTATTCTGGTTCTGGGGCGTGACAATAGCAGCAAAGATAAGAAGATAACTTGAAGTCACAATAAGACATGTTGAAATATCTTCTCTTTATTGATAATTGGAATGAGGTACAAGGCTTGTCGTAGATTATAAAGCTTACAGCACATCCAATATTACACTTGACAGCCAACTGAAACATATGCTATCTAGGCTTATATTTAATACTTGACACATTGACTTACAACTAGATATACCGACTTGGCTTACAACTCACTAGTACAACAGATATATAATATTCCATACATTGTCCTTTATAAACAGAAGACATCAAATTTTACAAGAAGAGCTTCTGCATGCCTAATAAATCTTTGATGCCCTGGGAATGATCAATGCCAATCTTTGTGTACTAGACTTCCCAAGCACGAGCACCTAAAAAAGGTTCCCACAACGTGGTTCAGTACATTATCATGTACCAGCGAGCAGAACTAACACATTCGCCTAAATCAACACTAAGTACTTGACATCCAACTGAAACACATGCTATCTAGGCTTACATTTGATACTTGACACATTGACTTACAACTAGATATGCCGACTTGGCTTACAACTCACTAGTACAACAGATATATAATCTTCCATACATTGTCCTTTATAAACAGAAGACATCATATTTTACAAGGAAAGCTTCTGCATGCCTAATAAATCTTTGATGCCCCGGGAAAGATCAATGCCAATCTTTGTGTACTAGACTTCCCAACCACGAGCACCTAAAAAAGGTTCCCACAATGTGGTTCAGTACATTATCGTGTACCAGCGAGCAAAACTAACACATTCGCCTAAATTAACACTAAGTAGTCATGTGAGCAAACATTTATTAAGACAACCTTTCTATTTGGGCCTAGCATCAGTTTACAGTTCATGTGCAGTATCATAGTGAAACGTGTGTGCATGTTATAACAGTGTTCATGTAAAGGCAATATTGTATTCCCATAGTTCACTTTCATAGCAATAGTTTAGCATATATGACATGATTAAGCAGTGTTCATAGCAAAGTAATATTGTATCATCATTGGATTTAACATGTTAACCAGTTAATTTGAGTTAACATGAAAGATGACCATATCATTTTCTTACAGATCGCCGACTTCCTTACTTACATAAATTACATGATACATGATATACTTACTTTGCCCGCACAAAATATTCATTAGCATGTATCCTGACTACATGATCACTGGTGTTATTCCACCATTTAGGACTGTTGCCATATTAGATTTCAAGGTAATACGATGCCCATTCAAAGTAAGTATATAGCCTCAATGAATGTCTCACAATGCTACCAAAGCACACCAATGTTTCCTCCGAAGTCGGATCGGCCCCAACGACCCAGGCATATCGTCCGAAGAAACTCATCTCAAACCTTGTGCACAAGTCATCCATAACCATGCAAATGCGTGTCTGACTAGATCGTGAACATAATTGCATGGTAAAATATTAAAAGTAAAGGGAATAGTCCGTCATCTCATCATATCCCAGCCATGTTTAATGACTTATCATTTCCATCATTTACATCATTCCCACACTTGGTGATCTTTTCGATCCCAAGCCTAATTATTTCATATTGCATCAACTCATCACGTTGTAACAGTTATCACATCGTTCAGTTCTCATAGGGACATGCAACATTTCATTACTTATAGGAAACAAGTAGCATTTTATATCTTTGCAGCAGTTACATGGAGTATTCATGATTCAAGTGTCTCATTCTTTTTAGCAGCATTAACATGAGTAATATTATCAATTAATTTCCAAGCATCAATTCACATTAGCAGTTCAATGTTCATGTATTTATCATTCAGCAGTATTCAATACGAGTATCACTGTCTAACAATATTTTAAGTAGGGCTATCTTGCAGCAATGAAAGCATCAACTATTTAAGGGACAAAACATAACAACATAATCTCTTTTATTAAGTTTGAAGGAGTAGAGAAGAAAGGACAGTTCCACTCACTTGTAAAAAAAGGTCTTCATGTTTCGATCACATATATGTCGAATGGGTCCTCTAGAGATAATTTGACACAAAGCACGATATTTCCTACTTGACATAGCCACACCATCGAGCCATGTTTCATAACTCATCCCATCCGGCTAACTTAGAGCGACTGCATCATTCTTAATCTCCTGATTTCCAACATAAATTACGGTCCAATATTCTGATCACATCCAACAAGCCAACCAAATGCCTTGCGTGAAATGGGACATTATATAATATACCAATGAAAAAAGTTTCATCCTTGAAACTTAAGTGAACAACTCATTTTACTAATTCACTTAGTCACAATAAGTTCCTCATTCAGCTTCTTTTCAATATTCTACTTCGGCACTCTCAACGATTTAAAAAATTTGATCCAACCGTACAGATTTATGTATCAATTATTCAATCCGTCTTTCTCTTTTCCAAAACATTTGTACTTCTCATTGATTCACCAATATTCTCCCAGCATTGTCAACTTGGTCGCAGCCTACCCGTTAGTTTATTTTTATGCACATACTTTAGGCATCCCCAAAATATATGTGTTTCAGCCAATGTTCATGCTACTGCGATTCGATAAACTACATGTGTAACTACCTTCCCCAAATTTGACTTACATACATTAGATATCAAATTTTGGTCTAGGCATTCCCAAAGTCTATCGACATCCTTTAAATTACTTCTTATTGCTTTGTTCATTTTGCTATATTCACTATTTTTTAAGCCACAAATATTTAATATTAGGGGCTACTCAAATAAATTACTCATCCAAGCATAATATTTCTTTTATTCGAATCAAGGGTCTAACTTAAAACCAACAGTGTTAAAAAATCACAATAATCAAGATGCAATTTCATTCCTTCCAATCTTAATACTGATCCTTCCATCTCTTTTAAGTATTCCAACATATTATCATAATGTTTCAATCCGTTCATCTATTATTCAATGAAATTATGAATGCAGCTAGCTGTTATTTGATTCCGATTTACCGTGAGTATCAAATTTTTTTCTACAAATTTCTAATTGTTAAATACCGTGAGTATCAAATCATGGGTAGGATAGTTCCGTTCATGAGTCCGTAATTGCCTAGATGCATAAGCAATCACTTTTCCATGCTGCTGTAGGACACATCCTAGCCCCTTTTCTGAAGCATCGTTGTATATGGTGAAACCTCCAGATCCTGAAGGTAATATCAGAACTGGAGCGGTCATCAGCCTCCTCTTCAGCTCCTCAAACGCTTCCTAGCAGTCCTCTGACCAGATGTACTCTGCGTCCTTCCGTGTCAGTTTCGTCATGGGTACAGCTATCTTAGCAAAGTCCTGGACGAACTTCCTATAATAGCCGGCTAAACCCAAAAAGCTCTTGATCTCTGAAACTGACGTCGGAGCCTTCCATGTCTCAACGGCAGCAATCTTCCTGGGATCCACCGAGAACCCCTCTCTAGTAACTATATGACCGAGAAACTCCACTCGATCCAAAAAGAACTCGTACTTCGACAATTTGGCAAACAACCTCTCCTGCCTCAAAATCCACAAAACTGTTCGTAAGTGCTCTGCGTGCTCCTCCCGCGTCTTCGAGTATATCAGGATGTCATCGATAAATACTACGACGAACTTATCCAGATACTAGTGAAATGTCTTATTCATCAAATTCATGAAGACAGCTGGCACATTTGTGAGACCAAATGGCATCACCAGAAACTCGTACTGTCCGTACTTCGTGTTGAACATCGTCTTCTGGATGTCTGCAGCCCTGAATTTCACCTGGTGGTAATTGGATCTCAAATCTATCCTGGAAAATACCTTCGCCCCACTCAACTGGTAGAACAAATCATCTATCGTGGGCAGAGGATATTTGTTCTTAATGGTGATGGTATTCAACGCCCGGTAGTCAATGCACAACCGAACTGTACCATCTTTCTTAGGCACAAAGAGCACTGGCGCTCCCCATAGAGAAGCACTAGATCGGATGAAACCCTTTTTCAATATGTCATTAATCTGCTCCTTCATCTCTACGGCCTCCTTGGGGTTCACTCTATAGCAAGCCCGGGATACTGGTGATGAACCTGGTACTAAATCTATGGTGAACTCCACATCTCTGTCAGGCAAAAGTCCTGGAAGATCCTTTGGGAATACATCCATAAACACCCTAATGATAGGGTATGGCGGTGCTATCTCCCCAACTGTCGTACAATAGTTTGGCTCTAGGCTGATCTTCGGCCCTGTCCTCCTGACACTGAATGGTGCCGTGCCTGGGGACTGAACAGAATACTACCCTCATGACAGCCTATAGCTGCATGGGCATTATTAAGCCAGTCCATCTCCAATATGATATCATACCTGGGGAGTGGCATCACAAAGAATCGTCCCCTAAACTCTCTTCCGACTATAGTAATAGAGCATCGATAGATAGCCCTAATGGGCACTGGTCTGCCTCCCATCATTAGTCTACTCATCTCCTCGGTAGGTGTAGCTACTAAGTGGTGGTTATACAAAAACTGTAATGACAAAAAGCTGTGTGATGCACCAGAATCAAACAAGCATAGAGCTAGAAAAGTATGCAAATAAACATGACCTTTGATGACGTCAGCCAAATAATCGGGCTCCAAAACCTGCTCCGGCTCCGGCTCAAGAGCCAGATAAGTCTTCCCCTAGGGTCCCTTCTGCTGCTGCAGATGTTGCCCCAACCTCTGCTGCTGAGTCAGAAGCAGCGGTCCTCTAGATGGTGGTCCGGCACCTGGTACCCTCGCTACTAAGCACTCCTGAAGCTGGTGGGTTGCAGACCCGCAAGCTAAGCACTGCTTTAACCTCTTTCTGCAGACGGAGTAATTATGCCCTGGTCTTCGATAAAATATACACAGAGCTCCCTTCTGCGGCTGAGGTCCCGGGGATCTAACTGGTGGGGTTGAGTGATGTGGTATAGGGGGACGATAATTCTGCTGGTGAGGCACCGGTGCTCTCGGCTGGAAAGCCTGACGCTTGGACGGTCCCTCGAGGTGTATAGAAGTCGGCCTCTTGCAAGACTGGAGACGCTCCTCTATGCTCTGGGCCAACTCTAGGCTCTGGTCGTAGTCAGTCGTACCGTTCACCACAATAAGAATGCCAATGTCTGGAACTAGACCATGGCAAAACCTACGCGTCATCTTAGGGTCTGCAACTAGACAGGAGCAAAACGGCTCAAATGACTAAACTCTGCTGCATACTCGTCAACAAAACGGTTCCCCTGCTAGATGTTCTGGAATCGTAGCCCCATGGCTACCCTAGCGGTGGTCGAGAAAAATTTCTTCTTGAACTTGGTTTTAAACTGATCCCAAGTGGCCTTCTTTCTCGCGAATAGCGGCTCATTCTGGAACCAAACTCCTGCCAAGTCTATCAGCAGAAATCCTGCTGCCTCGACCTGGAGGTCATTCGGCAACCTAGCTCCAAGGAGCTTCCTCTCTACCGAGTCTAGCCAGTCATCTGCTACTACTATGCCCTCAGTCCCTAAGAACTCCTTGGGGTTCAGACCCATGAAGTCCTTGATTGTCCCTGCTCTCTGTCGTGGCTCTACAGGTGGTGGAACCATGGTACGCTCCTCAGAACGCTCAATGCTCTGGCGGAGTAGGGTGGTCTGCTTCTGATGGGTCGTTAGGAACCCCTTTATCAGAGTGAGAAGTTGGTTCCCGTCGAGTGTGACGGAAGCCTGGGTAGGTATAGTGATAGGTGGTGGTGGGAGTATCGGGTCCTGCTGGGACTGTGATGTGGAAGGTGGTGGAGGCATTTGGGTTGGTAGATTTATGAAGTGGAGGAGTATGGTAGGTGGAGGTGCATCGGTCAACTGGTCAACCGACTGGATATGGAGTGTGCCATTCCCAGGTGTGACATACTTGGATGAGCGGGTGAGCACCATCTAAATAAATAAAAGGGACTTATAAGGACTCTTTAAAGTAAACAATCATAAATAACAAGAAAATCTAATTTGTAACAACGAACAAGTGATGCGTTTCCTATATTGCAATCCTAGTAATCCTCTAGATGTTCTAAGCGTCATTCCTAGTGTTGTCTAATTACTTTAAGTTCCTAATTACAGGCAAGTTTGGTACAATAACGTAACCAAACAATTTAGTCAGGAACTGCATGGGCCACCCCTAAAAACATGTCACGATCCGCTACCCAAATTATTGGGCTGGGCCGAGTCATGTCCAGCCTACGCTTGAGATAAAGCGTAGTAAGCTGTTATAAAGATAAAAAGATAAGACTAAAATATGCTAACAGTTCTATAAGTAAAGAGTCAGAAATGTCCCAAACACAAAGTCATCTCGTATATAAGAAAGTTCCAAGTACAAGTCCATAACGTAAAGCTGGATACAGGTCCAATCACAAAATATATAGTCTAATACATGACTACTCTCAAAAGTCCAAAGTAAATAGACAACTAGAAGAGTTTTCCTGCAGGTACATCCTCGTAAGATAAAGCCTGGTCCTCGATAGTAACTCCATAATAGGAATCGCAGAGCAACTCCTTCTCAGTAAGTATACCTACAACGTTATCTTGTCAGGATGGGAGCAAGTACTGATTCTAGCAAACTAAATATACAATACATAAAATAAACAGGAATATAATAAACTGGAATCATGGCACATGATAATCTATCATGGCAAGGACACATATGTCATAGAGATATATGTATATGTAATGTTTAAAACTGTAGCAGGCACGCGATCGTCAATAGGTGTACAATGTGCAGGGGCACATAATGAAATGTACTTCCGTACAAGTGATACGGTGATAGATATACATACGCACAAATCCGCTTTGAGATAAAGCCTACGGCGCAGTAATCATATAAAATAAAACTTTGCTCGGTAAATACATACGGAGAAGGGGGCATGATCACGTACTCTACTAACAGTTTTCCCATAACCTAGATTCTAATCATATGGAAGATATATAAAGACTGTCCTAAGCATGGTAAGGACTGAAAATAAATACAACATGTGAAGATTTGACTTGCTACCCCAAGGATCAGCATTTAACATGGTTGGAATCGCAGTTCATTGTTGTAACAGTATGTAAAGTTTATAGAAGTACTTGCCTTTAGCAAAGAAAAGCAGCGATAGATATGCTATAGATGCATGGTGACTCGTCACTGTAGAAATAATACATAAACTCAGTTTTTATACTAAGTTAAATACTAAGACACTAGTTGTGTGATACGACTTTCTGACTGTACACCTAGCCAAATGGTGAATTTAGCATAGGAGACCAACGTGGGGTGACACAATACCCAAACTAACTTTCTAGTATCTTTATACTAGTGCACGGCGAGGTTCAATACGACTATAACTCAAAACAATACAAATTATTGCAAGTCGTAACTATTCAATAAATAAATCAAACTGTACACTGTTTTCCAACAATTTTTGAGATTGAAAAAAAGCTCAACTTTACATAAACTAGAGTAACAAAATGATCATTGTTAATTATAGAAATTTTTACTAATTTTTTAGAATTTATAAACCCTCATAAATATTTATTAAAAATTAGCAAACATATGTATCCTGAAAATGAGTTCTGTTTTCCTATTTTTATAAAATACCAAAAGTACTTAATAATGCTGGAAAAACTATAATAAAATATCTAAATTAACATGGTATTTAAATAAAATTTTCCTAGATTTTTACAGTAATAAAAATATATATAAAAATTCAAAAACATCAAGTAACACTTTCTGGAAAATTATTAATTAATTATTTTCTATTTTGTCCATGTATTCGAAATTGAACCGAAGTCCAGATACAGGACCCAGAGCCATGAATCAAGTCCAATATGACTTGTACAGACTCTGAATGTATTAGACATAATTGGGCCCAAAAATCCATGCTAGGCTTGGACATCAATTGGTCATAATTAATAAAATACAGGAATTTAAATATAAATAATATATCTTAAAATGGTATGCAAGTCACAAAATTATACAATAAAATAACATGTGAAATTTTACATAATAATATTTTGTACAAGGTAGAATTTGAAATACATATATAAATATACAACAACAATATTTATATATAGATATATAAATATATAGATATTTATATATATAAATATAATGGATATATATACATATAATAAATATACATATATATATATATATATATATATATATATATATATATATATATATATATATATATATATATATATATATATATATATATATATATATGTATATATAAAAAAAAAAAAAAATATATATATATATATGTATATATATATATATATATATATATATATATATATATATGTATATATATATATATATATATATATATATATATATATGTATATATATATATATATATATATGTATATATATATATATATATATATATATGTATATATGTATATATATATATATATGTATATATATATATATATATATATATATATATATATATATATATATATATATATATATATATATATTATATATATATATATATATATATATATATGTATATATATATATATGTATATATATATATATATATATATGTATATATATATATATATATATGTATATATATATATATATATGTATATATATATATATATTTTTTTATATATACATACATATATATATATATATATATATATATATATATATATATATATATATTTTTTTTTTTTTTAATATATATATATATATATATATATATATATATATATATATATATATATATATATATAAATACTATATAAAATATATATATATATATAAATACTATATATATATATATATATATATATATATATATATATATATATATATATATATATAAAATATATATATATATATATATATATATATATATATATATATATATATATATATATATATATATATATATATATATATAAATACTATATAAAAAAATATATATATATAAATACTATATATATATATATATATATATATATATATATATATATATATATATATATATATATATATATATGTCTATATATATATATATATATATATAAATACTGTGTATATATATATATATATAAAATAGTATATATATAATAATATATATATATATACATAATAATAAAATAAAATAAAAACAAAAACAAAACAAAAAGAAGAGGAAAGGGGGGGGGGGGCTCGAACTCGGCCAGGGCAAGGGGTGTTTAGCGCGCTCGGCTGGCCAGGGGGTCAGCCCGAGTCATTTGTTTAGGGAAAGGGTTTGGGTTAGATTTATTAGGTTTAAGGTTAATGGGTTCCTGAATCTAATAGCATGATCTAAACCCGTTAACCCAATAACCTAAATAACAGTTTGGCTTCGTGTCCAGACTATTCAGGACACGAGCAAATGAAATTTGACCCAGTGTCGTGTGTCCATGCCCAGCACGACACGCACGACACTGCTAACGGGTGTCCAACCCTACTGTTAGGTTTCCCGTGTCCAGGCGAACGTCATACGTGAATTTGGGACACGTACGACACAATTTTGGGGCTGTTACCTTCGTGTTCGGCGAGCTGGGGGTTGTGGAGGGTGCTGGACTGCGGAGGAAGCGTCGTGGTCGCGATGCTGGGTTGGCGCTACACTCGCTTTGGCGTGACGAACTCGGTAGTGGTGGTCGATGGTGGCCGAGATAGCTGTGGGGGTGGAGCTAGGGGTCGTCAGAGTTAGGGTTTCGGTGGGGTCTCGTCGGGAAAGAAGGGGCTGTGGTTGTTGAAAATTAGGCTAGGGTTAGGATTTTGGGGTCGGAAAGCATTTATAGACAGGATAGGGCGGTCGAAGTGGGCTAGGTCGGTGTCGTCGTGGCGGTCGTCGGTCGTCTTCGATCGTCGGGGACAGTTGGATGAGAGAAGAGAGAAGGAACGTGGGTAGGGAGGGTGACTGGATGTATTGCAGCAAGGCCCCCGAAGATTGGGTTCTTGCAAATTAACCCTAAGCCTAACTGTTTGCAAATTATATTTGCAAACTGTAATTAAAATAAAATATTAAATTGTAAACTGATATAATAACAATTTGATAAATTGCATAATAAGATTAAAACAATTAAAACTATTACAAATGATATTAAAATAATTCAATTAATTAAAAATAATATATTTTGATTTAGAAATTATTTAAATATCATTTAAAAATTCTTGAAAAATTTCTAATAATTATAATAATTTATTTTACGTATAAAAAGACTATTTAAAATTATAAAAATATTATTTTGAAATTTACGGGCTTACACTCAAGCCTGGGCGGGCCTGACCGGGCCGGGCTGAACCGGGCCTAACATTACATTAAAAAAATCGGTCTAGGCCGGGCCGGGCTTGGGTTCGGGTGGGTGAACCCAGTCCAGACCGGATGATCTAGTGGGCGGGTTCGGGCCGGGCTACGAGCGGGCTGAACCGGGCCGGGCTTCCTGCGGGCTCGGGTGGGTTCGGGCCAACCCGGCCCAGGTAACACCTTGAGTTCCATACATTATATCCTTTATAAACAGAAGACATCATCATTTACAAAGAAAACTTCTATATGCCCAATAAATCTTCGATGCCAATTTTTGTGTACTGAACTTCCCGAGCACGAGCACCTGAAAAGGGTGCCCACCACGTGGGTCAATGCATTGTCATGTACTAGCAAGCAAAACCAGCCCACTCGCCTAAACCAACACTAAGTAGTCATATGAGCTAACATTTATTAAGATGATATTTCTATTTGGGCCTAACATCAGTTTATAGTTCTTGTGCAGTATCATAGTAAATTATGTGAGCAACTTATAACAATATTAATGTAAATACAATATTATATTATCACTATTCACTTTTATAACAACAATTTAATATGTATGACATGATTAAGCAGTATTCATAACAAAGCAATATTGTATCATCATTGGGTTTAACATGTTAAGCAGTAAAGTTGAATTAACATGAAAGATAACCATATCACTTTTTAATGATTTCTTATCGATTGTTGACTTTCTCATACCTGCATAAAGTACAGGATACATGATATAGTTATTTCTGCACAAAATATTAATCAGCATGCATCCCGATTACATGATCACTAGTGTTATTCTACCATTTAGGACTTTTGCCATATAGGACCTCAAGGTAATGCGATGCCTATTCAAAGCAGGTAGCTAGCCTCAATGAATGCCTCACAAAACCTGTGCTACCAAAGCACGCCAATGTTTTCTCCGAGGTCAAATTGGCCCCATTGTCCTAGGCATACCATCCGAGGAAACTCATCTCAAACCTTGTGCATAAGTTGTCTAGGACCATGCAAATGTGTGTCCCACTCGATCGTGAACATAATTATATGGTAAAATATTAAAAGCAAGTTAGTAGCCCATCATCTCATCACATCCAATCTGTGTTCAACAAATTATCATGTTCATCATTTACATCATTCCCATACTTGGTGATCTTATCGGTCTCAAGCCTAATCATTTCACATTCCATCAACTCATCACATTATAACATTTATCATATCATCTAGTTCTCTAGGGACATGCAACATTTCATTACTTATAGAAAACATGCAGCATTTCATATCTTTACAACAATTATATATATGGATTTTTCATGATTCAAGTGTCTTATTCCTTTTAACACCATTAATTAACATGAGCAGCATTATCAATTCATTTCCAGGCATTAATTCACAATAGTAGTTCAATATTCTGGTATTTATCATTCAATAGTATTCAATATGAGTATCACTGTATAACAATATTTCAAGTAGAACTATTTTGCAGCAATAAAAGCATTAACAGTTTAAGGGACAAAACATAGCAACCTAATCTCTCTTATTAAGCATGAAGGAGTAAAGGAGAAAGGACAGTTCCACTCACTTGCACAAAAATGGTCTTTATGTTCCAATCACATATAAGCTCATCGGGTCCTCCAGAGATGATTTGACACAAAGCACGATAATTCTAACTTGACATTGCCATACCATCGATCCGTGTTCCATGACTCATCCCATCTGGCCAACTTAGAGAGCAATCTCCTGATTTTCAACACAAATTAGGGTCGAACATTCTGTTTACATCCAACAAGCCAACCAAATACCTCGTGCGAGCGAGGAATTGCATAAACCAAAATAGTGACAACATGTGTTAGTGTTTGGTGTAGTAGTATGAGTATATGAAGCGGTGTGTTGAGTCTTGCAAGGATATGTATAATAAAAATCATGATAGTGTGTAACTTTTGATTGAGTGGCTTTCTTTTTGTAAGCTTTGTCATGTGTCACACGCCTTTTGTTTGGCTACGTAATAGGTTTAACCACCTATTTTTCCAGCTTAATGTCTAACTTATCATATTTAGCCTGAAGATCACTCTACTAAGTCATGAGAGAATTTGTTCTTTGAGAAACAATATTGTATTTTTTTATCTGAAACATAAGCTTTGTTAAGCTCTACAAGTCTTGTATATTCTTTTTAATACATTCAAGAGCATTATGCAAGATTAGTTTTAGAGAATAAATTTAATTTGTGTCACTAGTAGTAGATGTGTCTCTTATGTCATTTAGTAAAGATGTGAGTCTATCATTTTTATGCTTGTGCATTTGTATCTCTTTTCTAGCATGCTTATACTTATCTCTAAGTGTCTTGCAATCTTCGAAGAGATCATTAAAGGAATTTGATAATTCACCATCCGTAATGTCATCTTAAAAGAAAGGATTGTATTTTACCTTAGATCCTAATGCCATGATACATATTGGTAGCATTTTAAGGATTTTCTTCTTCGGTGTCGCTAGCTTCGCTTCCATGCCATATACTTATATTAGCATATTTGCGAGTCGATGATCCTCTTCTGCTTGAATGTTCATAGTTATTACCCTTCTTAGTACATGGGCTATCTTCCTTAATGTGGTCTATTTTTTTGCAGTTGTAACAAACAAGCTTTTCCTCATTAAAGTCTTTCTTTTTTCTGTTTGATCTTTTATACTTCAGGAATCGCCTAAAATTTCTTCTGATCAAGGCTACTTCCTCATCGCTTGAATCGTAGCCATCAACAATGTCATCGGAGACCTTCTGGCGATGTGCCTTGAAAGCAATGGTCTTTTCCTTTGGCGTTGATTCTTCTTGCTCGTTGAGATGCCTATGAGTGTCTCAAAGGCCATAATAGTAAGATCATTTCCTTAGATGATTGTTGTTTCTTTAGGGTTCCAGTTCTTGGTGAGTTCCCTGAGCAATTTGTGTATCTTCTAATGATTATTGTATTCCTTGCAAAGAGAAGAAAAATGATCAATAATATTAAGAAACCGTGTAAACATTTGTATAATAGTCTCATTTGGCTTCATTTTAAAGGTCTTAAATTCTTATGTCAGTCTACTGATCTTCGATATTTTACTTGTGAAGTTCCTTCATGAGTTTCCACAATAAGTTTTCAAACATCATGACTAGTGGCATATGTATTTACTATATTTAATAGTCCTGTCTACAACACAAAATAGTGTATTTATGGCTTTAGCATCAAGACTGGCTTATTTCTTTTCTAGGCCTGTGTCTCAATCATGTGGTTCTTCTACAAGATTTCCTTCTGCAATAATTTTGATCGGCTTAGTATAGCCATCTATAATAATAGACCATAGATCAAAATCTATTGACTTGACATAGAAGTCCATACGTATTTTCTAGCACGTGTAGTTGGTACCATCAAATAGGGGTAACCTATTTGTGGATTGGCCTTCACCATTGTTAGTGTTAGTGGATCTCAAAGTTGCCATCGGTTCAACTATTAGGATGTTAAGCCTATATATAGAGAGCCTGTTTTGATACCAATTAAGGATAACTTAGGTGACTATAGGGGGTAAATAGAGTGTGTGTCTGTGTCATAATTACCTAATAAAAATAAGGCTAAGTACCAACTTATAAAATTAACAACAAGTATAGAAATAAGACAAAGTAAGAAGTAACAAACGCAAACACCATGATGTATGCTGGTTTCCCTCGTGAAGAATTATTTTCGTCTCGAGAACTCTTGCTCGATATTAATCTATTATTAAAATAGCAGTTACACCACATGATTTGATCCATTATGTGTCAACTTCTTACAACCACAAGTTTCAAAGGCTAACTGACTTCAACAACCATGAGCTTTGATCCGAAGGACTCGCTGTCACTCCCATTTTCTGTTATACGTATTTTTTAGGATACGTATACGAATTTTTGACAATTGTCAGGTGGTCCGTGTTTTGACTTATCTTGCTTAGCTTAGCCTTGGTTTAATCTTGACTTGATTTGTTACAACTTGGTTCAACATGACTTGGCTTAGTCTTGGCACTTTTGACTTGGTCTTGGTTTATCTTGGATCATCTTGGTTTATTTTGGTTCATCTTGGCTTACTTGGTTTATTCTTGGCTTGGCTTGGTTTGTCTTGGTTTGAGATGAGGAGGGTTTGTATAAAAACCAACTCCTCTCTCTCTCCTCCATAACTCTTTCATCTACTCCTTCTTCTTCTCCATTACTCCTCCCACCCACCAAAGAAACCCTAGACAAGTGCAATCTTGCTTCATGATGGATCTTCCATTTTATTTTTCTTTTCTCTTCTCCACTTGATTCTAAGCCTCTTTAGAACTTGGCATTTTTGGTTTTGACGGATGGATTTTTGTAGATCTAAGTTTTGATCTTTTCTTATTTTTCTAGGTTTTGATCTATTAAATCTTCGTATTTCCTAAAACAAGTCGTCCCAGGCTATAGAAAATCTCGTTCTATGCAGTTTAGACTATTGGAAGTCTCAATTCGGACTTGTTTTGAGAAAGTTATGGCATTTTAAAGTTTTCGGGTTCCATGTGTTCTTCTTTTCTCCTTAGAGAAGAAGAACAGAGCCTGGCGCAACCTAGCCTAGGTGCCCTTTGGCCCTTGCGCAACCTAGCCCAGGTGCTTTTTGGCCTGGCAGAACCTGACCCGATGCACCCCAGTGCCCGACGCACACTAGTTCCTGGCGCTACCTGACCCGGCGCACCCCAGTGCCCGACGTAACCTGACTCGGCGCACACCAGTGCCCGGTGCACCCCAGTACCCGGCGCACCCCAGTGCCTCGCATAACTTGACCCGGCGTACCACAGTACCCAGCGCAAGCCAATGCCTGGCACGACCTGACCCGGCACACCCAGTACCTGGCGCTCCCCAGCCTGGTACAACACTGCTTAGGCGCCACCTGTCTCCCTTGGCGCCACCTGTTATTTTCCTGGCGCTACTTGACCAGCGCCACTTGTTGCCATAATACCTCCTGCCCCTTGCCCCTCCTATGCATGTTCTCCTAGTTCTTGTTGTATATGGTTGTGATCTTGCATGTAACGTGTACTTGACCTATCTTGTGATGACCCGACTCGATAACTTGTTGAGCATAACATGACTTGCCAGTATTTATCATGACATGAACACGACTTGACATGAATACGACATGATAATCTTGATAGTGGCCCGTCGGGGCGCACTTTTGACAAGCACTCTTGACATAATAAGTAACTTGACATGAACACGGCATGATAATCTTGATAGTGGCCCGTCGAGGCGCACTCCTGACAAGTAATCTTGACAAGTAACAAGTAACCCGACATGACATGATAATCTTGAAAGGATGTTGCGACAGCTACCCTGACTTGCTAAGTAACAATTTTTTGACACCGTAGTTGATTTTTCTGATTGTGATTGTACAAGCTACCTGTGTCGCCCTGCATCATGTCTAAGACATGGATTCTTGGTTACCACGGTCAGGGATTCATAATAAATCTGACTAGGTTAATGACTCGATTGATCAAGTAGTTCATATAGCGAGATTTTTCCAGTTACAGGCGATCCCGTTATCTCGGCCACACCTGAGTGGACTTGTAGCCTGCTGGCAAGTAGGACTCATTTCCAGCCTACTGTTATGTGGGGCACTTCTTAAAATCCTAAGTACTAAAGCACACTGCCATGTGTTGCACTCCAAGTCACCTAATGATTCTCTAAACTCTTGATAACTCTAAGCAACCTCTCCTGGATAACCTGGATAGCTGTAGGGCTTGTGACTTCGGGAACATCTCATTGCATCTTGCTAGTAACTTGGCCTGTGATAACCTTAGTTAGCTAATGTTAGCAAGCCGTAGGACTTGATTGGCCGTTCCTGAATGCTTGCTCGTAATTAGCATGGGAATTATATTCCATCTCTTAATATAAACTATTATTTTATTCTAACCCTGTCTTCTTGTCATTTAAGCCTGTTTATTTATTTATTCTTCTATTTTATTATCTACTGGTTTTAGTTCCTTAATGAAGCCTCCCTTGTGGCACTTGCTCTTGCTAAGGCCTGACCCAGCTGGTTTTGTATGGCCAGATTTTGGAGTGATACCCGTGGATATTCCTGCTTATCAGCCAAATGGTGAACACCAGACGTAATCCTGGCAACGAGTGGATTTCTTATTTTGCTCCTACTCTATTATAAATTATTTTTATGAGGCATTTAGTTGACGAGCAAGGGTTAGCTCGTGTTGAAACTTAATTTCTGTTTGCCTAAGGGATATACCATGATTGACAAATCCTAGGGTCGATCATGTATGACTTAACTCATGCTAGTCTCGCATTTTGTATGACTAGCTTCATGATCATCTAAATATGTAATGTTTGGGACACCTTACCTTGTATGTCTGATGATCTAACATCTTGTAACATTTATTTGCTTGTTTGAGATTGAGACACTAGGCTTGTTCTTGACCATAGAGACGGATGGATTGTAGTTTAACCCTCATGTATCTAGACAGTCGTGAACGTATTACGAGGTGGGTTGCACTTCAATATACGTTGCTGGCTGTGTCTGTCTTCCGCTCTCCAGTATTCTGGTTCTGGGGCGTGACATGGTTTACGTGGTGGCCTAAGCAAGTCTTGTAAAATAAAGGTGTATGGATTTTTCCTGAATAGTTGTCTCAATCAGCACTCGTCCTTGATCTCTACTCGTGCCTTTTAATCTTCCTGAATCTTGACCTGATCACATGCTTATATCCCCGATCTATCTTGGTCCTTCCTTATTGTTCCTCATGTCATTTCTCCAGTGGCATTGTTCCTGGTCCTGCCGATCAGCCCGACGGAGCACCTATAGTGAACCAGCAACAACCTGGGGACCAACCCCAGCACCCAGGGATAGCCTCCAGAGTCATGCCTTTCGGGGGTTAAAAGCTACTGGTTCAGCCAGTCCAGCCTGCAGAGCCTGTACAGGGAGCCCTGATTGGACTCATCCAGAAATTGCTTGCATCACAAGATCATCGGGGCGATGCCCTATACCAGACAGTACAAGATGCTATGGGTAGAGTTGGTTATCAAGGGAACAATGCGGCTAACAGTTTTAAGAGCCTGAAGCCTCCTTTCTTTGACGGCAGTGAAGATGCAATTGCTGTTGATGCTTGGCTTCAAGATATAGAGGTTATCCTGGAAGCCACTAGAATTCCAGAAGATGAGAAGGTGGCCGTAGTGCGCCTGCAGTTATTGGACTTAGCTCGCAGCTAGTGGACGATACAAGTAGTTGGTTTGGTGATGCCTGTCTTATGGGAGATATTCAACGATAAGTTCCAGATGAAGTATTTTGATGCAGTAGCTCGGTATGATCTGCAGACCAGATTCAACAATCTCAAGCAGATGGGAAGGACGGTCGATGGATACATGGCCGAGTTTTCAAGGCTTAGTCAGTTTGCTTCTACCTTGGTGGCGACCGAATTGGACCGAACCTAGCGGTTTCAGCAAGGGCTCCACCTAGAGATCATTCTAGCGGTGGAATAGTTTGAGCATCAGACCTTTGATTCTATTTTACAAGCAGCAAAGAGGTATGAGTGCACCTCCCAGAGGATAGTAGACCGAGTAGGGGGCCGAAAGTGGTCTAATTGTCAGTTATCTCAGTCATCAACACCAGCCCCAACAGTTAGGATTTTGACTATTGGTGCGCCTATGAGGGCGACCACAGTTTCGTCGATTCAGAACTCGGCACCGATGTACCATTAGCAACAGAGGCAGAAGCAGTCTTCCATAATGGGCTGTACTCATTGTGGGAAGCCTCGGCACGTAGTTTTAGAGTGTCACAGGGCATAGGGATTGTACTTGGCTTGTGGGGCACCAGACCATATGATTGGGTCCTGTCTTCGTAGAGCCAGTTTATATTCATCAACCCTAACCAGTCCATCGGATAGGGGACCAGCACCAGTACAACAGCAGTACCAGCCTCCGAGGCCATTGCCTTCTCAGGCTCAGGCATACCAGCAGCAGAGGCCCCAACAGTATGCTAAGGCCTAGGCCCAAGTTCAGAATAGGCAGAGAGGTTACCAACAGAGGGGACCAGTACCAAGAGGACAAGGTCAAGCTATGGCCTTGTCGGTAGAAGAAGAATTGGCATCAGGTGAGGTGGTAGCAGGTACCATTATTTTTAACTCATTTAAGCATCAGTATTATTTGATTCAGGTACATCGTACTCATTTATGTTTGCACGATTCGTGACACGGTTAGAACTAGAGCCTGAGTCATTATCAGTAAGACTTAATATTCTTACTGGTAATAGTTTTGTGGGAGTAGATAGAGTCTATTCCTCGTATCGAATCGTAGTTAGCGGTAGAGAGTTTCCCACTAGATTGATAGAATTTCTAATGGTCGATTATGCTGGGGTCCTAGGAATAGATTGGTAGATTGGTTGAAGGATCAATATGCAAGAATAGATTGCCAAGCTGGCAGGATTATTTTTGGTATTTTCGACGAAGAGGAATTTTTATTTTCGAGAGGCGAAGTAAAACCTTCTCCACCAATCTTGCGGATGGCAGTAGCAGTTTAGTTTCCCAGAGTAGTAGCAGAGTTCCCTGATGTGTTTTTCGAAGAGCTTCCAGGTATGTCCCCAGAGAGAGAGATAGAGTTCACCATTGATTTGATTCCAAGGGCGGCACCAGTATCAGAAAGAGTCTACATAATGGCACCATCAGAGTTGGAGATCCTGTACAAGATGGTTGAGGAACTTAGGACCAAAGGATTTATTCGTGTTAGTGGATCGACTTAGAGAGCCTCGATACTTCTTGTGAAGAAGAAGGATGGTACGTCAAAATTATGTACTGATTATCGTACCTTGAATTCGTAACAATCAAGAACAGATATTCCTTGCCTAGGATAGATGACTTGTTCGATCAACTCAGTAGGGCAACAGTATTCACGAAGATTGACTTGCGGTTGGGGTACCATCAGAACAGAGTCAGAGAGCAAGATATCCCGAAGACAGCATTCAGATCGAGGTATAGATATTGGAAGTTCCTCATTATGCCATTTGGAGCGACCAATGTGCCAGCAGTATTCATGGATCTCATAGATCGCATATTCAAATCCTATTTGGATCAGTTTGTGATAGTATTTATAGACGATATCTTAGTCTATAGCAAGAGTGAATCTAAACATGAGGAACATCTTCGAGTAGTTCTTCAGATTCTCAGAGAGCATCAGTTGTACGCGAATTTTAGCAAGTACGAGTTTTGGCTTGATCGTATTTCGTACCTAGGTCATATCATCACTAGAGGTGGAGAGAAAGTGGACCCCCAGAAGATAGTAGCCATAGAGGCATGGTCAGTACCCAGTACCGTAGCAGAGGTTCGCAGTTTCCTAGGATTGACAGGCTATTACCGTCGGTTTTGGTCATACTTTGCTCATATTTCAGTGCCATTGATGCGGTTGAGCCGTAAGGATGTGCAGTTTGCTTTGACAGTAGAATATCAGGGTTCATTCGAGAAGTTGAAGCAAGGATTTATGACGGCACCCATTCTCATTCTTCTAGATGGAACTGGAGGATTTTCAGTTTATTTTGATGCTTCAGAAAGAGGATTGGGATGCGTCTTGATGCAGCATGGCAAGGTAGCAGCTTATGCGTCACGTCAGCTTCGTAATCACGAGAAGAATTATCCAACTCATGACTTGGAGTTAGCAGCGGTAGTTTTCGCCCTCAAGCTTTGGAGGCATTATTTGTATGGAGATATGGTAGAAATTTTCATCGACCACAAGAGTCTTAAGTATGTGTTTACTCTGAAGGGTCTTAATATGCGTCAGAAAAGATGGCTAGAGTTACTTGTGGATTATGACATCAACCTGCAGTATCATTCCGGGAAGGCCAACGTAGTTGCAGATGCATTGAGTAGAAGAGCTGGAGATTATTTTCTAACAGAACAGCCAGAGTTATTAGCAGATCTTCAGAAGATGGGTATCGAGGTAGTTCTCCCTACCAGTGTAGCATTGATGGCCAGTATACAAGTTTAGTCCAGTATAGTTGAGAGGATTAAGGCAGCCTAGTCAACAAATTCTAAGCTTCAGCGGCTTAGGGCATAATGTGAAGCAGGAAGGAGAGCAGAGTTATGTATTCACAAATATTGGCACATTTTATTTTGATATTATTAACAGCATCTTCGTAATTTAGTTTTCTCTATTTTTAGATTGATATCATTTCAGAAGCTCTACTACATAAAGTCTGTCCATTCAAGTTTACCATCCATAGCCTTGAAGACTGAAGTAAAGACCGGCGCTCCTTGCATAGACGGCTTCCTACAATGTATGATTTCGAGTCTGTACAAGGTCTAGGTATTTCTGTAAACACTTAAGGTTGGATGACAAACTAAAAGCTTTCTACTTCTTAAAGTCAAAAATCAATATCCTATAGAATGGCATATCGACGGTATGCTCTGGCATACCAGCGGTATACGATTTTATTGTCCATAAAACTTTTTGTGAGAAATGTCGGTATACCAATGGTATGCTCCGGAATACCGGCGGTATACCATTTTGTGGACCACAAAACGTTCTGTGATAATCGTCGGAATACCGACGGTATGCTCCGGCGTACGACGGTATACCATTTTGATTGCCTCAAAAACGTTCTGTGATAATCGTCGGAATACCGACGGTATACTCCGGCATACCGGCGGTATAACGTTTTATGAGCCATAGAACATTCTGTGATAAACTTCGGCATACCGATGGTATACTTTGTTTATTATAAAAACGTTCTGTGACACACATAGGTATATCGACGGTATACCGCGACATATCGACGGTATACCGGCTTACGAAATTTGATTTCTGAATGGTATATACTTCATTAATGGCAGCATTAAATGCTCCCAACGGATGTTAATATGACCGTTACTGTTCGACCGGTATACCGACGGTATGCCGGCACATACCAACGGTATGCCGGTCAGGCTGTATCCAGGAGCATTAAATGCTACCTACTCTTGGTTTCTCTATAAATGAAAGCCTTCTCTCTCTTGAAGCTTTCACCAACTCTTGCCATAAATTTTCCAAACAACCAAGAGCTCCACCATTAATACTCTACCAAGCTTTTAATTGTCATCCTCTCCCAAAGTGCAGAAGTATTTAAGAGTTGTAATTTTCGATCTTCAAGTGTTAGAAGATCAACAAGTTCTCTTCTCATTTCTTTGAAGTTGGCGAGCCTTCGTAAGAAAACTCGTGTGTTGAAGTTGGCGAGTTCTTCGGATCCAAACTCGTGTTGAAGTTGGCGAGTTCTTCGGATCCAAACTCGTGTGTACTATTTTATTAAATAGTAGATTTAAGCCGGAGAGAGTTCCGGGACTGGATTGCCTCAAGCGAGGATACCAGGATACATCTTGTGTTTGATCTTCTTACTCTATCTTTTTATTTGACGTATATTGCTTCTTGTGCTTAAGTAATTTTTTATTTCCCTATTCACCCCCCTCTAGGGTTCTACAATTGGTATCAGAGCTTTGTTCTCTTGATTTGAATTTACACCCTTTGAGTGATCCATGGCCACTAACCCTAGTATCAACACCTTCCACAATGAGGACACTCCACAAATAGGCATCCCCTATTTGATGGAACCAACTATAACTACTGGAAGATTAGGACAACTATAACTACTGGAAGATTAGGATGAGCATTTATCTGAAGTCCATAGATTTTCATTTATAGGATTGTGTGATAAATAGTCTTCCTACTCCTTCCAGAGTTATTGAGGAAATTGCATATGACACCCTTAGGGACACACTTACTAAAAACACCAAGAAGCTTGCTAGTCGAGATGCCAAGGCTATGAACGCTCTTTTTTCTGCTCTCGATAGTAGTGAATTCAATAGAATCTCTACTTGCAAGACTTCCAATGAGATTTGGAAGTTACTTGAAGTCACACACGAGGGTACATCACAAGTAAAGGAATCCAAGATTAGTAGACTCACGTAAGAATATGAGTCCTTTAAGATGAAATATGATGAGTCTATTACTTGCATATTTACTCGTTTTGGTGATATTATTAATCCTCTTTCTTCTCTTGGTAAAGAATATCTTGCTCATGAAAAGATCAGAAAAATCCTTAGAGGATTATCAAAAGGATGGAGTCCTAAAGCTACCGCAATCATTGAGGGGAACGACCTGACAGTCATGAACCTTGAGACCCTCATAGGGAAGCTAATGACTCATGAACTCGATATGAAAGATAAAGTAGAATCTTCCATACAAGAGAAGGAGAAGGAGAAGGCCAAAGAGTAGGAGAAGTCTCTTGCTCTCAAAGTTACAAAGTCCTACTCCAAGGATAGCTCTGACGACAACGAGTCGGACGATGATGAAGAAATAGGTCTCACAGCTAAGCACTTCCGAAAGTTTCTCAAATTCAACAAAGCCAACCGCTTCAGACGGGACAATGAGGAAGATCCGGCGTGCTACCAATACAGAAGAACCGGACATATCAAGAGGGACTATCCTATGATAAGACAAGACTCAAGCAAGTACGAGAAGCCTAGCAAAGGAAGCTCGTCCTCCAGGAAATTCGCCAACGCAAGCATTTGGTGTGAGAGTGACGCAAGCGACTCCGACAATGACAAATAGTGCAAACACAATGCCAACGTTTGTCTCATGGCAACCGATGCGGTACTTGATGATCTCCCTTTAAATAATCTTACTTATGATGACTTGGTGAAAGCTATCCTTGAACTACATGAAGAGCACAAAGGTGTTAGGAATAAATACAAGAAATCTCTAAAAGAGGTTGATGCTCTTTAACTTGAAGTAGAGAGGCTCTCAAGCATCATTATTGATGTAAAGGGAAAATCTCTTGCTTCTGACAAGGATGAGATAAAGTCTTTGCGACACAAGTTTCAAGAATCCTTTGTCACCATCAAGAAAAAGGATGATGAGATTCAATCCATGAAAAGGGCTTATGAATTTGCTATGTATAAAGTTCAAGATGCTAATAGAAGAGAATATGCTACTTCTATTAAGTATAATGATCTTCTTGTACAGAGTAAGAAACTAGGTAATAAGAATACTACTCACGTTCATACTCCAAGACACCTCCACACTCATCACAATGCTAGGCATACTTCTTATATGAACAATACACACAAGTCCTATTCTAACACAATGAAAGGACCATTCGTTAAGAAAAACACTTCACACCATGCTTTTTATTATCATCTTCATAATACTAATGATAGAACTCCTCGCACTAGAGATTCACATATGCATGATACTCACACATCTTCTTCTAAATCCTCTATGATTTACAATTACTGTGGCTTGCTTGGACATACTACCAATTATTGTCATACAAGGAAACTAGTTGATAAGGAAGTTTTTAAGTGGGTTCCTAAGACTAACACTCAAGGACCTATACGATCATGGGTACCTTCATCTTCAACTTATGTTGTAGGTGAAGAGTCCTTCTCATGCTAGAAGCAAGTGGATTCTCGATAGCGGTTGTTCACGGCACATGACCGGGGATGCTTCATTATTTACAACGCTATCGATGAAGAAGGAAGGATATGTCTCCTTTGGTAACAATCTTAAAGGTCACATTATAGGAAATGGTAATATCGGTTCCCCTCATTATCCTTGTTTTAAGAATGTGTGTCTTGTTACTAATCTTAAACACAATCTTCTTAGTATTAGTCATCTTACCGATAATGGTTATGATATCAAGTTTGTTAAGCTTAAATGTTTTATTATCGATAGTTCAAGTGGATCTATTGTTTATGAAGGAATTAGAGAAAATAATATCTATGTTTTATATCTTGTTGAAGACACTAACAATGACAGGTGCTTAGTTGCTAAGAACGATAAAAGTTGGCTTTGCCACATGAGGCTCGGACACGCCAACATGGATACCATTTCTCGTCTTGCCACCAAGAAGCTCGTAAGAGGACTCCCAAGTAACCCGTTCAAAAAGGATATGGTGTGTGAAGAATGCGAGAAAAGTAAGTTGACCAAGTCATCCTTCAAATCCATCAACTCTGTGAGTACCTCTAGACCTCTTCAATTTATTCATATGGATCTTTTTGGTCCTAGTAGAGTTTCTAGTCTTGGAGGCAAGCTTTATGCTTTTGTTTAGGTTGATGATTTTTCGAGATATACTTGGATTATTTTTCTTACTTGCAAAAGTGATACATTTTGTGAATTTGTTGCTTTTTATAAACGTGTTCAAAATGAGAAAGATTTTTCTATTAACAAGATTGGAAGTGATCATGGAGGAGAATTTGACAATGCCGATTTCAAAAGATTTTGTGAAAAGAATGGTTTTGGACATGATTTTACTTGTCCACGAACTCCTCAAATGGTGTTGTGGAGAGAAAGAATAGAACCCTTGGCGATATGGCCCGGGTTATGTTAAATCAATATAAGCTCCCCCAATATTTTTGGGCGGAAGCTGTTAACACGGTATGTCATGTTATAAATAGGGTCTTGATTAGACCTATTTCTAAAAAGACTCCGTATGAGCTTTGGTTTGACAAAATTCCCTCTTTTGAATATTTTAAAGTTTTTGGTTGTAATTGTTTTATTTTGAATACCAAGGATAACCTAGGCAAGTTTGAAGAAAAAGCCTATGAAGGAATATTCTTTGGATACTCTACACATAGTAAAGGTTTTCTTGTTTTTAATAAAAGAAGTCTTGTTGTCGAAGAGTCAATCAATGTCTCTTTTAATGAACTTAACTCTTCTACATTCTTCTCTTTCGATGATATTGATGACATCTCGTTTGGGTTGGAGAACTCCTCTATTGGAGATTGTTCTTCTTCATCTAACGATAATGTTGTGACTCCTCCAACAAAAGAGTCTCCACCTCTCGAGCCTCCTCAAAAGGATCTTCCAAAAGAATGGAGATTTATCACCAATCATCCTAAGGAGCTTATCATTGGGGATCCTTCTTCCAGTGTTAGCACTAGATCCTCCACTCGTGATCTTTGTGCAAACGTGGCTTTTATCTATCAAATAGAGCCTAAAAATGTTAATGATGCTTTTCTTGATGAATTTTGGATGATAGCGATGCAAGAAGAGCTAAATCAATTTGAGCGAAATATGGTTTGGAAACTTGTCCCAAAACCTAGCAACCACCCCATTATTGGAACTAAATGTGTGTTTCAAAATAAACTTAATGAAGATGGGTTAGTGACTCGTAACAAAGCCCGAATGGTTGCTCAAGGCTATAACCAAGAGAAAGGCATTGACTACAAAACCTATGCTCCGGTTGCTCGTCTTGAATCCATTCGTTTGCTATGTGCTTTTGCTTGCTTTAATGATTTTAAACGCTTTCAAATGGATGTTAAGAGTGCTTTTCTGAATGGTATTATTAAAGAGAAAGTTATATAAAACAACCTCCTGGCTTTGAAGATTTTCAATTTCCTAATCACGTGTTCAAACTCCACAAAGCCCTTTATGGCCTCAAACAAGCTCCCCGTGCTTGGTATGAGCGCCTTAGCTCCTTTCTTGTTTCACACAATTTTTCTAAGGGCAAAGTCGACACAACACTTTTTATCAAATTCTATAGTGGCACTCTTTTATTGGTTCAAATTTATGTCGATGACATTATTTTTGGTTCTACTAACAATACACTTTGTGTAGAATTTGCTAAAGTTATGCAGAAAGAATTTGAAATGAGCATAATGGGTGAACTATCATTCTTTTTGGGCTTACAAATCAAACAAGGACCCAAAGGGACCTTCATCAATTAAGCAAAATATACAAAGGATCTCCTCAAGCGTTTCGAACTTGACTCATCCAAATCCATGAGGACTCCTATGGCAACAACGATAAAGCTTGACAATGATGAAGATGGCACATCGGTTGACATTCGTAAGTATCGAGGTATGATCGGTAGTTTACTTTATCTAACTGCTAGCCGTCCTGATATCATGTTTAGTGTATGTCTTTGTGCCCGATATCAAGAAAATCCAAAGGAATCACACTTATGTGCCATCAAGCATATTTTTTGATATATCAAATGCACCGTGAACATGGGCCTTTGGTATCCAAAATCATCATCCTTTGAGCTTCACGGCTTCTCGGATGCAAATTTTGCCGGATGCAAGATTGACCGAAAAAGCACTAACGGCATATGTCAATTCCTTGGAAAATCCTTAGTATCGTGGTTTAGAAAGAAACAAAATTATGTTGCTCTTTCAACCACTGAGGCCGAGTATATTACGGCCGGTTGCTATTGTGCACAAATTCTTTGGATGTACAAACACTCTTATATTATGGTATTTCTCATTCTTGCACCCCTATTAAATATGATAACACTAGTTCGATCAATCTCACGAAAAATCTGATTTGTCACTCACGTACAAAGCACATTGAAATTAGACATCATTTTCTTCGTGACCATCAACAAAAGGGGAATATCCGCCTTGAATTTATTGAAACTACATATCAGTTAGCCGATATTTTAACCAAACCACTCCCGGAGGATCGCTTCATTTTTCTTTGCTAAGAATTGGGCATTTTAAATTTTGACTCATAGTTCTTCTCGGCCGGCACACCGACGGTATACTGCGGTATACCGACGGTATGCCGATTTTCGTTCAGAATTATGTTCTGTGCCAAAAATCGGTACATCGTCGGCATACGTCGGTATACCGACGGTATACTGGTTCGCGGTGGACTGCTGTGTCAGATCAAGCTCGGGCCTCACCTTTTCTTCCATTCTCTCTTTATTCCTTTCTTCCCCTCATTAATACCCATCACATCCATCTTTTCCCTATTTATTACCCAACTCCTTCTCTTCTCTTCCCCATATCCTAACTTCCCATCAACATTTAATACCCATCTCTTCCTATTCCCCATTACTCCTCTTTTATCTCCATTTTCATCATTTCCAACCCACCACCCTCTCCACTTCATCTCTTTAACCGTTCCCTATTAAACATCCTCTCTCCAACCGTTCCCACCCTTCCCCTTTCCAACATATCTTTTAAAAACCCTATTCTCTTCATCATCCTACTCCACTTTTTACTTCTTCTCACAACCCAAATTCCTTCTCCAACTTTCTTCTTCTTCCAATGGCTGCCCCCAAGCGTGCTCGTTCCTCCTCCTCCTCCTTCAATCCCTTCACCCCGGTAGCTCTTCCCCATGGCTATGATCAGCGGGTCTTCACCTCCTCCTTGGCTGCAAATCTTGGTTTCAATACTTCATGTACCATAATGTCTACAAGGGCCGCGCCATCAACTGGAACCTCTTTCCCGGCCATGTTTCTCTCTTCGAGGAGGCCGGCCTATCTTTCCTCCTTCGACGTCAGGTGCCTGTCTACCCATCGCCGTACGTCTTTTCTACTGCAACATGGTCCCGGACATCGAGAACGACGCCATTGCGACGATGGTCAACGACCGTCATTTCTGTCTGACGTCTCGTGACCTCTCTAGAATTCTTGGCGTCCCGGACAGAGGAGAGGCTTTACCGGGCTTGGCTGCTCTTCATCCTTCGGCGTCGGTCACCTTTGACAAATTTTGCGCTATTATTTGTAAGGGCCCAAACCCTCCTAATATCCCGGCTCTTTCCGCCCAACTGGAACCGTTCTATTACGAGCTCCATAGGATAGTGTGCCACACTCTCTATCCCAAGGGTGGCAACTATGACGCCATCATCGGTGATGCCCTGGTGTGCATGTACTACTTGTATTCGAGGAAGCCTGGGTCCTTCCCCAAGACTCTTCTCCATGCTTTCTTCGTCGTCCTGCCCACGGGGAAGCAGAATATCTATTATGGATCCTTCATCACTCTCATCTTGGAAGCCAAGCAAGTCGACCTCTCCCAATGCTATTCGGACGGTGTCCCATCCTCTCTCGCTGTTTCTCGCTTCGTTGGTGGTGCCTCCACATCCCGTGCCTCCTCCTTCTAAGAGTCGCCAGCTTCTTCTCCTGCTGTACCGCCTCTACTCATTCTGCCTTCGGCCACTACATGCCACTGAATCAACAGCATTTCGATATGCGTATGGCTCAGGCAGAGGAGCAGATGCGGGCCCACACTCGTGGCTTTGGCACTCTGATCCAATCCTGCTTCTATGACCAGGCCTATTTCATTCAGCGCACCCTTCAGGACCGGGATGCCTTTCTGGATCTGAATCTTCATGATCCGATGTACCAGGCCTCCTGCTTCTCCAATCCCAATGCCTACGGTTTTATGTATCCGTACGATATTGATCCTTTTGGCGCTTTCCACCAGGCTCAGGATGGTGGGGATGATCCGGCTGACGAGTAGGGGTTGCTTCCTTATGATGGTGGTGTCGAATAACTGGTTGTCTTAGTTTGTTTGTGTTTGTTTTTATGTCTTTTGCGGTCCTTCGGGGACCAGTGTTTGGTTGTTACTAGTTGTTTGCAGTCCTACGGGGACTTGATATTTGTCTTTTTATTGTTATCCCAACTCTCGTAGCGGAGAGTTTTTACTATGTCTTTATGTAGTGTGTTATGGTTATCAAGCATGTATCCAATTTCCAACTTTTATTAATCAATACATGCTTTTGTCTATGATATTGTGTTCCGTATTCATGTATTTTTTATTATTTATTTTTCATTCCCATCATTGACTAAGTAACAAAGGCGGAGAAAACGTATTGAGGGGGAGTTGTCTACCTACGGGGGAGTCACTCCCTGAAGATGCTATCTCTCTATTTTGTCAATTATCAAAATGGGAGAGATTGTTGGCACATTTTGATATTATTAACAGCATATTCGTAGTTTAGTTTTCTCTGTTTACAGATTGATATCATTTCAGAAGCTCTACTACATAAAGTCTGTCCATTCAAGTTTACCATCCATAGTCTTGAAGACTAAAGCAAAGACCGGCGCTCCTTACATAGACGGCTTCCTATACTGCATGATTTCGAGTCTGTACAAGGTCTAGGTCTTTCTGTAAACTCTTAAGGTTGGATGATAAACTAAAAGCTTTCTACTTCTTAAAGTTAAAAATCAATATCCTATAAAACGGCATACCGGCGGTATGCTCCGGCATACCGGCGGTATACCGTTTTATTGTCCACAAAACTTTTTGTGAGAAATGTCGGCATACCGGCGGTATACCGTTTTGTGGACCACAAAACGTTCTGTGATAATCGTTGGAATACCGATGGTATGCTCCGACATACCGATGGTATACCGTTTTGATTGCCTCAAAAATGTTCTGTGATAAACGTGGAAATACCAACGGTATACTCCGGCATACCGACGGTATACCATTTTTTGAGCCATAGAACATTCTGTGACAAACTTTGGCATACCGACGGTATGCTCCGGCATACCGATGGTATACCATTTTGTTTATTAAAAAAATGTTCTGTGACACACATCGGTATACCGACGGTATACCGCGGCATACCGACGGTATACCGTCTTATGAAATTTGATTTTTGAATGGCATAGACTGCGTTAATGGCAGCATTAAATGCTGCCAACGGATATTAATATAAACGTTACTGTTCGACCGGTATACCGACGGTATGCCGGCGCATACCGACGGTATGCCGGTCAGGCTGTATCCAGGAGCATTAAATGCTACCTGTTTGCCATGAAATATAAAAGAACAGAACAATATTGGAGGACCGAACTTTTACTTCACGTTACAAACTCGCTTGTACAAAGAAAGCCTAGGGACGAAAACCTAGGTACAGCAGTCTAAGTACAATTATTTATTTTAGATTCTGGGGGTGACGATAGAGGCTCGGAAAGGCGACGGCAGCCCTGCCTTACTCCTTGGACGATCGGTATGCAGCCTTGGCTCCTTGTGAATAGATGGTTGACATTGACGAAGAAATGCTCTTCTTTCTCCTCTGTTGCTCTTCTGGCTTCTCTCTCTCTGTGTATATTTTTTTCTGACTATTGGGGAGTCTCTCTGTATATACGTATTTCTCTCTCAAAAAATGTATATCTTTCAAGGGAATGGCACCTTGCTATTTATAATAGAGGGATGTGATCATTAGGGTTGCCAATAATTAGCTTTCGGAGATGGCAGCAGCTTTGGGATTGGTCCATCTTGGCCATTCGTTTTGATTATGATGAATCTGGGCCATTAGGTACAGATTACACCAAATCCCATGAGCAATTAATGCTGATTGGAATAAATCTTCCTTATAATGATCTTCTAATATCTGCGAATAAATCAGATCTATTCTTCTGCCACGTGTCCTAGATTATTGGGATTTGACCCAATCATTAATGGCAGCAAATCTGAGGAATTAATTGGTTTAGGGCACGTGTCCTAGGAACTGCTGGGGGGATATGGGCCGCATGATGAGTGAGCCGCATATGAATGTGAGCCGTATATGGTTAAGCCCACGTGTCAGGGCTGCATGGGCAGTGGCCCTCACTTGAGCCTTCTAATCACAGAGGAGTAATCCTTGTGGGCCGCATAGGTATATATCCGCCTGGGCCGCATGGACATGATCCTCTTGAACCGCATGAGAAGTCCTCGCTCGAGCCGCATGAGACTTTCATGGCCTGAGCAGCATAGGATGGATTCACTCTGAGCCGCATGGGAAGTCCTTTGCCCGAGCCGCATGAGGCTCCTATGGCCTGAGCCGCATAGGATTTATTTTGAGCCGCATGAGAAGCGAGCCGCATACGAATGCCCACGTGGCAAGGCCACGTGGCATTTTTATGGCTCTCGGGGGATTTGTGTCAGAGATTTCTTTCCTCTTCCCTAGAGATTCATCATTATGGCAGAGCCATAATTACCTGCTTTGGTGTCAGGGCTGTCAACTTTTCAGAGGGGTCAGCCGTCAAAGCAATTAATGCAGCATGGGTCGGAGGGGAGCAATATCAGGCCACGTGTCTTCTGAGCCGCATGGAATGCCTTGGGCCGCATAACTCCTTATGCCGTATGATTCCCTGAGCTGCATGCGTTTGCTTAAGCCGCATGGATCTTTCCTGGCCGCATGAGTCATTTTCTTTAGTATTTTCCATGCTTCTACATGACCCCCTTCAAAGTTTTCAATTTGTAAAATTGAAATACTTTGAATAAGAAGCATGGCCATGTTACTTCTAGCCGCATATGGAATTCTGACCGCATAGAAGTCTCGGCCGCATGAATTATTCAGCCGCATAAGTGACTTAGCCGTAGGAGACTGTTCAACCGCATAGCTGCTTGCCACGTGTGCAGGTCTTTAATTGCCTCAAATTCGTTTAGCGCCGTCTTTGTAGGAGGGAATCCCAAGAGTTAGCTCATTAAATCTTTCGGATTTGACGCCTTGGGTGAATCTTGGAGACGAAACCCAAGGAGTCGGTTGCGCTCTTCATGAGTCGGTCATTGACCCACGTGTCCTCCTTCTCCTGTCTTCCTATAAATAGGAAGAGTTTGAAGAGAGAAGACTTCTTTATTTTCCTTCTTCTTCCTCAGACCTTTTCTATCTCGATCGCTCTTCTCCTCTTTTTGATAATTAATGGCTCCCAAGAAGACCGTGGCAGTAAAGGGCAAGAAGGCGGCCTCCACTTCCACCTCGGCTGCGGCTGCTACTCCGCCCGTCGCCGTACCTGATGTTCATCCTGACGTTCACCTCCCCCCATTATTGGTAAGGACAATGCATGAGTTAAAGAACCCCAACCGCCATGGTTACATCGCATACTTTATGCACGAGCCTTTGTAAATCGTATGTTTGCCCTATGGCTGAGCTGCGAGCCGCATAAGAGAACTACCGCGTCCGTATGCGTACCTTGCTGGCGAAGCCGCATAAGTGATGCTAAACCGCATAGACATTTTATTGTACGGAGCCGCATGAGATTTCTGAGAGCTTCATGGGGCCGTATGGATGTCTTCTTGAGCCGCATGGGGTTTGAGAGCACCCAATCGGCTCTCTCTTGTTTTATCCCTCCATTTAACTTACTTTTCTCTGTTTGTTCTTCAGTGAACCTGCCGGTTAACGCCGCTGGAGAACTCTTGGTGGGTAGCGCTCAAGCCGCTATCGGCTATAGGTATGACCATATTGTCCAGTATATGGCTGACCAGTTTCCGAGTGATGAGCCTACGGTTAGATTGAATGCCATCAAGAATCAGTCTTTTACTTCCTTAATGCTATGATGAACTCCGGAAATTTGAAGGGGAGTATTTGAAGCCTGCGTTCTTTTTTGGAGACGCCTTGACCGTGGAGAACGATCATGTCCTGGAGGTGTCGAAGGACTGGAACTTTGTTTCTAACGGGATGGCGATTCGTATCCCCCAAATGGAGCGACACTTCCCGCTATCTTGGTTTAATATGCTCACGTTAGATCGGAAGATGGGGGAGACTTTAACCCCTACCAGAGGTGGGATGTTTGTGGGGAACATCCATTATAATAACAATATGAAGTCCGTGATTGCCGGCAAAGTGCATACTAGTTGTTCTGTGACGGGGTTGGTCCCAGGTTCTTTCCTGAATGTGGCGGGCCCTAATTTCTTATTTTCTACCGCCGATACTTTTATAAATTAGCTTGCTCGGAAAGGCTCCTATCCCGTTGGTCGGTTGACGTTCCCTGGTTGGGTGCACTCTGTTCCTTCGTGGATCAATTTGTCTACTTGGATCTTGTAGAAGTATGAGGCCTTTTTATGCGAGATTGGCCTGTACCACACTATCCGAGGTACCAGTCATGGCTTGTCCATAAACAAGAAGCTGTTCATGTCTCTGCTGGAAATGTATAATTGCCGTACGGGGACCTTTTACACACCTGTGGGGGAGATGGGACTCGCGCTCCATGAGATGCACGCGGTCTCCAAGCTTCCTTGGGGGGACGAAGCGTTTGAAGCGTATACTCCCACTAATGAGGAACTAGAAGATCTGGAACGACGGTATCCTGGCTTTGCGACCCTTTACCAGGAGATATTGTGCCATTATAACACATGTTATCAGATGACTCGAAAGGATAGTAACCTGGAAGGGAATGCTCCCTTCATCAGAGATTGGGTGCACTATCTCTTCTCGACAGATGCCTTAGGTAGAGTCACCTCTCGTCGCCCTCGACCTCGGGGAGCGGTTAAGGACTCGGTGTCGTCGGCTAAGGGAGTGGCCACTACCAGCGACAGATTCGGGAACCAGACTGATACTTTCGATTACTTTTACCAGGATACTCAGGAGCTGTCTGAGAAAGCGCTTCTGGCAGGATTTTTGATGATCTGGCTACGAAACTGTGTAGTCTCGGGAAGAGCTGGTTCCATTAAGAGAATTAGTTGTAACTTCATCCTTCCGGCTGTGAAGTTAGTTTTACGAATCAGGCTAGCTCTCCTCCCGGCCATGGTGTGCAGCATACACCGTGGCCTACGTACTTTCACATCCAAAATCATTGCTCACGACGTGACCAAGGATTTTGAATGAACTGAATTGCCCTATCACTATTTGATGGGGTGGCTGCTGAAACATTACCCGTCTTTGATGAGGCCGGGCTCTGAAGAAGGTGTGACTGATGATGACGCATTTATCTTCCGCTATCGTGACGAGCCTTGGGAATGTGAAACCATGTGGGCTTGCCGGATGGCATTGGCGAGGGCAGATAAGTATCATATATTCGTATCCGTCCCTCGCTTTACTGCCAGGGACATAGACGCTGTACATATTGACGGTATCGCGCCCCCTCAGCTTCTGGATGGCCAGATGCTCTTATGGTTGCGTAACATCCGCCCCGCACATCTAGTGTACTGTAACCGCAATGCTGTTTTTCTGGAGCCTTATCTGCCTAGCAGGTTTGCCCGACAGTTTGGATACAGCCAACTTTGTCTGGACAGCTCCAGTTCTTGTCTGGGTTATGAGGGTAGTCTTCTTGATGGTATCAGAGCCTGGCAATATTATGATTCGTTCCATACTCGCACCATTTTCTCGGTCCCTGCCATTAAGAAGTCGGTAGAGATCTTGTATATGGCAGTGCTGTATCATGTCATGGCGAACAAGCCCCCAGTCGGTTTTAACCCAGGTACCAGTTTTATTGTTGGCACCGGTCTGGAGGAAGGCTCCCAAGGGGCCAAGAAAAGGAAGACTAGAGCCGAAGTGCCAGATTTGGATTTCGCTGCTGAGGGTGGCGAAGGCAATGAGTGTGATGAAGATGACTCTATCCTTCCAGTGGTAGGCACAGAGGTGGGTCAGTCGCATGTTTTGTCAGATGAGGTGCTGAGGGACCAGTCTCTTGTTGCGCCTGGTCCTATTCTGAAGCGTAGCAGGCAAGTTTCTCCTATAGGCAGTGTTTCTTGATCCCGGAAGCTGGTTGCGACTAGGCACCGTCCGCTAGCCATAAAAGAGGGTGGCGAAGAAGTCAACCCTACGTCAGAGGTAACAAAACTGCTCTTGATCCCTTCTCCTTCCTTTTCTTTGAGTTTCAATCCTGACTATCTTCGTCCCCTCTTTTAGGTGTCGGGAGAAGAAGAAGAGTTTCAGGATGTCGAGGCGGTGACCCAGAATTACGGGGACTCCCATGAGCCTGCTCTTATTCAAGAGAACGCAGATCAATCTGTATCCTCCTTCAAGGTGCGGGGACAGGGGATGTGACTGAGTTTAACTCGGGGATCGCGGGTGAGGGGACTATGCCGGTTGTGGATGAGCCGCGGCCTTTATGCCCCTCCTCTGGTAAGATTAGCCGAATCTTAACCCAGGAGGAAGCCTATCTACTCTATCATCATGTCCTTCGGGTTATGTCGATTGATTATTATTCTAGATATTCAGGTCCTGTCCCTCCAGTGCCGAGGATGGACGTTGCTGAGACAACCCCAACCGAAGGGGCATCGGTGGAAAGCGGTGTACCTCCTCACTGCCCGACTCGTCTTGAGGGGCCTTCTGGGGGCCCGAGTTTCACGAGCCAATTCTCGGGGCAGTCGGGGCAGGGGACGATGGTCCTTGCATCATCCTCTGTTCCGATGGCTTCGAGAGTCGATCATTCTTCCCTGCCGAGCATCCAAGCTCTCCGGGCGGCGGAAGACGAGTTGGCCGCTATTCATGCATCGTTCTTCTCGGACTCCGTTCCCCCGATGGCGAACTCTAGCGTTACTACTCCGACGTTGCCGCTCCGGCTTCCCCTGACGCCCTCCTCTGCTGAAGTTTTGAGTGATGCGTTGCAGGACGTGGTTGCCAGTTTTCATCATCATTTGAAAAGGGGAATCGAGGCCGCTGTAGACATAGGGACCTCTTTTACCTTGGCCCGACAATGTGCCCATGGTCAAATAAACATCCTTAGGGATCTTCCTGATGATGTAGGGATGGCTTCGCTTCTGGAGGCGAAATTGCTGGAGGTTGATCAGCTGGTGTCCGAGCTTCGAGTATTGCAGCAGGCTGATCTGCCTGCTATTATAAACGAGAAGCGGAATTCCCTTATTGCTGTTATAGAGAGGACTAGAGCGGCTCGAGATAAGACCAGACCGGGCGCGCTGAAGGATCTCAGTGACTTAGCTGATCGGTATGATCAATTGAGTTATGCGACTGAAAACATTGTGGCTCGGGAGGAGTCTGTCTCTCGTGAGATTACTGAGACACTTCAGAAGAAGTTGGCTTTCTTGGAGTCTAAACTCGAGACTACCCGCAATGATAGGGGACTGATTGTTCAGGAGGCTGACAGGGTTACTCAAGCTTCGACTGACCTGGAGACTGCCTTGAAGAAATTGGAAGATGACTGTCAAGCGTTCTTGGGCTTGGACAATGAGGAGCATTTATTCCAGGAGGCCGAGCGTCGCGCTCGACAACGGATTGAACGGAGGACCACCTCGGTAAGAAATCGCCTCCTAGAATTGAGTGATGCTAAAATGTAGTCGGCTTTTTCTTCTTATTTTGTTTCTGTTTTCTTTCTTTCTGAAGGGGACATGACCCCGAAACATGTAATACTTTTTTTTCTTCCTTTAAATAAAGAGTACTTTCAATTCTACCCTTCATTTGTATTGCTTGCTGTGCCTGTAATATTGTGGCGATATTTTCCCCCGCATAGGGGACATATTTATGGACCTGTTACCCATGGCGGATCTTGGTTTTAGGTAGAGGTAGCAAGTTTTGGTCAGGGTACCTAAAGCAGCCATAGCGAAGTGGTCATGGGTGCTCTTGGTATTGAGAAAAGGAATGCCGTAGAGCAGCTGGGTTCCTGGGGCCTGATGAGGTGATAGATTTGTGCTGAGAAATTTAGCTAAGGATATTTGTGGGCCTATTATCCTTGGCGTACCCTGATTTTGGACACGGATAATAGGATGAAGGGGAACCGACATACTTGCTCAGAGGTGACGAGGACATGGCAAGTGGGAAGGTTTTTTAAACGTAGAGCCTTCCTACTCAGAGGTAATGAGAACATGGTAGGAGTGAACTCGACGGAGGATATTGATGGTCAACAGAGGACATTTGTGGACCTGTTATCCTTGGCATACTCCGGTTGTTGGTACAGATAATAGGTCGAAAGGGGATCATCATACTTACTCAGAGGTAATAAGGACATGGCAAGTATGAAGGTTTTTTCGACGGAGCCTTCCCATTCAGAGGTAATAAGGACATGACAGGAGTGGGCTCAATGAAGGAGGGCACATAGAACAACTCAGAGGTAATGAGGACAAGAAAGTTCTACGTAGGGGGTGATTTGTTTTTGGCGGAAGTGGAACGGCTCAGAGGTAATAAGGACATGGCCGTCTTAGAAGTTTGTGGACCCGTTACCTTTGTTGTGCACTGGGAGTACAGGTATTAGATTATGAGGGAGGATCTCTTGTAGGAAAAAATTTCAGCGGTATGGTTATACATAACTTTCTTTCAAAAGAGTGACCAGGATGTAAGTTGAGGGGTACCAGCGGGTATGTAACTCGACAATCCATGAATGTTGGAATCAAAGTGTAAGTTCAGAGGTACCAGCCAGTACATGACTTAGAAATTTGGGATATCTTTGTGGAAGAAGGGCATGAGTTCAGCGGTACACGCGGGTACGTGACTCGAAAATCTGGAATATGGTGAGTGTGAGTTCAGTGGTACCAGCGGGTACATGACTCAGGAATCTGGAGAATGGTGAGTGTGAGTTCAGTGGTACCAGCGGGTACGTGACTCGGGAAAATGGAGAATGGTGAGTTTGAGTTCAGCGGTACCAGCGGGTACGTGACTCGGGAATCTGGAGAATGGTGAGTGTGAGTTCAGCGGTACCAGCGGGTACGTAACTCGAGAATCTGGAAAACTATGAGGGTGAGTTCAGTGGTATCAGCGGATACATGACTCAATTATCTGGAAATTTATGGAGTGAGTTCAGTGGTACCAGCGGGTACGTGACTCGAAAATCTGGAAATTGGAGCGAGTTCAGTGGTATCAGCGGATACATGACTCGATGATCTGGAGAATGTTGTTTAAACATAGTATTTGTTCAGGAACTTGCCGTTGACGGGCAACATGAGAAAATCTCCGTTCTGCTTGGTGAGGCGGTAAGCACCGTTGGAGAACACGGCCTCGATGACAAATGGACCTTCCCACTTTGGTTGGAACTTGCCGGCGGTCTTGTGAGTCATGACCATCGCCCTCCGGACTGCCAGAACAAGATCACCCACTTGGAATGTTCTGATTTTGACCTTCTTGTTGAAGGCTCCTGAGATGCGTGCTTGGTATAGCTCGATCCTTTGCTGAGCTAGGAGGCGCTTTTCATCTAAGGCCTCTAACTCTTGTAGTCGACGTCGGTAGTTGTCATCCGTTGTTAATTGATAAGTTAGGGCGATGCGGAATGAGGGTATTTGAGTCTCTAATGGAAGAACTATCTCACTCCCGTACACTAGGGAGAATGGCGTATTCCCGGTGGCTGTCCGAATTGTGGTGCGGTAAGCCCATAAGCACTCGCCGAGCTTCTCGTTCCAGTCGCGCTTGTTGGAGGAGACGAACTTCTTGAGGAGTTTGATGATTGTTTTGTTGAATGCCTCTGCTAACCCGTTTGCTGTCGGGTTGTACGGCGTCGAAGCGATATTCTGAATGCGGTGTTTATCGCAAAATCGATAGAATGCGTGGCTTACAAACTGCGGACCATTATCATGGATGATCCTTCGGGGCAGTCCAAAGCGGTAGATGACGTGATGCTTCAGGAAGCTGATCACATTCAAAGTCTTGACTTCGGCGAGTGGAACAGCTTCTGCCCATTTGGAGAAGTAATCAGTGATCGCACGTATGAAGCGATGTCCTCGGGAGGAAGGTGGGGTGATTGGACCAATGATATCCATTCCCTATGCTTCAAATGGCCAGGACGCCAGTATCGGATGTAGAAATTCGGATGGTTGGTGAATGAAGTCCGCGTGGACTTGGCAAGCTTTGCACTTTCTAGCATATTCGATTGCATCTGCCACCATCGTGGGCCAATAGTAGCCCATTCGGCGAAGACGATCTTGTAGTTTTGGGCCGGGCTGGTGGGCCCCGCAGACACCGTCATGAGCTTCTCGTACTGCTTCTTTGGCTTCTGTGTTTGACAGACATCGAAGCAGTAATCCGTCGTAGGAGCGGCGATACAGCATCTTCGTCTCTTTATCGTAGAAGAATCTGAGAGAACGCCTTCTGATGGAAGTGGCTTCCTTTGGGTTCTCGGGCAGGATGTCGTAGACGACGAAGTCGATGAACGGTTGTCTCCAGTCTGGTGCTTCGTCGACCGTCTGTGTGGAATAACTTGCCACGAATTACACATTGTTTTTGGGACAGACCAGTTCATGGCCAATCACATCCACTGATTGGCGATCATAATTCGAAACTGCTAGGGAAGCGGCAAGACATGCTAGGGCATCGGCTTCAATATTTCGGAGTCTGGGGACATGCTCGATGAAGAACCCCTCAAATGACGAGATGATATCGATCGCTATTTGGTGATAAGGGATCATGTCTTCGTGGCGGACTTCGTATGAGCCCCGGATCTGATTGACGATTAACTGAGAATCGCCGTATGCTTCAAGATATTCTACCCCCAGCTCCTTTGCAAGTTGAAGGCCGATGACCAGAGCGTTGTACTCGGCCATATTGTTAGAGCAGGGTTCTGTGAGGGAATAGGCGCAGTTGATCACCAATCCGGAAGGGGAGACCAGCACTACCCCGACTCCGACGACTATATTGCCTTTAGGTCCGGTCCTTGAAGCACCGTCAAAGAACATTCGCCATATAGCCTCGTGAGAGGTTGCATGCGAGTCAGCGACCTCGTCTGGGATCTCTTCGTATATTCTGGAGGACTCCGAGCCTGGGTGGGCTGCTAAAAAGTCTGCGAGGGCTTGACCTTTGATTACCTTTTGTGGGACAAAGATCATATGATAAGGGGACAGCAATATTGCCCATATAGCGAGTCGAGAGCTAAGTGCCCCTGGTTTGGTCATGAGGACTCTGAGAGGGTTGACTCGTGAGATCACATGTATCATTTGTCCGGTAACATAGTACCGCATCTTCTGAATGGCGAACACCAAGGCGAGACATTCCTTCTCAACCGCAGTGTATCGGTGCTCGGGTCCCACCATCATTCGGCTGAGATAGTATATGGCTTGTTCGTGCCCTGCATCGATGTTTTGTGCCAACAGGGCACCGAGGGAGTGTTCTATTGCTCGTACATAGAGCAGGAATGGTTTTCCAGGGACTGGGGCCACCAAGACCGAAGGATTTGACAAATATTCTTTGATGCTGTCGAAAGCGCGCTGGCATTCTTCGTCCCATACGAATGAGACTCCTTTCTTCATGAGGTGCGTGAATGGTCGACATCGCCCGGAGAGGTTGGAAATGAACCTTCTGATGTAAGCTAGCCTTCCTTGAAGGCCTCTGAGTTCACGGAGATTTCTCGGGGGACCCATCTCCAAGATTGCTTTCGTCTTCTCAGGATCTACATGGATACCCTGTGCGGTGATGATGAAGCCCAAGAACTTCCCGCTGGATACGCCCAGAAAGGACTTCGTAGGGTTCATTTTCAAATTGTGCGTTCGCATTAGGTCGAATACCGACCTTAGATCCTGCAGATGGTCTCCCTTGCTACGGCTCTTGATGGCTATATCATCAACATAGCACTCCACCGTCTTACGTAAGTGGTCTCTGAAGATAATGCTCATGGCTCTTTGATATATGGCGCCAGCATTCTTTAAACCGAAAGGCATGACTGTGTAGCAGTACGTGCCAATCGGTGTTCGAATGATGTATGCTTTTCAGTCGTCAGGAGACATTTTGATTTGGTTGTACCCCGAGAAGCCATCCATGAATGACATACGTTCGAATCGCAGGTATTGTCGATCATGATGTCTGTGATAGGAAGGGGGAATTCATCTTTGTGGCATGCCTCATTCAGGTTGCGGAAGTCGATGCAGATTCGAATCTTCCATTCTTCTTGAGGACGGGTACTATATTGGTGACCCAATCAGGATATTGCTCCTCACGAATGAAGCCGCTGGCTATTAGTTTATTGACTTCGGCTTCGATCGCGTCCATGATGCCTGGACGGAAGCGTCGCTGTTGTTGCTTGACCGGCTTCGTATCTGGTCGATATTAAGTTTGTGAAGAGCGATGTCAGGATTTAACCCTGGCATGTCTTCATAGCTCCAAGCGAACATATCGATGTACTCTCTGACAAGTTCTAACAGCGACTCTCGTTCTTCGTCAGTTAGGCTTTTATTGATGAAAATCGGTTTTGAAGAAGATTCGCTACCGAGATCCACTTGTATGACCTCATCTTCAGTAGGAGGTTCTCTCAGTTCGAACCACTTTTCCCATTGTGCGTCCAATTATTGGGCCCATGGCTCTAGCTCGAGGATTTCGGGGATGTTTTCGTCTTCTTCGTAAGCGTCGGCGAATGCCATGTTGACTGACAGGACTTGTCTGAATATGTCTCCGATGCTGGTATCTGAGTCGAAACTTGGTGACCCGGTTGAATGTGACTGCCAGTTACACTCTTCATCTGAACTCTCAGGGGTCGTTGTAGGAGTTACATACCCTAACCCGCATCGAGTTTTGCTATAGTAGTCTCGTGGTTTGCCCACCGGGACTGGTGGCTTCAAAGGTAATCGTCGCCCAGTGCCGTAGTTCAAACCTGGCGTCGTCTCCAGATCATACCCCTATTTCTGCATGAGGTATTTGGACTGGGGGCTATAAAGATACAGAGGCAGTCTCCCGGCATCTGACCCAAGATCAACTTTTTTTATGGTGAAGGGATACGGATCGTCCTTTCGGCCGAAGATGATTGGATGGTCCCCTCCCTCGATTATTCGGTAAGCGTCTTCTGTTGGAGTAAGCTGGATCACGGTATACACATTTGTCACTTGTGTGTGTAGATGAGTGCCTATACCGTGTTCCATAGCATACATTGTACATAGCTTATTGAGCTCAGTGTAGTTCAAAGATAACTCTTTATTGATGAAGTAAGGTATCTTTTCTAGGGGGATTACATCATCAGCGGAGGGGACATTGGTGTGGGTAGCCATATACTTGGCTAGCTCCGGTTCCTCTTCGGCTACCCCCTGCGTGAATGAAGACTGAGAGGACGACCTGGGAAGCTTGATTGTCAGTGGTTCAGCTGATGGAGTTGAGTGTGGTGTTGTTGGCAGACTAACAACCCCCAGTTTGGTACTCGACGTGGTGCGAGGAGTGGTTGGTTCGCAAGAAGTGTCAGACCTTGCATCGAGGTGACGACCCTTCTTGGGAAGGCGTATCGTCAGCGGCTTGTCGGAGGGATTGAGCTTCCCTGTTTGGGGTTGACTGACTCTCGGCAGTCTGATTGTCAGTGGCCCCGTTATGGGTCTCGGCAATTGGCCGGACCTTGGCAGCCGGATTATCATCTGCTCCTCTTGCGCCGAGAGGCTGATCGCGTCCTTCCGCAGAGTGGCGGTGAGGGATGCTGACTTGCCCGGTTTGCGAGCTTGAAGGTGCATCGTCAGGGGTCCTTCTGATCCCGTTGTCGTTTCGATATTAGCTTGTTCATTTCCTTCATCAAGGTGCCTCTTCGACTTTTTGTATAAGCAGGAGTCCGAGTAGTAAGATTCGACCCCTTTGAAGGGATCGATATCAGCAAATTCTGTCTTCACGAAGCCGTGCTTGTCGACGTATTTGAAGCACTGGTGTAGCGTAGAAGGTACGATCATATAATCGTATATCCATGGGCGCCCCAAGAGGATGTTGTAAGAAGTGTCTGCATCTATGACATAGCAGGTGACTTCGAATTAGAGGTCGCCAATTTGACACTTCAGACGAATCTTCCCAATAGGGTAGCTCCTGCCCGAATTGAAACCGCTGATGGCGGTGCTTGTAGGTGTCAGACGATGCATTGGGATGCGGAGATGATGTAGCAGACCCTTCGGGATGATGCTTATGGAAGAGCCAGGATCAATGTGCATCCGATCCACCTTCACGTCGCCGATGTATCCCGTATTGTATAGCGGGCGATCATGTAGGTTGGTTTTGATTAACATGTCCTGCGGAGTGAAGACGATGTTGGGCATTGCTTCCGTGCAGGTGCTGTCTTGGAGATCCATGGGGGAGTCCTCCCCGGTGAGGTTGGATTGAGCCAGATACGCATCGATATTTTGGAGTGCTTTGTTCAATGCAATACGAACGTCCTTGGAGAGCCTTAGGAGTTCGTACAGTGACAATTTGGCCGGAGTGTTAGCCAATTGTGCTAAGATGTCAAAGTTATAAGGCCTCTCTAGCCCTTGGGCTGCGTCCTTTCGGAGAGATTTGTCGAAGCGAGTCTCCTTCGGCCTAGGCTTGTCGGTCGTCGAAGGCTGAGCCGGTCCTAGAGCATCAGTTGTAGTGGGTTGATGATTTTAGCTGGGCTGTCAACCACAGGTTGGGATTGTGCTCCGGACCATGTGACGACGGCTGTAGCTTCCTCGTAGTCTGCTGAAATTGTGTGGCAGGTCCTGATTTTTCCACTCTTTTTGTTAGTGGGAGATGGTGTGGGCCGAGTTACTTCTGACACCAAGTCTGGATGGACCCACATGACCTCCCCTCGTGAGGTTGTGAGAGGTACTAGACCAGCAGCCTATTCCCGAGGAGGTGGATGATTGGTAATCTCCATTGTCGCCAGAGGGATGGGGATTACCCCGTCTTGAGTCTCCGTCGGAGGGAAGCTGCCAAATTGTACGGACACTATATTGGCTGCTACGGTTACCTTTTCGAAGTCGATGGCCAGAGCGTTCGAATCGATGAGGCTTTGGATGTACCGTTTTAGTTGGTAGCAGTCGTGTGTAGCGTGGTGTACATAACGGTGGTAATGGCAGAACTTTGGGTTCTCCAAATCAGCCGGCCGAGGCTCCCGTCTCGGTAGAGGAAGCTGAATTCTACCTCCTTGTATGAGCATGTCTAAGATAGGCTTGACGTGGCCGTCTATGAAAGAGTAAGTGATCTGAGGCCATTGCTTGTCTGCTCGCTGTGACTCGGGCTTCTGTGCCGTGTCGGCCACCATAGCCTGTTTTCCCTTGCTGTCCCGATTGTTGAAGGGGTTACCCCTATTATCGTTGTTGGGACGCTTGTCCTTGTTTTCTCCTTCTGAGATGTGCAACCCCAGTTGGCGAGCCTTCTTCAGTCGTTCTTCGACGCTTGTGGCGCTGATGATGAACGCCTTCCAATCTTTGAATTGACTTTCGTCCATCCAGAGACTGATCGTTGGAAGCAGTCTCTTTTGGCAAATTTCAATCAAAGAAGAATCTGGATTTCGGAAGGCAGCTTCATGGCGGTCTGGCGGAACCGCTCGATGTAGTTCCTTGTTAGCTCCTTCTTCCCTTGGACGACTGTCCATGAGAGTGGACATAGTGACGTCTTGTCCTACTTCAGTAGAATCGCTCCAAGAACAGGCGCTTGAAGCCGGCGAAGGAGTGGATGCAGTTGTCCGGTAGATTGCGGTACCAATCGAAGGCGACTCCTTCCAATGCCCCAATGAATAATCGTGTGAGGATAGCATCATCATGGGACAGATGGTCAGGTGGTGACCTCGAAGTAAGTGATGTACCGACTTGCTGAGGTTTTGCCATCATACGGGTTGACTGTTGAACGGCTTATATCTTGGTGGGAATGGAACATCCCTCCATTCAGCAGGGTATGGTTGCCGTATTCTGAGATCTTGAGCGTTTTCTCGGGCATGGAACATGGCTCGGAGCTCCTGGACCTCTCTTCTTACTTCTCGGGTCTCATCTGTCATGGTAGGGGCTATTATTTCGGGAGGATTATTGCCCGGGTTTGGTGCCGCTGAGTTCGAATCTATATTGACCGCGGGGCCCGTGCTTGTTTGACCAGGCGCTCCTCCTTGCACAGTGGACAGGGCAGCTTTAATCTCGTCTACAGACTTGACCAAAGCAAGTAATATGGCTTCGAGACTATCAATGCGCTGGCGATCACTAGAACCACCTTGATTGCTGTCCGTCATGAACACCATACTTACGTGAGGAGTGATGGAAGGAACGGTGGAGGATGTGCCCTCCGAGTCGTACCCAACCGAGAAGTCATCGGGATATATGGGAATATTGTCTTCTGGTTCGGACTCGGAGGGAGCAGTACTCATAGCTTCAGAGCTTGCTTCGTCTTGAGAGTTACGGATGTCCTCGGGGACATCAGCGTCTGTTGCTCCTGATGGAAGAGTTGTTTGTGCGGGCTCGGCTCCTTGAAACATCGGATTGTTGCGGATGTTCGGAGGAGTGCTACCCCCAGTTCCCTCAACCCCCAGCGATGTAGATGATGAATTTCCCATCGTGGTAAATTTCGTCTTTGAACGGGTGTGTTGGAATACACCGGTAGAGGACAACCGTTTAGACGATAGTTTCTTAGTTGTAGGGGTTGATATCTTGGGACTGGAGATGCTTGTCTTTTTCCTCCTCCTTTCGGCGGGGACCTTCTGAGCGGAATTACAGGAGACTATCGGAGGTGCCTCATCTTCTGAGTTCGGGTGCTGTAGCCTTTGGAAGACGGATGGCCGATCTTCTATTACTACTGCGTTGTTGCAACAGCAATTGACGATGATTTGGGTACAGCAATGTCCAAGCGAGGACTCTTTGCATGCCGATACTCCTTCTCTTTCCTTGCGTTTGTGGAGGATCGCCTCCCGCAAGTCAGAAGAACCACTCTGTCCGTTTGCCACCGAGGGCTGGACTCGAGCGGTTGTATACAACTTCCTATCCGAGGCCCGTGTGATAGTCAACGGGACGCCTCGATAGTCAGAGGTTGGGACAGCTGACTGGGCCTGATGAGCCCGCGCTGTCCTAGACTTCCTCATTTTAGCACTTGCGGGTGCGTAATAGGAGGAGTCCAAGTTGAGTGCCACAGAGTCTGGCTTATCATCCAGAGAATCATCAGGGTCAGGACCGCATGAGAGACGGTCGAAGACTGATCGAGAGAAGCGTGAAACAGATACTATATGGCTAGGGTTGGGTACCGTGCAGGCTGTCTGCATGCGGTTGTCTTCTGTCGTTGGACGAATTGTTTTTGTGCGGCTAGGAGTCACGACCGTACAGGCTGGCCGCATGTAGTTGGCAATAGTGACCGCATGGGTTTTCTGTAAGCGATTGACTCCCACAGCCGCATGAGTTTCATTCGTGTGGTTGGCAACAGTAGCCGCATAAGCTATACGGCTGACAGATATGGCCGCATGAGTTTTCTTCATGCGGCTGGAGGATGTAGCCGCATGAGCTTTCTCCCTGCGGCTGAAGGATGTAGCCGCATGAGCTTTCTCCCTGCGGCTGATGACCTTATGCGGCTTGGATCTCATAGAGTTCCTCTTTACCCCTGCAAGTCCAGCATCATAGTATTTTCTTCTGCCGGACTTGGGGACAACAGAGTTGTCTACGATCTGAAGTGGGGCCGCAGGGGAATCTTGCTCGCCGTCTTGAACAACAGAGGGTGTCTTCGCAAGAGCTTCAGCAGGAACGAAGGATCGGGGTCTCCACTCCTTACGGGCCTTCTTCGTGCGAGCTCGCTTCTGGACCGGGCCAGTGCTCTTGTCTGAGAACATCTCTTTGAACGCCTGTTGGTCGAACCGGGCGACCATCTTTTGTTGAGTGGAGCCAAGCTTGGCTGCATCCGATTGCGTCACCAACTCCTCAGCCGGGGAGAAGTTAGTCCCCAGCAGAGTCGCCATCGTGTTTGCCATAAAATATAAAAGAACAGAACAATTATCGGAGGACCGAACTTTTACTTCACGTTACAAACTCGCTTGTACAAAGAAAGCCTAGGGACGAAAACCTAGGTACAGCAGTCTAAGTACAATTATTTATTTTAGATTCTGGGGGGTGACGATAGAGGCTCGGGAAGGCGACGGCAGCCCTGCCTTACTCCTTGGACGATCGGTATGCAGCCTTGGCTCCTTGTGAAAAGATGGTTGGCGTTGACGAAGAAATGCTCTTCTTGCTCCTCTGTTGCTCTTCTGGCTTCTCTCTCTCTCTGTATTATTTTTTCTGACTATTGGAGAGTCTCTCTATATATACGTATTTCTCTCTCAAAAATGTATATCTTTCAAGGGAATGGCACCTTGCTATTTATAATAGTGGGATGTGATCATTAGGGTTGCCAATGATTATCTTTTGGAGATGGCGACGGCTTTGGGATTGGTCCATCTTGGCCATTCGTTTTGATTATGATGAATCTGGGCCATTAGGTGCAGATTACACCAAATCCCATGAGCAATTAATGCTGATTTGAATAAATCTTCCTTTTAATGATCTTCTAATATCTGCGAATAAATCAGATCTATTCTTCTGCCATGTGTCCCAGATTATTGGGATTTGACCCAATCTTTAATGGCAGCAAATCTGAGGAATTAATTGGTTTAGGACACGTGTCCTAGGAACTGCTGGGGGGATCTGGGCCGCATGATGAATGAGCCGCATATGGTTAAGCCCACGTGTCAGGGCTGCGTGGGCAGTAGCCGTCACTTGAGCCTTCTAATCACAGAGGAGTAATCCTTGTGGGACGCATAGGTATATATCCGCCTGGGCCGCATGGATATGACCCTCTTGAACCGCATGAGAAGTCCTCGCTCGAGCCGCATGAGACTTTCATGGCCTGAGCCGCGTAGGATGGATTCACTCTGAGCCGCATGGGAAGTCCTTTGCCCGAGCCGCATGAGGCTCCTATGGCCTGAGCCGCATAGGATTTATTTTGAGCCGCATGAGAAGCGAGCCGCATACGAATGCCTATGTGGCAAGGCCACGTGGCATTTTTATGGCTCTCGGGGGATTTGTGTCAGAGATTTCTTTCATTTTCCCTAGAGATTCATCATTATGGCAGAGCCATAATTACCTGCTTTGGTGTCAGGGCTGTCAACTTTTCAGAGGGGTCAGCCGTCAAAGCAATTAATGCAGCATGGGTCGGAGGGGAGCACTATTAGGCCACGTGTCTTCTGAGCCGCATGGAATGCCTTGGGCCGCATAACTCCTTATGCCGCATGATTCCCTGAGCCGCATGCGTTTGCTTGAGCCGCATGGATCTTTCCTGGCTGCATGAGTCATTTTCTTTAGTATTTTCCATGCTTCTACACTACCTACTCTTGGTTTTTCTATAAATGAAAGCCTTTTCTCTCTTGAAGCTTTCACCAACTCTTGCCATAAATTATCCAACCAACCAAGAGCTCCACCAATAATACTCTACCAAGATTTTAATTGTCATCCTCTCCCAAAGTGCTAGAGTATTTAAGAGTTATAATTTCCATCTTCAAGTGTTAGAAGATCAACAAGTTCTCTTCTCATTTCATTGAAGTTGGCGAGCCTTCGTAAGAAAACTCGTGTGTTGAAGTTGGCGAGTTCTTCGGATCAAAACTCGTGTTGAAGTTGGCGAGTTCTTCGAATCCAAACTCGTGTGTACTATTTTATTAAATAGTGGATTTAAGCCGGAGAGAGTTTCGGGACTGGATTGCCTCAAGCGAGGATACTAGGATACATCTTGTGTTTGATCTTCTTACTCCATCTTTTTATTTGACGTATATTGCTTCTTGTGCTTAAGTAATTTTTATTTCCCAATTCACCCCCCTCTAGGGTTCTACAACGAAGACGGTACTCTCTGGCATGAAAGGCATCTTTGTGTGTCCAGCGGTGATATCAGACAGGAGATTATGGCAGAGTCTCACAGTTCACAGTATTAATTTCATTCTGGTGGTACGAAGATGTATCGTGATATTCGCCAGCATTTTTGGTGGAACGACATAAAAAGGGAGATAGCCTGGTTTGTCTCTCGTTGATTGGTCTATCAACATGTTAAAGCTGAACATCAGAGACCACATGGACTTCTTCAACCTTTATCGATCCCAAAATAGAAGTGGGAGCACATTACTATAGATTTTTTTTAACTAGATTACCTAAATCTCCAGCTGGAAGAGATGCTATATGGGTTATAATTGATCGACTCACGAAGGTAGCTCATTTTCTTTCTTTCAGAATTGGCCAGTCAACGGATCAGCTTGCAGAGATGTATCTCAGATAGATAGTCAGATTGCATGGAGTGCCAGTCAGTATCGTGTCAGATAGAAATTCAAGATTTATATCGTACTTTTGGCACAGTCTTTAAAATAGTTGGGGACTCATCTCAAGTTTAGTTCAGTTTATCATCTGTAGACAGATGGCTATTCGGAGCGCACGATTCAAACTCTGGAGGATATGTTGTGATCCTGTACACTTGACTTCGGTTGTTCGTGGAAAGATCACCTGCACCTAGTGAAGGTCTCTTACAATAACATTTTCTATGCCAATATCCAGATGGCACCATTCGAGGCACTGTATGGCAGAAAGTGCAGATCGCCTTTAGCCTGGGATGACGTAGGCGAGAGTGTCACGACTCGTACCCTAGAGTAAGGGCACGAGACGTGGGTACGTCCAGCCTACGCCACAGTGTCGGCGGTAGAACGCTGTCCTAGGTCACAACGTCTAACAATTGAAGGTATAGCAGTTATACTCCCCGAATGGGGGTGACTAACACAAAATAACTCAACCACATCTACGATAGAACAGGAATGAGATAGAAAGATAAAGATAGATAACAACCAGGAATGTAACATCACAGAGATACAAATCCAGAATTCTAAGTGACTAAAATAAATACATATCTCAGAAATATCCCAGAATCTAACTACAGTGATCCAGAAGGTAAAGACAACCCTAATCTCGAGAAGTATCATCCACTGCTAGCAGGTCCAAGTCACTAGTGATGTCTAATGCTGCACCAAGAGGGATAGACACCAGAACCTCATCATTCACTGTAAAATTTTCAACAGGTCCTGTCAGGACAGGAGCGAGCACATATCTCTCAAAACAGTTCATAGCAGATTAGGAGTATAAATCATGCAATAGAGTAAAATACAGGGAGTGCTGAAAAGAAAGTACGAGTAAACAGGAGATATTTTGTAACTGAAAGTAAATACATGATAGTAGAGACTGTAAGTGGCTACGTGATTTAGAGTACAACATGGTTATGTAAACGGCTTAGGGGCACATGAATACAAATAAGAGGCACATTTATACAGCTACTGGGGATAAAGATCACATAACCAATTCTACTCACCCCGCCCCAACCAGTACACAAGGATCCATTCAAGTTACGTTATAAGCACATGAATACAGCTAAGGATACGTCAACTCATGTAATGAGTAGTACATGAGGCACGTGATAAAGCACATGAGAACATGTAAAAACATGAACTAGTACGAGTACAAGGAGTACCTGATGCACATGATAAAGTACATGAACATAAAATACCCGATGCACCCGTAGAGGGATAACATCTCAGGAAGGGATCCATATAGTATTAATCCGTGAAGATACGTGTCAGCATCATGTAGAGTAATCTAGAGCAAGAATATAATCCAGGTAAGTATAAAAAGATCAGAGAATGTACTCGCGTGCTAATTGAAGGTCCGAGATGAAAATGTTGTCCGAGGAGTGGTGTCTGGCTCCTATTAGAACAGCACAAGTCACAACAAGTCCAGAATGGTAATAAGATGCACTACAATGCGTTCTACATGAATCTAGGTCAATCTAGACCAAAGTCAACTCTTGGTCAACTCTAGAAGTCAAACTAGGTCAACCAAGTCAACCTAAGTCAAACTAGTCTAATCTAGGTCTATCCAACTATTCTAGGTTAACAAGACCACACAAGTCTAACTAGACTCTAAACTGACACACAGATACACCCATAGGCTAAGAGACTAGGCCATAGGCTATATCATGCCTATAAGCCAACCATAATCACATATCACATGCCAATCTATAAGCCACACATTAATATATATACAAACTAATATAGAATTATACCTAACATATAGGCTACCTATAAATATCACCCATACATTATATATCTAATATATATAAAGTACAACACATTGATATATTATACAGGATACCTATATATACCCCTTAATACATATATATATATATATATATATATATATATATATATATATATATATATATAAAATATATATATATATATATATATATATTAAAAAAAAAAAAAAATATATATATATATATATATATATATATATATATATATATATATATATATACATATGCATAGGAAAAGGGAAACACATGTGCTCATGTGTCATGTGTGTGTGTGAGCATGAGGGTGTGATATGGTATGTGTGTGTCAAGAGGGAGTAAAATACAAGAGTGTGAAATATGAGAGAGTGAAGGGGGCTGTCATGAGGATAGTGTGGTGTTAGTGAAATGAAGACAAGAGTGTATGTGTGTGTATTGAGAGTGTCAAGTGTCAATAAGAGTGTTATGAGTGACAAGAGTGTGTATAATATCCTGAAAATTAGTGAGTGATACATTGATATAACTTTTGTGTGTGTGAGGGTAATTGGGAATGTGTGTGTAAATATGAAAATGGAAGACAGTGAGTGAACAGGGATAGGAAACAAACAGTGTACAATGTCAAATGGAAGGAAAAATCAGTGAGTGCACAATTCCTGGAAAATCAGTGATGTACATTGATACTTGTGTATGCAAATAGGAAATAGTGGCATGGCAATAAACTGGAATCAGTGAGTAGTGTTAGGCAATGTGCATTTGCTCATGTGTGTACAGTGAGTGTTATGAAACAGGGGGAACCTGGGAAATATGGAGTGGTATCCTGAAACATTGACAGTGTATAACCTGTGAGTGCAATAAGAGGAAGTGTGAAATCTGGAATACTAAAAATAGGGTATGATATGGGATCACATGACAGTTTACATATACTCTAAATCTCAGTTAACTTGATAACCAATCCCTCATTCCACACCAATTCGAATCACATGAAAACAACCAACACCCAATGCAAATATGAGAATTCACATTCAAATTTTAGTTTAAGGAAGGAAGTCAATGTCAGGTAATAGGAAAGGAAATCAGTTCTCAGCTTTCCAATGAAACAGTGATAGAAAAATGACAACCCAATCCTTCATTCGAATTCAACCATGAAAACAACTAATACAAGCATGAGAATTTACATTAATGATCATTCCAGTTCAGTTTAAAAGAAGGAAGGGAAACCAATTCTTAGTTCAACCAATCTCAGGTATTGCAAATACATTTTAGTCTACCATTCATTAAGAACATACATCTCAGTTAAAAGGATGGAAGGAAAAACCAATTTAGAAATCTGGAACTAATTGACAGTGTGTGATACTAATAGAATTAGGAATATCAGTGATATGTGTTTACTCTGTGGGTGGCAAGGAGACAGTAAACCAATCATCCTAATGAAATCTAGAAATATGCAATTCATTAGGAATTAAACTCATTTACATATAAAGTTAACCACTGAAAACTTAGTTCAATACAACCAATGGTGAAAACTGGAATATAACATTGATATGGAAAAAAATAGAAAATCAAATAACATGTAAATCATTACAGGTTAAATAAGAAATGAACAATGACAGGAAATATAGTCCCAGGTCTAAAGAAGGAAAGGAAATCAATTCCAGTTCATAACAGTTCAGGTTTGAAGAAGAAAGTTCAGTTTATATGTCCAATTTCCATCCACACATCCTAGAGCCAATTTCGAATGTAAAAACCTAGCTAAACATGAATTACAACATGTGGGTAACATAAACAGAGGTTGAACATCAAATAACAGGAAATTAAATGGTTAGGAATATTGAAAAAAAATAGTGTATCAGTCATCCGTATCAGTTAACATGCCATTTCACCAAATCGAACCCAATTTTCACAACAATCAACCTAACCAATAAGTAAACTAAGTTATCAGGGATCATTAAACATGTACAGGGTCTAATTAGCAGGTTAAAACATAATTTAAACATTTAAAATCGAATCGAAAATAGGAAAATAACCCAGTGCACTGAACCGCACAGTGTACACACAGTGCACGAACAATATCGTGTCCGACACGACACAAGGGCTCGTAACACTTGACACACGTGATGTCAGTGGTCGCCCCTTAGTGTGTGTCGAATATTTCATCTCCTGGTGTCGTGTCCTGCGCCCAATTGCACCCGAGTAGCAGGGCAGCTACAGTGCCCGTACACGCGCGCGTGCATCAGCGTGTTCACATGTCTGTGGCAACTCGATATGACACGAAAACCAAACTCGACACTAGAAACTCATAAGCGACATCAAAACCCTAATTCCTATTCAATTACATTCCTAAAAATCAATCGAAATGCCCTTTGGGGCATTTCATCAAACACATGCACCATGTCACTGATACGTGTCCAAATAGGACACGAATTGGACACAAAACTTAGGGTTAGCTATTCCTACAGCTATGTTAGGGCTAGGGCATCCTAGTAATGATTTTTAACAGAATTTAGGAGCAATGGAAGGAATTATACCTATAGGTGAACAATGGGTCAAAATCTCCAAATGGAAAGAGCTCCACAAACCACCAAACTTCCTCAAATTGTGTTCTTCCTGCAAATACTCATTAATAACAGCAAAAAAACTATCATTAGGTCCTAATGCAATTTGTTTGAAGGAATTTGTCGAAGAAATGGATTTTCTAAGGATTTACAAGGATGGGGACTCACCTCTTCCAAATGGCAAAGTTTCCTAAAGAGGCAACCCTAGTTTTAAGAGGATATAAATAGGGGGGCTGACCATAGGGGATGTTCAAAATTTCTAGGGTTAGGGCTTGGTTCAATGAGTGTGGGCTATGGGCCATTAAGTCTATTAGTCATAAAATGACTTGTGACTTCACAAGACATTCCTAATCAAACTAGCCCCTATTTTTACCAAACTAATCCCAATGAGTTAATCCTCAGTAACTTAAGTCAACCTTGGTTTTCATATCCTAACCACTTAGTCATGACCTAGGTTAGCCACTAGGTTAGTCTCCAAGGTCAACATAAGTCAAGTCAACTAAAACACCAAAATCAATTATACTAAAAATCTCTGAAAATCACATTAATTCCAATAAATCTAAATAATACATAATAATTCCAAATAATGCTCAAAATTTTAAAAATGACCAAAATACCCTCATTTGGAAAACTGGGTGTTGCAGAAAGGCAGATGCTTGGTCCAGAAATGGTTACTCGGACTATCGAGGTGGTCAGACAAGTTAGAGATCATCTTCGAGTTGTGCAAGATCGCCAGCATCATTCAGCCGATTCTTATCGGCGTCCTCTTGAGTTTTCTATCGACGACCACATATTTCTTAGGATCTCGCCAACTCGTGGCTTCATTCGATTCGGCGTACGGAAAAAGCTTAGTCGTAGGTATATAGGGCCGTTTGATATTCTAGAGCGAGTAGGCGATGTGTCCTATCGTCTCTCTCTTCTACCATCGTTACGTGAGGTATATGACGTATTTCATGTATCCTAATTATGACGGTCCATCCCGGATTCGAACTATATCCTTGATCATTCGGAATTGGTTGTTGGTACCAACCTTTCGTATGAGGAAAGGCCCGTAAACATATTGGACCGAAGAGAGAAGGTACTGAAGAACATGACTATTAGTTTAGTCTGTGTTTCTTGGTGTCATCACTCTTTGGGTTAGTCAACCTGGAAATGTGAGGATGATATCCGTTCGCGATATCCACACCTGTTTGACTCATAAGGTATAATGTATTCCTTATGCCTTATGCTTTTACTTCCTTACTTGCATGAATGATTGATTGATTGACTGCTAGTCGTAGATTGCCAGTATTAGTATAGCTTGCCCCGACACCTCTAGCCTCTTGATTAAATTTCGAGGACATAATTCTTTTAAGTTGGGTAGAGTTGTCACTCCCGTTTCCCGTTGTACGTATTTTTCAGGATACGTATACGAATTTTTGACAATTATCAGGTGGCCCGTGTTTTGACTTATCTTGCTTAGCTTAGCCTTGGTTTATTCTTGACTTGATTTGGTTCAACTTCGTACAACATGAATTGGCTTGGTCTTGGTTTATCTTGGATCATCATGGTTTATTTTGGTTCGTCTTGGCTTACTTGGTTTATTCTTGGCTTGGCTTGGTTTGTCTTGGTTTGAGATGAGGAGGTTTGTATAAAAACCAACTCCTCTCTCTCTCCTCCATAACTCTTTCATTTACTCGTTCTTCTTCTCCATTACTCCTTCCACCCACCAAAGAATCCCCAGGCAAGTGCAATCTTGCTACATGATGGATCTCCTATTTTATTTTTTCATTCACTTCTCCACTTGATTTTAAGCCTCTTTAGAACTTGGCATTTTTTATTTTGATAGATAGATTTTTTTAGATCTAAGTTTTGATCTTTTTTTACTTTTCTTGGTTTTGATCTATTAAAGCTTGGTATTTCCTAAAACCAGTCGTCCCAGGCTGTAGAAATTCTCGTTCTATGTAGTTTAGACCCTTGGAAGTCTCAATTTGGACTTGTTTTGCGCAAGTTATGGCATTTTGAAGTTTTCGGGTTCCATGGGTTCTTCTTTGCTGTTTGGAGAAGAAGAAGAGAGCCTGGCGCAACCTAGCCCAGGTGCCCTTTGGCCCTAGTGCAACCTAGCCCAGGTGCCCTTTGGCCTGGCGCAAGCTGACCCGGCGTACCACAGTGCCTGGCGCAACCTGATCCGGTGCACCTTAGTGCCTAGCGCACCCCAGTGACCAGACGCACCCCAGTTCTCGGCGTACCCCAGTACCTGGCGCAACCTGACCCGGCGTACCCCAGTGCCTGGCGCACCCCAGCCTGGTGTCCGCTAAGGCGCCACCTGTCTCCCGTGGTGCCACCTGTCATTTTTCTGGCACTACTTGACCAACTCCACTTATTACTATGATACCCCTTGTCCCTTGCCCCACCATGCATGTTCTCCTAATTGTTGTTGTATACGGCTGTAATCTTGTATGTAACTTGTACTTGACCTATCTTATGATGACCCGGCTCGATAACTTGTTGAGCATAACATGACTTGCCAGTATTGATCATGACATGAACACGATTTGACATGAACACGACATGATAATCTTGATAGTGGCCCGTCGAGGCGCACTTTTGACAAGCACTCTTGGCATAATAAGTAACTTGACATGAACACGACATGATAATCTTGATTGTGGCCCGTCGAGACACACTTCTGGCAAGTAATCTTGACAAGTAACAAGTAAACCGACATGACATGATAATCTTGAAAGGCTGTTGCGACAGCTACCCTGACTTGCTAAGTAACATTTTTCTTGACACCGTGGTTGATTTTCCTGATTGTGATTGTACAAGCAACCTATGTCGCCCTGTATCATGTCTAGGACATGGATTCATGGTTACCACGGTCAGGGATTTATAATGAATCTGACTAGGTTAATGACTAGATTGATCAATTAGTTTATATAAAGAGAATATTCCTGTTACAGGCGATCCCGTTATCCCGGCCACACCTGAGTGGACTTGTAGCCAGCTGACGAGTAGGGCACATTTTCAGTTCACTGTTATGTGGGGCACTTCTTGAAATCATAAGTACTAAAGTCCACTGCCATGTGTTGCACTCCAAGTCACCTAATAATTCTCTAAACTCATGATAACTCTAAGCAACCTCGCCTGAATAACCTGGATAGCTGCAGGGCCTGTGACTGCGGGAACATCTTATTGCATCTTGCTAGTAACTAGGCCTGTGATAACCCTAGTTAGGTAATGATAGCAAGCCGTAGGACTTGATTGGCCGTGCCTGAATGCTTGCTCGTAATTAGCATGGGAATTATATTTTATCTCTTAATACAAACTATTGTTTTACTCTAACCCTGTCTTCTTGTCATTTAAGCCTGTTCATTTATTTATTCTTCTATTTTATTATCTGCTGGTTTTAGTTCCTTAATGAAGCCTTCCTTGTGGTACTTGTTCTTTCTGGGGTCTGACCCAGCTGGTTTTGTATGGCCAAATGTCGGAGTGATACCCGAGGATCTTTCTGTCACGACCTGTACACTTATCAAGGGCACGAGCACGTGGGTACGTCCAGCCTACGCCGTAGAATCGGCGGTAGAACATTGTATATAACGTTTGTAAATACTACGACTAAATAGTATAAAGGTACCTGTACAGTATATACACTCCGAATGGAGGTAACATAGCAAATACAGTCTCAATCACAAGATAAAACTAAGGTAGATAGCACGAAAAGGAAGTATGATAGGTAAAAATAGGAAATAAGTTCAAGATCCAACATAAGCCCAAAGATATACACAACATCACAGGGTCACAAAATATAATATAGACTACTACAGTCTGAAAGTACTAGTTGGATCGCAGTCCAAGCAAACCTAACTAAGCTACACTACTCTGGGTGTGCAAAGTCTAGTGGCTCTACTATCAGGCCACGGTCCTGGACTACTCCATCTATCTCGACCCCATAATAGGTCGAGCAGTCTGCCTCAGAATCATCTGTAATATATCAACGGTATCCTGTCAGAAAAATGAGCAAGTACAAACACTAACAGCAGTTCCATATGAATTGACAAATTTTATAAGAGATAATATAATGAAATACAAGACAAAGATATAGGATGACTTGGGAACCATTCGGAAGCTGAGTTACAATCCTTAAACCAAACAAGGACCGGGGTTGTAACCATTCTTTCGAGCAGAACTTAGTCTCCAATCAAGGTATAACATATGAGCATATAGAACATGTGAGTAATGAATATCATAGCATGGTAAGAAAGTACTGAATGTAGAACAGAGCAGGATATAAGATAAGATAAAATAAATATAAAATGTGCCTTGAATTATTAGAGCGTTATGTGATCGGCTTTGGGAAGTTACAGGACAGGCTATCCACTTGGCCCGACAATCACAGGAAAATCTCTAAAAGGGTCATGCTAGCCAACCTGGATAACAAGCACACAGAGGATCTCACTACACCGTACGTAAGGTAAGAGTGGCGCAAGCATAAGAATATAGTGACATGAGGCTTTGATCACATAGCCCCTAATAATTCCCCCATCTTCGAATAGTATAATGGATCGGGACATAACACGTCCTGACACGGGATTCCATAAGAGGGTAGCAAGTCCCCTTAGAAATTGGTGTCTATACAAGTACAGGGTATAAGACAAAAATATACCAATATACCAAAAAAATCTAGGAACAATATCTCATGTCATGATCCAACATATACTAGTCCGTGAACTATCGTGACTAAAAATTGAGTAAGACACTACAACTGAATCGGATATAGCAGATATCAAGACAATAAAAACTATCAGTGAATGTACTTGCCTGTGGTCCTGAGCTGATAAGGTTAACAGACGCTCAGAGTAATCACAGACCTAAAGATGAGATACTATAAGTCAAACAGGGTTTTATAAGGAAAGGAAAACTAATTTAAGTAATGATATACAAGTCTAAGTCAAACTAGGTCAAACAGGGTCATACAAGGTCATACTAGATCATACTAGGTCACTGGGAGTCAATCCAAGTCAAACTAGGTCAAACGGGGTCAAAGGTTGACTTACAGTTGACTTTTAGTCAACTGGTCAACCCTGGTCAACTATGGTCAACTATGGTCAACTCTGGTCAACTCTATGTCAATACTAGGTCAATGTTGACCAACTGTTGACTTTCAGTCAACTGGTCAACTCTGGTTTGGTTTCGGGTCGATTCTAGGTCAAGCGTTGACTTGTAGTTGACTTTCGGTCAAAAAGTCAACTCTTGGTCAACGGTAGTCAAGACTAGCCTAAACTACCCTCATCTAGTCATTATCTACCTAGACAACCTACTTCTAAGCCCATTTTAGAAGTCAAACTCAATACCTTAACTATACCCCATTACCTACATTTACCCTTCACAAGGTAAATACCAATACCTTGCACATACTAAGGTAAACCACTCTAACCTTAGAATACTAATCTAGGCTTCCTAGGATGGCTAGACACTAACCTACCTAACCATTACCAACCATAAAATCCTAGTACCTAGCTCAACTAACCCATCTTATGACACATGTTGGTTACCCTCAACATACCTTAAGTATTATAAGATACTCTATAGTATCTTAGGATATCATTCCACAAAATCCACTTCTATCCTCTATCTCCAACTTGGTATTCTAATACCAAGTCTAATTATCACTCCCTAACTTCTAGCCCATTAGGATACTACTACGACGCTAACCTATCTAAAATCATGACTCACTCACACACACAATACGCACTCACTCACTCACAATATTTCCCTCACAAACACTCTCAAAACATTTCTTAAAACACTCACACATAGGCTCACATAGTGCCACACTTAGGCTCACACAGGAGGTCAACATTTGGAGCTAAATGGGGGCTACAACTGCTGCTGGAAGCTGCTTCTGCCGCTGCCAGAATCTGCTGCTGCTGCTGCTGCTGCAGGCGGCACTCTCCCCCCCTTCACTCACTTATATCATTCATCCATCCTTCTACTCATTCATTCATTCTTTAATTCATTCATCTATCTATTCATTCACTTACACTATCTCAATTTCCTTACTCTAACAAACTATCAAACACTAAGAATGCAACATATATCACACTCACACACACATAATTTATATATATTAGAAACGTATATATATATATATATATATATATATATATATATATATATATATATATATATATATATATTTTTTTATTTTTTTATATATATATATATATATATATATATATATACACACACTCAAAATAAGTAGACACACACCCAACTTATATCTCTAACAATGAATATATATATATAGAATATGATACATGTGGATACCATAAGATACATTAAGAACAACACTCTAACAATATAAAATCTGAGATTAAAGTCACAATAAATCATTCACACAATGTTACAAACACTAGGTGTGTCCAAAATTGGGGGTTTCCCACTAGGACACAAAACACCACACAAAGGACACTCCTATGACCTCCAAATGGACACGAAATGGACACAAATGGAGATACAACCATGGGGTCATTCCTATGGGCTCAAATTAAACCTAAATGCATGTAGAAATGAAATAGAGAAGAGATTAGACCTCCCGGTTGATCAAATCTAAGAAAACTCCTTCCGATACGACACCGACATGAAGAGGCCTCCAAATGGAAACGAACGAGTTCCCAAACTCTCCAAATCTAGCGAGCTCCTCCTTTTGATGAAGATAGAGAAGAAAACAAATGGATTGATAGATGAATGGATTGATTTGATGGTGGAATGAATGGAGACTTCTCTCTAATTTTTGGGGAGAACAAGCGAGAGAAAATGGAGTGGATAATAACATAAAGACTCAACCCTATCCTCCTATTTCTAGGCCGGCCTAGCCTAGCTAGGTGTCCCCTTAGCAAATGTCTAAAATACCCCCACTTTTCTCTAATTGAATTAAAAATAGGAATAGGTTTGGGTTGAGGCTAAATTAGTCATGTTTTAAGTCTCTAATCAAACTAAACCTATCCATGAATAATTAGTCTTACACACTAACTAAAATAATGTCATGTGGGCTATGTCTAACTAATGAGTGGGTCCCACTAGAGTCAAAGCTATCCCGTGTCTCCAATACAAGTCAGATTGAGTTAAAATTCGAACCTGACTCAAATAACCCCAAAATAATATCATAAGTAAATAAATAATTCTAAAATTATTCTAACGTGGAAAATAACCAAAATACCCCTGTTCATGAAAGCTGGGGGTGACACTTCCTGCTTATCAGCCAGATGGTGAACACCAGACGTAATCCTGGCAATGAGTGGGTTTCTTATTTTGCTCTCCCACTCTATTGTAAATTATTCTTTTGAGGCATTTAGCCACCGAGCAAGTGTTATCTCATTTTGAAACTTAATTTCTGTTTGCCTAATGGCTGTAACATGATTGACAAATCCTAAGGTTGATCATGTATGACTTAACTCTTGTTAGTCTCGTATTTTGTAAGACTAGCATCATGATCATCTAAATATATAATGTTTAGGATGCCTTACTGATGTGAATAGACCTATTCGATTCATAAAAGATTTGTAGAAAAGAGAAACAGAGAAAGATAATGATCTTTTTGTGAGAAAAGAACAAACTCCCAACTTTGGTGGACGGACAAAGTCTAAATCCTTCTTATTGATACTTGAGAGTTTCTTCTCAATACAAGCATGAAAAATAAAAGATGGCTAACCCTAGTTTATATAGGGAAAAACAAAGGCTTAATTAAGGAAGGGTTATTATTGGTGAAAGACCAAAATAATCCTTCCTGACTAAAATAGGAAAATGACTTATTAAGGAAGGGTTATTATTGGTGAAAGACCAAAATAATCCTTCCTTACTAAAATAGGAAAATTACTATTGAGGAAGGGTTATTATTGGTGAAAGACCAAAATAATCCTTCCTTACTAAAATAGAACATAGGCTAAATGATGATAGGTGGGCCCACATCAATACCGCCCCCTAAAAGAGCCACATTGTCCTCAAGGTGGAAATCTGGAAACTGCGTCTGTTGCTATGGCGGCCTCTTCCTCCGTCGGATCCTCCTTCTCCTCCTCTTCCTCCGTGGTGGTCGTCGTGGGGGGAGGTCCCCTCTCTAGAAGTTGGCGGGATCCGCCATTCCCCCAAAGAAATTGCTGCCTCCGGCGTGCCTCGCTCCTCCTGGCGGTTCCGCTCCTCCCGTCCACGCCGGAACTCCCGCCAAGCCCCTTCCCGGGCCCACGAACCGATCTCCGTAGTTCGCAATCCTCGTCCGACCCCCGAAGGGGGCCCCAAGCCCTAGGGCTTCTCCCGAATGTGGAACCGGTCCGCCGGGACCGTACGGATCGACGGCGTCCGGCCACGGCCGCTCGCCGGCGGCTCCTCTGGCGCCGACCGGCCAGGGGTGGCGGTCGGGGGACAGCCAGCGACCGCCCCCAACAGCAGTGACCCTGCCCGGGCTCGCGCGGTTGGCGGCGACGCTCCCGCGGCATTCGACCGCTGTCCGGCGAGGGTCGCCGGCCGCCAGGGCCCCGTCCGGCGGCACGGCGGCGACGGCGGGTGCGGGCCAGCTCCCGTCGGCCGGTCCTCCGTGGTCGTCGGTCGCTTCCCCCTCCGTATGAACAAACCCTAGTTGGTCGCCTAGGGTTTGGGTTGTTGCCGCCTCCGCTTCGCCGCCATCGATCTTGTTCGAGATATTTTGCAACAACTTCATCATTGCCGGAATCGACGTCATCTCCTCCCGCATGCGTCGTACCTCGGTCTGGAGATCCTCCTGTGTGGACGCTTGATCTTTGATTGCGGCCTTCAAACTTTCGATCTCGATGTTGAAATCCTTCCGAAGCCCCTGGATCTTCTCCTCGATCGTGTTCCTTGTGCCGGAGGCCATGGATCGTAGAGAGCTCTGATACCAATTGATGTGAATCGACATATTCGATTCACAAAAGATTTGTAGAAAAGAGAAACAGAGAAAGATAATGATCTTTTTGTGAGAAAAGAACAAACTCCCAACTTTGGTGGACGGACAAAGTCTAAATCCTTCTTATTGATACTTGAGAGTTTCTTCTCAATACAAGCATGGAAAATAAAAGATGGCTAACCCTAGTTTATATAGGGAAAAACAAAGGCTTAATTAAGGAAGGGTTATTATTGGTGAAAGACCAAAATAATCCTTCCTGACTAAAATAGGAAAATGACTTATTAAGGAAGGGTTATTATTGGTGAAAGACCAAAATAATCCTTCCTTACTAAAATAGGAAAATGACTATTAAGGAAGGGTTATTATTGGTGAAAGACCAAAATAATCCTTCCTTACTAAAATAGAACATAGGCTAAATGATGATAGGTGGGCCCACATCACTTACCTTGTATGTCTGATGATCTAACATCTTGTAACATTTATTTGCTTGCTTGAGATTGAGACACTAGGCTTGTTCTTGACCATAGAGACTGATGGATTCTAGTTTAACCCTCATGCATCTAGACAGCCGTGACCGTATTGCGAGGTGGATTGCACTTCAATTTACGTAGCTGACTGTGTCTGTCCCCCGTACTCCAGTATTCTGGTTCTAGGATGTGACACTCGCTGACTTATAAATGAGACTTGAACACTTATAACTGAGAAAAATAAGCTTTACAAATATTAAACTCTTATAACCGAGACCACACTTGGCACTCAGAAGCTAAGAGAATTGTCTTGGATATGGGAAGGGTAAGGTTCTGAATCTAACAGATGATAAGATTGAAAGTGAATGAATGAATAACAATTAAAAATTCAATATCTATTTATAGCTTTTTATGAACCTAGTTTGGGCAGATTTTGGTTCCCTAACGTTCAAAAATTTGAACGTTTGAAGCTGGTCTTCAGGAAGACTGAGTAATTTATGGTTTCTTGTTGTGACTGACCGAGTTTGGTTCGGGTTCGATTGGAGACCGAACTCTGGCCGAGTTATGTCACTCAATATCTAGAATGCTGGGTTTTTGGATTTTTGGTTGGGTTTTGATCTGGTTTTGGGTAGGTTCATTTGAGTAGACTTGAGTGCTATATCTAGTTTCCATGTGAGATTCGATGTACATATATCCTATACTCAAATAAAGTGAAAAATACATAAAGAAAATAAAAGACCAGATATAGACTTGAAAGCATTTCTTCTGACGCATTAGTAGTGACTTTGTGACTAGCTTGATCAAATGATAATATATCAACTTATAGTTTTAGTTATTCATCAAAATCAGTTTGACCATGGCTATTTAGGCTAACAAAACCTTCCACCACAGTCGAAACTTCTGAGTCCTAGATGTCTCATAACTCTTTTCACAACTTTCTAGTATTCCACACCTCGACTGCTTGGGTACCAATTCAACATCCCCATGGTGAAAGAAATATCCGATCTAATGGCACTCATGGCATAGATTAAACTTTTATTAACGCTATATTACTCCAATACCGGACACTTTCTCCTAGATTTTTCTTTAATTTCTTGTCACACATTTAAGGAATATCAATTCTAGGAAGATCCTGATATCCATAGCGTATGAACATCTTATCTACGTAATAAGCTTGTGATAGAGCAAGCCCAGCTTTCGTTCGAATAATTTTTATTCCAAAGATAACATCAACATCTTCCATATCCTTCATACTAAACTTGGACGAAAGGAACTTATTTGTCTCTGAGTTGCTATCTAGATCCGTACCCAGGATTAGCATATTGTCCACATATAGACACACTATAACCCCTCTGCCGTAACGCACCAGTCCTAAAATACGTAAGACTATAAGACGTAAACATACCAGCTACATATCAAGTTGACTATAACCCAGCTCGAATATGTACAAGCTGTACATTAATGACCAATTATCTTATAACTCAATAATATTTCTAAGTCTCAATTCATAGTAATATAGAATACAATAATGTACAATGTATAACCTGGTATGCACCCCATGCTACATTTGTCCGAATAAACTCGAAGGAAGTAATATGAGTCCACAAATACTAAGCTAACAAACAAAAGGCAAGTAAATGAAGACAAATCTGTAATCGCAAAAGGTACCTGAATCAGAAATAGCAACACCATCATATCCTACAAACTAACTCTGCTTAGCCGACTACCTGGAGAGATCACCAGGTCCTCAGGGGACATAGCAAGGTATAAATAACATACCAAAGTAACAGTAAAAAATATAAATATTGAAGGATAACTACAATAATTAACTAAGTGAAATGCATGTAAGAACACTTTTCGAATATCATGCTTTATCTACTGAGGCTCACAAGCACATCAACAAGGCTATCACTATCATGGGACCAAGGTCATACGTGTCAAGATAATATCAAAGCTCTACTATAGAGACAATAATCTACGAGTCAGGTAACCACCAAGTCCCGGCTATAGAGACAATGGTATACGAGCCGGGTAACAACCTAGTCCCGACTATAAATATGAGGTTAAATGTGTCAAGATATCCTGTTATTACGATATTGTTCTTCCCACCCCATGATCTAGATCTATTCAGTCGAGTTATGTTATGTCAATTAAATTCTCAAATACAAGTATAAATCCTGGATCCTATCATAAATTCCATAACCACGAATATATATGTCATGGATGACTCTGTATCATGATCGTGTCATTATCCTATGGCCTATCGTATCGAATGTAACACGAATATACATGCAACGTCATGCCTAGTGACGATACCCGATATCTACAATTGACTTCGACATCGAATACAAATCGAATGCTAAGTATCAACTAATCCAATGTCCATATTATCTAGAACTAAGAAATAAATAAACAACAATAAAAAGAAAAGTAAAACACATATACTGAAACTTTAGCAAGGTAAACTTGTATGTATCCTCCAAGTGAACGTACAAAGGTCCGGCTTCAGTAACTCCATTCAAACCATCACAAACTCCTATAACACAATGACTACCAATCAACTATCACACTAAGCATATCGTACTCTAACCATATTTCTATTATAATACTCTAACTAGTTTTTAATATACTAGTCTATGTATTGCCCCGTCCCGCTCAGTTCAACCGGAGGCATCAAAATGCAACGGTGTTTGGACTTAGCCATGCAACGGCGAGCTCGTAGTCCCGCTTTATCGAGGCAATTCCTCGCTCAGGTGGATGGCTTCGGTGAACTTGCCTCAGCTTAGCCTTCACACTAATAAAAAAAGTTTTCATTGCACCAAATAGGCTTGATAATAAAATAGATGAATCTAAATAACTAAGGTAATAATTCCATTGAGTCGAGTATGTGTATAGATGTTCTTCATGATGGTTTTCAAAGCTGGCACTTGGTCTTTTGACCACACATGTTGAGTTAGGGAAAAATTATGCCACGGGCTATCGACTTGATGTCGTAGCAGGCACGTCCCTACGATCCTACTGCTTTGCATAACAAATATGTCCCACAGTCTCAATATCGATCTAACAGAAGAAGGCACGATTATGGCACTCAAGGAACATGATTGTTCAAGTTGAGAACATATGCGGTCCTACGGTTCCACGGCTTGGTATAGCCGTACGTTCCTACGGTCTCAAGGCTCATCATGTAGGTTATAACTTGGACGACAGTGTTACACGGAATATAGTTGGGTTAAGGTATGGTACATGACTGTTTCAAGAAATATGTCTCACGACTCGATAGTTTGTAATATAGAGTATGCCACGGTCTATGGCATGGATGGAACATGTCTTGTTCAAGTAAAGTAGAAAGGCTAGACAGTATCCATTTCCTGGGTTTCAAAGATGGCAAATTCATGCTACCGGTAGTTGCCGAGGCAGTCCCTGACTTGGAATTGGTATTGAATGTGGAAAGAAGAGATGAGAAACAAAGGTTTGAGTAGTATCATCAATAGGCCTTGAATTTACTTTGAGTCTAGATGTCGTCGTAGGTGTGTGGTCATGGACAACCTGTGCACAAGGCGTAGTCTTCCTTGAATGAATCACTGGAGCACCGGGATCATGTCAGCCTAGGAGGAAGCAAGATGGCGAAGCAGAATGCTGGATGTATCACATAGGAGATTCAAGGCTTCTATGGGCTAAATACCCGTACTGGATGATTGTCGTTTTTCCTAAGTGTACCGCATAGGAGTTTCGGGGCTTCCATGGGCTAGCTAGCCATTCTGGATGATCGCCGTCTATCTTAAGCTATGTCCAAGATGGCTTGACATTGCCACTAATCCTTCATATAGATGAATCGGTATGATGAGCGGCTATCAGCATGCACGGTGTCGGTTGAGTCGTATGAAGTGTAAGCATGACACAAATAAGTCAAAAAATGTGTGCACAGTTTGAAACAAAAATATTGAGCCTAACATTTGGCTATAGCAGAGACACGTGCTTCGGTACGAGTTGTGGCATCGTTTCTAGAGTCAGTGACACAAGTTTATGAGTATGGTTCGAGCCGGTTCTATGTTGAAACAAGAAAGACCATAAGGCAGATATGAATGAGTTATATTGTGTTGCGAGGCACGACCCAGATGTTTTGTCACACAAATAGGTCTTATGGCACGACCACGATGTTTACGCAACTAGGTTTTGTAAGACGATCTCAAAGAATTGATAGTACGATCACGTTGGTTGTAACACGAATAGGCCAGGTGTCTAAGTCATCAAATTAATCTTAGGGCAAGAATAAAAAGACAATCAAAAGAATATATTGCACCAAAAAAATGAACATGTTATTTTTGTATGGGTGGGCGAAGAGCTCACACCACTAGTATGGCTGTGTACTGACAACCTAACAGTTTTCATGCGCAGGTTACAGGTACTTGCTCGTCGAGGTGGAGCTCGCTTGGATGCGCTAAGGCAGGTAGTTCTTTAGCATTTTGAGGCGTGCGATCGTGTTGAATACTTTACCTATACGAGACATAATGTATGGTCATCGCCTTCTGAAGCACCCGTAAGTTGTAAGCTTTCGGGCATGAGCAGTTGTAATTGGAAGAAGAGAGAGTTGAGTTTTTGTATCAAGAGAGAAAGTGAGCTTGAGTTACTTGTAATCTTGTCTTTGCGCCCTTGTAATCTTATTTTCAATATCAATAAAGTGTATCATTTTGTACATGTTTTTGTGTTATTCAATTTCTCTTCTTGGGGCATTCTGCACGATGACCCTGTCGCAAGCTGCTGTAATCGGCCGTTATAGAACACGCCTTGCACGAGCGCAAACTAGGCTCGTGCAGTATCACACCTTTGTGAGGACGATTGGTTCTACAGAACCGGGGTGTGACATAATGGTATCATAGCATGAATTTACATCCTTGGACTTTCGATTGAATTATTTAACTCTGATGTCTTCGTACTAAACGTTATTTCCGCAATCGATGTTTTTGGTGTGCTCTCTCTCAATGTTCCATGGGATGTTCCTTATAATAAGTCTATATATTTTATAAAATTACACGAAGGAAATTTGGTTGAACAAAGATGGTTTTACATAAGGCACGATTGGCTAAGTTGGGCTGGGCATAAACACCAAGATTTGCGTCAATAATAGCAAGTTATGTACGGGATTGAAATCATTTTAAAATGGAAATAAGTTTAACTTGATTTATAGAATGCAGGTTGATTACCGATAGGGGTGCCATCGAAGGATGTTATCATCAATGCGATATAGATGAACGTGCTTAAAATTTGAGGAATGGTTCGAACGAAAATTCAAAGTAATTTGTTGTGATTCAAAATTTGTTTCAAGGACTTATTGAGTAACTTTTTCCCTGAGTGGCATATGGGATAGACTTGGGGATGTTGATCGACTGAGGATCGAAGTGCCGGTGGGTCTATCAGCAAGCGACACGAGTAGTACAAAGCCTTAGAAATGAGTACGACAGAGTTAGTCATGATTATAGATATCTCATGCAGGATTTGAGTTAGACGAACAAGCAGGCAAAGCCTAGTGATTTGGAATTACGCAAGTATAAAATGCAAAAAAGATTGAGTAGGTAGATTGAATTGAGAAAAAGTTAAGGTTTAACGAACGGATGACTCAGGCGAGGAATCGAATTGAATCGTACACGAAAAGTTAGCACGATTGCAGGATAGCGTGCATAAAAATATTGATTTGGAGATACAAAATGACTGAGGATTTTAGATGAAAATGCTCGCTAACTGTAGACATGATAGAACAGTACGATTTGAGAAAGTATGTTGCACGATGACTAAGATAGAAAGTAACGAATGTGATTTTGGGTTTGAACGAATTGATAATGTAATTAGTTCGAGGGATAATAATCAAATATGATCTTGAATGTCAAGGAGATTGTGGTATATCCAGTTCGGATGATAGCATTAGTTGCATCACTCGGAGTTCGTTGTAATGGAAGATCGTCACGTTATGTATATCATCGATTGTACTGAGGCGTATCAAAGATCAATGTGCAATAACTCGGGGGTACTCTGATTCGAGGAATAATGATCGTGTAAAATGTTATTGTTCAGATAGATTCTATACCTTGGGATTTTGATAGAAAATGAATGTTTGGATGATTTGATAAGATAAACTTGGAGCATACATGAATAAATGATAGTCGGACTATACGAAATAATATTGACGGAGTGACAACCTTTCATATGAGGATAATATAACTCGAGGATTTATAGTAGGCGATATTGCGATTGTGCAATGAGATAGATGCATAAAATTGAGGACTGGTAGGATTGAGATTTTATGACTCAGAATTAAAATCGATACCGCGACTTATGATTAGTGGATTATGACTTGTGATTTTGTACTCAAGGTATACAAGTTTGGATTTATATGTATATTTAACATATTAAGGATTGCAAGTTGAGAGTTATGAGATTGTGTCGTGAACCATGTTGTGATCGAGGATGATCGTGAAATAATTTACCCTAAGAATTGCTCTGATGAATGACTCAGACCCCTGGACTGAGCACTGTGAATGAGAATAGGAGAAATCTATGTTCGAAGTTTAGAAATCAGAGTGATGTGAGCCTGGGTAGGAAGACTTTGTACTACCGACTATGGTTTGACCTTAGAATTAGAGGGTGAATGTTTTGATATTATTTTTTGGGAATGGTGATCCTAACACTGACTTTGACTTTAGCCTAGTGAAGATAGCCTAGCGGTTAGGCAGACATTCCTGTGCGGAGAGAAATAAAATTTATGATTAACCCTAGTGAGAGTTGCCAAATTTTTCTTGAAAAAAATCTTAAGGATTGATAGGATTGGATATTGGTATTAGTGGATAGAATGATTCAATTATGTGGAGACACCACTCACGAGGCTTAGATAAAATGCATATATTTTGGGGACGCCTTAAATATGTGCACGATCTGACTCGAGTGGTAATAGCAGATTCTCTATCACGAGGCTTGGTTGAAATACATGTATTTTAGGGATGCCTTAAATATGTGCACGATCCAACTAAGTGATACGTTGAATTCAAGTAAGAATAAAGGAACGGGACGGTATCGAAGATTTTGGGATTGTGAGTTTCAAAAGAAAATATTGATGGTAGTGCAATCGTTGGATTTGAAATAAACTTGAATATTAATTGAGACATTGATGCAAGTCAGGTTTCGAAGATTGGTTAAGATGAGGATATACTTGTATAAGCCAAAAAATTAACAGATGTGCGCTGCACCACTCACAGATAGCGCACAGCGCCATCGATCAAATGGCATCCAATATCAAATGGCGCCTATCATCAAATACAACCATCGGATAGCGTTAGGCCTCTATGTAGCAAGCTTCCTCAAGAAGCAAAATTATCAGTCATGATGACTGACAACACAGCAGTCGAGGAAATCCTTTAGAATTTCGAGCACACGATGCTCGAGAAAGATTTGTGTTTATGGTGACTGTCAGTTACTTTTCCAACGCAATCTATCAAATGGCACGAAGTGATAAACTCTTTACCGACTAAAGACTCAGCGCCATTCACATTTGGCACCAAATAACAGGATGCGCCATTCTTTAACTAGCACCAATCAATCGATCATCATCCAGAAGCAGTTAAAGATGATGTGGGGCACATGCTACTAATCTTGAAGAATGTACATACGACACTGCCCATGAACGAGCGTCTTTCACTCATAGAAAGCCACGTGTCCCATGCAGTTAAGTTAACCGTTCGCGCAAATGGATGAAACGGAACATGGCACGCAAATGGATGAAATGGAACATGGCGCACAAAGTAGAAAACAAATCAGTATATTTTATTCTGTACGCCAATCAATGTATCTGCCAAGCAGTTATCCAAAACTCTATAAATAGAGTTTCAAAATCACTTCTCAAGGCATCATTAATGATCATTATCTTCTGATAAGAATTCTCGGCACTTCTCTATAATTTTTGCAGCACATTCAATAGCTTTTTTTCTCTGACATCGCATCGTCCAAGGGATAAAGTGATCATCTTCTGATCATATTCCTACAGTTGTACTTCCTTAGAATCAAATTATTCTTTGTACTTTTCTTTTTTTAGTTTGTATTTAAGTTTTCCTTCAAAGGATTTTATTTTTTCAAACAAAATGGCGACTCTACTGGGAACGACTTTCTCTTCTGACGAGAATGTGACAACTCAATACGATGTTGCATCGGTCAGCACAATGCATGAGACTTTGGTTGTCGAGTTCGACCTGATAGCATATTAAGACATGATTGGCACCGGGAGTGCCAAGGCACCACTGCTGCTGCCAAGAACAGGAAGGCGCGTGCCATCGAGACTTTGAATTCCATGTCCACACCAATCACTGCTGCTGATGCTCAGAACAAGAGAAAGTGCCTAATGGCTATTCTCCATGCTTCCCCAGTCCTTGACTTGGTGGAAAACACACTTGATTGCGCCCCTATATCAATCAGTGCCCTGACACTTCTGAATAGAAACTCTACATCTCTTGGCAGAGAAAATCAAAACTATGTCAATGTCACGACCCGCACCCACTGTGACGATACGAGTACGTAATAGCGCCCAGCCTACGCTGCAGTGTCGGCGGTAGAACACTATTCTAGGTCATGAACTATAACTAACACAATATGAAATACTCTCCAAAAGGAGGCCAAATCACAGAAGGTACAACTTAATCACAATCTAGAGGTAGAATATAGCACGATGGAATAGATAAGGAAATCCTCAAAACAGAGGTATAAACAGAAGTGAAATAAATCAAAGTTAACAACACAACTCTCAAAATCTCTACAATAATACAACTCTAAAATCAAAGACAACAACTAACATGAAAAGAAGGAACAGTCTAGACTATCTATACTATGCATGGGTATCCTCCTCAGCAGCTGCCTGAACCTTCCAAGGGTCCTGGTCACGAGTGTCATCTAAGCAAGCTCCGTAGTAAGGGTACAGGGTTCCTCATCATCATCTGTAAAAATTTTAACAGGTCCAATCCGGACAGAAGCGAGCACAATACATCTCACACAGATCATAGCAGGTTAGAAAATATAAACGTACAAAAGAGTATGATACATAAAAACTGAAAGAATGTATATAATGTAAAAGAGAGAACTATAATGGAAATATCTACTATAAGTAGAGAACTATCAGTGACTAGTGATGTCGAGTACAAAGTCGACATGTGAACTGCTGGATTTGTACATGAAAATACGAAAGAGGCTCACATGGTTATACTACTTTGGAAATGTTCATATGACTATTTATACTCCCCCATACCCCAATCAATACACAAGGATCCAGACAAGTTATGTTACGTACATGATTTTCACATGAAGCCCATAGATGAGTGTACATGAAGTATACATGAGGGCTCAAAACTGAGTGCACATGAATTCCACATGAAGGCCCATGAAGGGGTACACATGAAGTATAGGTTACACATAAAGTACATAAGAAACATGACCGTACATAAGAGCACATGAGAGTACACGAGCGTACATGAACGTACATGAAGCACATGAGAAACATGAATAACATGAGAGCGAGGAATACATGATGTACATGAAACACATGACATGAAGTATCCGATGCTCCCGAGGGGATAACATCTCAATGTATGGATCCATATAGTACCAATACGTGATAATATCGTGACAGCATCAAATAAGGTAATCTAGAGCAGGAATATAATCCGAAGCAATTTATGAAATGATCAGAGAATGTACTCGCTTGCGAGGTGAATATCTGTGAGAATATATTATCCGAGATGAGGTATCTGACTTCTATTCAGAGCAACACAAGTCAAGAGGTATATAAGAATGATAAATGAAATGTACAATGCATCTGTATGCTGTCTAGGTCAAACTAGACTAAAGTCAACACTTGGTCAACTCTAGTCAACTACACTAGTCAAACTAGGTTAACTAGGTCAAGTCCTAGCCCAAACAAGTCTAACAAGTCTCACTAGGCCTAACCAAGCCTAGACTAGCACATAGACACAAACACAAGGCTAACACAAGCTGTTAAACACAAAATCATATATATATATATATATATATTTTTATATATATATATATATATATATATATATATATATATATATATATATATATATATATACTTATGCATTTAAGGCACACTTATAGGAATGAATATAGGCTATATTTATACATACATGTCCATTTAAGCTCAAATTACATACATCTATATAATGTATACATATATAATTACCTAAACTTGAACAAGAGTAGGTGGGGACTGAATAAATCATACATTCATGCTTGCATTCATTCAACTCATATATTCATGTATTGCATACCTACATACAAGATATACATTTAGCTATTTATATATGGATATATATATTCATGCATATATATATATATATATATAAATATATATATATATATATATATATATATATATATATAAGGAAATTTTTTAATCAAAGTGAGAGTGTGTGTGTGTGGTTGATGTGAGACAGTGGTGTATGTGAAAGGGGCACATGTGAAGGTGGGGGGGCTGAACCATGATACAGTAGAATGAGGTAATGAATGAAAGGAATAAGGGGATTTCAGGATATGTCCAAGTTCTGGGCAACATCTAATATACATGCATTATATCTGTACTAATGGGGGTATGCAGGACATACCATTTAGTGGGGCTATGGAAATGGATAAATATGTATGTTGATATAATTCAGTATCAGGAATAGAACTTAGAGTGTAATATGGAGGGAATGCAGTGAATGAAATTGTGTATAGGTTAGAGGCTTATGACTGGCTAAGAAAATGAAGTGATTACATCGAGCCATTATATTACCCTCCTCTTTGAACATAAGCCCATGGGGCTGAGTATGATAAGGAATACCAAATACTGGAACACAGAACCATAACCCAATTAAGCCTATACTCAACATCGGACACAAAGTGATGACTGTTACAAAAGAACTAATTGGAAAATGATCAATGTGGATGATAGCTAATAATACCTAAAAAAATAGGACTGAACTAGGATGATGTTGAAGGTAGAACACTATAGGTGTTCTCAGAGATTAGAACATGGATGAACATTAAGATGAGCAATACAGGACAATCTTTGGACTAAGAAGTATAACAAATATCCTAGGTGAACAGTTTCGAATGGACAGATGCTTCATACTAGATGCCTCAAACTAATCCTATATGCAGGACACTATTGGATATATATGGCATTCTAACAAGGTTTTGACACATGAACAAGGGAATCCTATGCAGGCAAAGTGTCAAGGCAGTGAATGATCCAGGATATCTTATCTATCATGTACGGCAATCACTAATGTGCAGGTAACATGCATAGAATGAAGGAAGTGATCTATATGCAGTAGATCATGATGGAAATATAGCTATGTGAATGTGAACTTGAGTGTCAAGATGACAATGGAGTGTCCCAGCAAGGTGTACAGACGTGTCTAATGTCAGTGTATCTAGCATGTGTCCACTAAGGTGTCCACGAAGTGTCCATGGCTGTGTCCAAATGTGTCAACTTATGCATCAGTATATGTGCACAACATGGTTGAAATATCAATTCGAAACCTAGGTTTCATTGTTCAGTTGAACAATCGAAACAAACTAAAATCCACATATGTATACCAGCGTCTAACCTACATCTCATTTCAAAATCTAGACTTAAACTTCATAAATTAGCATTTCAAATCTCATGAAACAGTGAGCATTAACATGTATCAGAGTTCATAGAACCCGAACCTTACAAACCTAAATTGATTCAAAAACCAAAATTAATCATCAAATAAATGTGTGCAGACATTAGATATACATTGCATGTGTCAGTGGGTGGGGTCTCGTGTCCACATAATTGGACACGAGGTATCCAAACAATGAATACGAAAATCAGTGAAACGGTGCATAACGTGGCCTCGTGCAGTCATGTCGGGCCATATTGGACATGACATGTCGTACGAAAGGTCACGTGCTCGTGTCTAAGGTTAGGGGGATATAGGGCTAGAGGGTCGACACCCTAATTCGTGTCCTCGTCGTGTCAGGACAGGATACGAAGTGAGTATCAGAAACTAAAATCTGACTCTGCACATGTAGTTCAAACCCAGTGCACGATAGATTCTGTGTCCGACACGACATGAGAGTCCATAAGACTCGATGGGGGTCTATCAGTGATGGCCCCTACCTCTGCGTCGAAAATGAAGTGTCTACATGGCGTGTCCACAGAGAAATAGGACACGGGTAGCAGGGCACCCGTGCGGCTATGTCGTGTAGCGTGTCTACGGCCATTTTCGATACAAAAATGACATGAATTCATGTTCAGACCTAGGGAGAAAGAAAACATACATATATATATATATATATTTTTAAATAGTTTTCAAAAATATGAATAAAAAGTTTTTTGTGGCATTTCAACAAACACATACATAGACACATTGATACGTGTCCAATACGGATACGAAATGGATATAATTTCTAACCAAATTTGAGGGACATCTAGGGGACACCTAGATCAACACATCCATGCAAAGAAATTGGAATAATAACACAATTTTGAGGGTATACCTATAGTGTGTCCAATGGCAAGAAAACCCCCAAAATAGAGTGTTCCTCCTTGCTATCTGAAATCCCCAAATTGTTGGAAAGCTGGGATTTCTCTCCATAATCAGAAAATAGAGGAGTATTAGACTCTAATGCAAGAAACTAGAGTCAAAAAGGAATTAAAATGGAAAAGTTAGGGATTGGGGAAGAATGGCAATAGCCTTCCCTTTCCAAGTGTTGTTTCAATACAAAAGAGGCAAGAACCAAAGGAAGAGAGATTTTATAGGGTGGGGATCCCTATGTGGCTGGTCATAAAAGGATAAAATTAGGGTTAGGGTTATAACTAATGGGCTTGGGCCATGTTTCAACGGTAAAGGAAATAACTCCTTAAGTCAATAGTCCATGAACCTAACCATTTGTTCTCCTATATGAAACTTGATTCTAAATGACTTAACTTGGATTGACTTAAGTTAGACTAGTGTCCCACCATGTTATTCAAGTTACCATAGCTAGAGTCAACATCTAGGTTAGTCTTTTAAGTCACAACTATTAAAAGTCAAAATCAACAACCGTCGATCCAATAATTAATCAAATAATTCTAATAAGTCAAAATGACCAAATTACCCTTAGGATTAAAATGATAAATAGATATCCCAATCACATGGTTAGGCTCTAGGTAAGACAGTCTCTAGAGTTTCATTACCAGTACATCAAAATCACAAGTCATGTTTTTTTTAAAATAGTTTTAAAATGATTAAAAATCACCAAAAATCATATTACGATTTAAATATCATAAATAAATAATTAAAATCACAAAATTTCAAAATTACCCTTATTTAGAAAAGTGGGTGTTACAAGTCTACCCTCCTTAGAGAAATTTCGTCCTCGAAATTAAGATGGTAGTACTCCTTCTAGGTCAAACACCCCTCCACAATCATAGTCTCAAATCATACAGTTCGACAATCATATGCGTCTGTCCAAAATCATGGTACTAAGAATTTTTGTCATGCTAGTGAGCAAGGTTACGATAATCACAGAGTCCTTGACTAAGGTACAAACCTCTAGAATTATGGTATTTAAAATTTTTGTATTGCCGCATGCTTGCCAGCAAAAACCTTAAATTCCTATACCCGAGAAATACATCCAAAATCCGACTATAGGTCCTCACTATACCAGCTAACATGACTATCGAAGATTATTGATCCCATAACTGAGGTGACCTAGCTCATATGATTTATCTCAGAAAAAAATTAAACATAACATAAGAACCATCGAACAAAATTGATCAATCAACAAGGAACAGAGGGAATCGAATTTTCAAGACAGTTATAAGAGACAATTGCGGAAATGGAATTGAGAAGAACGAAACCTGCAACAAGATCTCCAATGGCCTGTGTATCCTCAATTGTCCTAGCGAAAGCTCACCCCTGCTGGCTTTCCTTGGCCTGCTGCTGATACTGCATGTACCTCTGCTGCTGAGTTGGTAAGGGTAATCCCCTCTACTGGCCCACCGGAGCCCTAGCTCCTGTTCCCTGAACTGTCCGTCCAAATGACTCAGGACACTCTTTCAGCCGATGATCGGATCCTCCGTAAAGTAAACATCTGCCCAGCCTCTTTCTGCATTCGCTTCAATCGTGCCCTGGTTTCTTACAGAAGGGGCAAAGGATAACAAGCTGCTGTTTCGCGGCCTACTGCTGTACCCGCTGAAAGGGTACACGGTCCTGAAACTGCTGTTGCTGAAAGTAGACCCCCGGCTGCTGATACTACTGCTGGATCTGTAAGTGGAGCCTCTGTTGCGGATACTGTGGCTGAATCTGTAAGTGGGGCTCTGCTACTGATACTGCTGCTGAATCTGTAAATGGGGTCTCTTGGTCAGGCCCACACTGCCACTAGCTCCCTGAGTGTCTCGTGTCCTTTTCTTCTTCAGCCCAAGATCGTCCTCCGCAGCCATGGCTCCTACCAGAATCTGCCCGAAAGTTGTATCGTGGCTGCTCTTGGTATACGACCCGATCTCCCTGATCAAGCCCCTGCGGAACCACCTCGCCTTCCCGGCCTCAGTGAGATCCTCGACTAATCTACTCAAATGGTAGAACTCCCCGACGTACTCCTCAACGGTGTGGTTCCCCTGAACCAAACTCTCGAACTGCGCCTCCAAGGCACCGAGTGCTGTATCGAAGAAGAATTTCTCCTTGAAGAGTTTTTTGAAGGTTGCCCAAGTCTGATCGGCTATACCAAACCTCGGGTCTGTCTGGTACCAAGTACGGGCTAAGTCCTGCATTTGACTGGCTGCTGCCTCGATCTGTAATCCAGCTGGTATCTGTCCCAATCGAAATATCTCCTCAATATGCTCTATCAAATCGTCAACGTATATGATGCCCTATGTACCTTTGAAGTCCCGGGGTCCCATCTTCTTAAAGGATTCAATGTTTGGAGTCTTTGGCTGATACTGCTGCATCTGACCTCCAAGTGGCTGAGTAGTCACCATCTCTACTATTGTCCTGACCAACTGGTGGGTATCGTGTATGCTCTACCAGAAATCAGCAGACTGGCTCTGCTGCATCTGTTGCTGAGTCTCCAGAAATTGCTGGAAAAGGGTAAACATCTGAGCCGCATCCACTGTCCCTGAAGGTAATTGCTACTGATACATATCCGAAATGACGGAAGAAGACCTCCGGACAGGTGGAGGTGCAATCCCAAAATCTGCAGACGCTCCTATATGAGCAGAAACAGGAGGTGCTGTGGTCCCAGCATACACAATCGGGCGAGGGGTGGCAGACCTCTCACCAGCGTTTACTGGGCCAGAGCGATGCAATCGTGTCTCAATCACCATCCTGGAGACAAATCAAACAAGGAATCAATACTGAGATAGAAATAATAATTCAAGGGAGGACAGTTATTCCGAGGAAGAAATCTTCAACAAAAATTTAGATGGCAGGAAATTAGTTAAGAGTTTTTCCTAATGTGATTGAGTACCTCAAGAATAATCTTAATCCTACTGCAGGCTGTAGTGATACTCTAGTTCGAATACCACTACACAAACTCGACCTGCATGGGCCACCACTAAAAACGTGTCACGACCCGCACCCACTGTGAGGTACGAGTACGTAACAGCACCCAGCCTACGTCGCAGTGTCGGCGGTATAACGTTGTTCTAGGTCATGAACCATAACTAACACAATATGAAATACTCTCCAAAATGAGACCAAATCACAGAAGGTACAATTTAATCACAATCTAGAGGTAGAATATAGCACGATGGAATAGATAAGAAAATTCTCAAAACTAAGGTACAAACAGAAGTGAAATAAATCAAAGTTAACAACACAAGTCTCAACATCTACATAATAATACTACTCTGAAATCAAAGACAACAACTAACATAAAAAGAAGGAACAGTCTAGACTATCTATACTATGCATGGGTATCCTCCTCAGCAGCTGTCTGAACCTCCCAAGGGTCCAGGTCGCGAGTGTCATCTAAGCAAGCTCTATAGTAAGGGGTACAGGGTTCCTCATCATCCTCTCTAAAATTTTCAACAGGTCCAGTCCGGACGGAAGCGAGCACAATACATCTCACACAGATCATAGCAGGTTAAGAAATATAAACGTACAAAAGAGTACAATACATGAAAACTGAAAGAATATACATGATGTAAAAGAGAGAACTGTAATGGAAATATCTACTATAAGTAGAGAACTATCAGTGACTAGTGATATAGAGTACAAAGTCGACATATGAATGACTGGATTTGAACATAAATATACTAAAGAGGCTCACATGGTTATACTACTTTGGAATTGTTCACATGACTATTTATACTCCTCCATACCCCAATCAATACACAAGGAGCCAGACAAGTTATTTTACGTACATAATTTTCACATGAAAGCCCATAGATGGGTGTACATGAAGTATACATGAGGGCTCAAAACTGAGTGCACATGAATTCCATATAAAGGCCCATGAAGGGGTACACATGAAGTATAGGTTATACATAAAGTACATAAAAAACATGACCGTACATGAGAGCACATGAGAGTACACAAGCGTACATGAACGTACATGAAGCACATGAGAAACATGAATAACATGAGAGCGAGGAATACATATTGTACATGAAACACATGACATGAAGTATCCGATGCTCCCGAGGGGATAACATCTCAATGTAGGGATCCATATAGTACCAATCCGTGATAATATCGTGACAACATCAAATAAGGTAATCTAGAGCAGGAATATAATCCTAACAAAGTTATAAAATGATCAGAGAATGTACTCGCCTGCGAGGTGAATATCTGTGAGAATATACTGTCCAAGATGAGGTATCTGACTCGTATTCCGAGCAACACAAGTCAAGTGGTATACAGGGATGGTAAATAAAATGTACAATGCATCTGCATGCTGTCTAGGTCAAACTAGACTAAAGTCAACACTTGGTCAACTCTAGTCAACCACACTAGTCAAACTAGGTCAATTAGGTCAAGTCATAGCCCAAACAATTCCAACAAGTCTCACTAGGCCTAACCAAGCCTAGACTAGCACATAGACACAAACACATGGCTAACACAAGTTGTTAAACACACAAAATCATATATGTATATATATATATATATATATATGTATATATATATATATATATATATATATATATATATATATATATATATATATATATATATACTTATGCATATAAGGCACACTTATAGGAATGAATATAGGCTATCATGTATACATACATGTCAATTTAAGCTCACATTACATACATCTATATAATGTATACATATATAATTACCAAAACTTAAACAAGAGTAGATGGGGACTGAATGAATCATACATTCATGCTTGCATTCATTCAACTCATATATTCATGCATTGCATTGCTACATACAACATATACATTTAGCTATTTATATATATATATATATATATATATATATATATATATATATATATTCATGCATATATAAGGAAATATTTTAATCAGAGTGAGAGTGTGTATGATTGTTTGATGTGAGACAGTGGTATATATGAAAGGGGCACATGTGAAGGTGTGGGGGCTGAACCATGATACAGTAGAATGAGGTAATGAGTGAAGAAAATAAGAGGATTTCAGGATATGTCCAAGTGCAGGGCAATATCTAATATACAGGAATCATATCTGTACTAATGGGGGTATACAGGACATGCCATTGAGTGGGGCTATGGCAATGGATAAATATGTATGTTGATATAATTCAGTATCTGGAATAGAACTTACAGTATAATATGGAGGGAATACAGTAAATAAAAGTGTGTATAGGTTAGAGGCTTATGACTGGCTAAGGAAATGAAGTGATTACATCGAGCCATCACATTACCCCCCTCTCTGAACATAAGCCCAAGGGGCTTGAGTATGATAAGGAATGCCAAATACTGGAATACTGAACCATAACCCAATTGAGGCTATGCTCAACATCGGACACAAAGTGATGACTGTTACAAAAGAACTAATTAGAAAATGATCAATGTGGATGATAGCTAATAATACCTAAAAATAGGACTGAACTAGGATGATGTTCAAGGCAGAACACTATAGGTGTTCTCAGAAATTAGAACATGGATGAACATTAAGATGAGCAATACATGGCAATCTTTGGACTAAGAAGTCTAACAAAAATCCTAGGCAAACAGTTTCGAATGGACAGATGCTTCATACTAGATGTCTCAAATTAATCCTATATGCAGGACACGATTGGATATGTATGGCAGTCTAACAAGGTTTTGACACATGAACAAGGGAATGCTATGCAGGCAAAGTGTCAAGGCAGTGAATGATCTAGGATATCTTATATAAGATGTAGGGCAATCACTAATGTGTAGGTAACATGCAGAGAATGGAGGAAGTGATCTATATGCAGTGGATCATGATGGAAATGCAGCTATATGAATGTGAATTTGAGTGTCAAGATAACAATGGAGTATCCCAGTAAGGTGTATAGACGTGTCTAGTGTCAGTGTGTCTAGCATGTGTCCACTAAGGTGTCCACGAAGTATCCAAGGCTGTGTCCAGAGGTGTTAACCTATACATCAGTATATGGGCACAACATGCTTGAAATATCAATTCGAAACCCAAGTTTCATTGTTCAGTTGAACAATCTAAACAAACTGAAGCCCACATATGTATACCAGCATCTAACCTATAACTCAATTCAAAATCTATAATTAAACTTCATAAATTAGCATTTCAAATCTCATGAAATAGTGAGCATTAACATGTATCAGAGTTCATAGAACCCGAACCTTACAAACCTAAATTGATTTGAAAACCCAAATTAATTATCAAATAAATGTGTGCAGACATTAGATATAAATTACACGTGTCAGTGGGTGGGGTCTCATGTCCACATAACTGGACACGAGGTGTCCAAACAATGAATACGAAAATCAGTGAAACAGTGCTTAACGTGGCCTCGTGCAGCCATGTTGTAACACCCATATTCTGAATACGTACTTTGTCAAGCTTGTATGTATTTCAGATCTGTATTTATTTTCTCGGATTTTGGCATGTACTTGTAATTGGCTTGACTTGCAGATTTTGGTTCTCGTAATTGGGTTTTACATGACTTGGTTTAATTTTGTGGAGGAGAATTGGTTTGATTTGGTTTGGTTTGGTTTAAAATGCATTGGAGCACTTTAACCTATACTCCACCCTCAATACACCACACCACCCCCATTAAATCCCACCTAACTTTTCTCTCTCCTCTTTACTTTTATTTATTTTCTCCATATTCTTCTTCTTCTTCCTCTACACAACACCATCACCCATAGGCAAGTGCACCTTGCCACCACATGAGAACCACTTTTTATTTGTCCATTAGCTAGATTAGGTTATGGTGATCAACATTAGAACTTGTCATTTTGTGATTTGGAGTTTTCTTTGTTCTAGATCTTGGTTTTTACTATTTTCGGATTTACATGGTTTTGATCTATTTAACTTTAATTTTTGCTTGTTTTGATGCTTTTATGTGGAAGAGAATTCAATTTTACTCAAGTTAGACCTTTGAAAATCTAGATTTGGCCTTGATTTGACAAAGATATAAAAACTTGAATTCTTGGTGTTCTTGGTGTTCTTCTCGGCCTGGAGAAGAAGATCTACAGTCTGCGCTCTTTAGCGCAGTACTGAACCTTGCAGCCTGGCCGTTGCCCGACTGCGCACTTGCCAATTACACACGCGCCCTGCGCCAACCATTCCTGCACAATTCCCCCCTGCGTAATCTACTCCTGCGCAGTCCATTTCTGTGCAATCCACTTCTGCGCAGTTCATTCCTGCGCAGTCTGCTCCTGCGCAATCCACCCCTGCGCAGTCCATTCCTGCGTAATCCACCCCTGCGCAGTTCATTCCTGTGCAATCCACTCCTGCGCACTTGGCCCATGCGCCATCTGCCCCTGCGCCCTGTGCACCTGCGTACTTGGTACCCTGCGTAATCCAACCCCTGACCCCTTGCGCAAACCATTGGCTCTTGGAGTTTTCGTTTTATCTTTGCTCTTCTATAGCCCTGTATATTGATATTTTATTAGATATTTTATGCCCATTTTATATCCTTATGCCTTTTGTCATGAACTTGATTTTACTTAATATGCTTGAAATGACTATTGTACATGGCTTGGTATGACAAGGAACTAGCATAACACGACAGTGACCCGTAGTGGTGCACTCCTGACATGACCAACCTGACATGATAGTGGCCCGTCGTGGCGTACTCCTGACAAGTACCCTGACATGATTTATCTTGATAACTTGATAGTGGCCCGTGGCGGCGCACTCCTGACTTGACTTGACTTGTAACTTGTAACTTGACTCGTATAATCAACTTGACACCGTGGGTGTTCCTGCTTGCTTGCTTGTGCAATCCACTTGTCTTGTCTTGCATCATGTCTAGGACGTGACTCCCTGGTTTCCCACGGTCAGGGATTCATACTGAATATTGATTAGGCTAATGACTAGATCAAACTATAGTTCATGGAGAATTTCCAGTCACAGGCAATCTCGTTATCTGGGCGCTCTTAATTGGACTTGTAGCTTGCCGACGAGTAGAGCACATTTCCAGCGCACTGTCATGTGTTGCACCCTCTAAGTCACCTAAGGGTACATCGTCTCCGGGGCGATGTACCCAACCATACTCTCAACCCGCGGAAGGATAACTGGATGGTCTGCAGGGCTTGGGACTGGGAAATTCTCACTTGCATCTTGTTAGTAATTAGGCTTGTGATAACCCTAGTTAGTTAAAGTAGTAAGCCATAGTAATTGCTTGGCCGCTTGTGAATGGATGGAGTCCAGCCTTGTCTAAGTCTTGTCTAATCCCTGTACCTGGCTACTCTTATACATGCTTGTTTTACTTATCTCTAATAATAAATGGGTAGAGACAGAGTGCTGTTCAGGCGAATGGTTACAACCTCGGTCCTTGTCTGGTTTAAGGGTTGTAACCTGGCTCCCGGAATGGTCCTACGTCACTAGTCGTTTATTGTCATATTGCACTCTTTATTTACTTGTACCTTCTTCTATTTCTTTTCTTATGTTCTGATATGCTGGCTTTTGTTCTTATTTTGTGGCCTCCTTTGTGGCACTTGCTCTTTCTGGGGTTTGACCCAGCTGGTTTTGTGTGGCCAGATTTTGGAGCAACACCCGAGGATCTACCGAACCTCCAGCCCGATGGTGGCGACTAGAAGGAACCCGGGCTACGAGTGGGTTTTCTATTTTGTTTCGCTCACTCTATTGTAAAATTATTCTTTTGAGGCGTTTAGGCATCGAGCACCTGTTAGCTCGATGCAGTTTTACTTACTGTCTGCCTACGGGCTGTAAACATGATTAACAAATCATAGGGTTGATCATGTATGACTTAACTCTTGCTAGTCCTAGCATTTTGTACGACTAGCTTCATGATCAGCTGATATGTAATATTTGGGACGCCTTTTATTGTATATTTGGTGGTCAAACATCTTGTAATTATATTATTTGCTTGATATTGAGACAGTAGGCTCGACCTTAAGAGACTGTTGGCTTGTAGTAAACCCTTATATCTAGATAGCCGTGACCGTATAGCGAGATGGACTTCATTTCAATATACGTAGCTGGCTATGTTCGCCCCCGCTCTCCAGTATTCTGGTTCTGGGGCGTGACATAGTTTAAGTGGTGGCCCATGCAGGTCTTGTCAATCAAGAAATGTGAGGGTTTACCTAATAGACGTCTCAATCAGTACTCGTCCTTGATCTCCATTCATATCCTCTGCATCTCTGGATTCTTGCCCTGATCGTGTGCTTGTATCGTTGATCTGTCCCGGTCCTTTCTTATTGTTTTTTTTCCTGTGTCGTCCTCTTCAGCGGTACTGTACCTGACCCCGCTGATCAGCAAGGTGGAGCACCTCCTGTGGACCAGCAACCAGGAGATCAAGCCCAGCATTCGGAAGTAGCCTCCAGAGTTGTGCCTTCTGGAGGAGAGCCCCCAGTTCAGCCTGTTCAGCCTGCTGAGCCGGATGATGGCATCTTGGTAGGTCTCATCAGGACCTTGATAGCTTTTCAGGATCGTAGAGGAGACGCCTTGTACCAGACTGTGGCAGATGCTTTGACCAGAGACGGTCATCCAGGGAACAGCGCGGCCAACAGCTTCAAACACTTGAACCCTCCATTCTTCGACGGCAGCGAGGATGCGATTACCGCGGACGCTTGGCTTCAGGATACCGAGGTGATTCTGGAAGCAGCTAGGATACCTGAGAATGAGAAGGTGGCGGTGGTACGCCTGCAGTTGCTGGACTTAGCTCGCAGTTGGTGGGCAGCGCAAGCCATGGGATTAGTGGCACCCGTTGCTTGGGCAGTATTTAGAGAGAGATTCCAGATGAAGTATTTTGGTGCTGTGGCTCGGTACGACCTGCAGACCAGATTTACCAACCTGAAGCAAGGAGGTAGAACAGTCAATAGTTATGCATCTGAGTTTTCTAGACTCAGTAGGTTTGCCCCCACCTTGGTGGCGACCAAGTTTGATAGGGCCCAGCGGTTCCAGCAGGGACTGCATTTGGAGATCTTATTGGCGGTTGAGCAGTTCGAGCACCAGACGTTCGATACAGTTTTAAGAGCGGCGAGGAGGCATGAGTATACCTCCCAGAGGATCGTGGATAGGACCGGAGGCAGGAAGCGGTCCCACAGTCAGATGCACCAATCATCAGCTCCAGCCCCAGCAGCTAGAAGTTTGACTATTGGAACTCCGAGGCGGGCGGCCTCAGTGACGTCGGTTCAGCATTCCACCTCGACGTACCTGCAGCAGCAGAAGCAGAAGCAGACTTTCGCAATGGGATGTTCTCATTGCGGGAAGCCAGGCCATGTACTGGCAGATTGTCGTAGGGCACAAGGATTGTGCCTAGCTTGTGGAGCGGCAGATCACAAGATAGGAGCCTGCCCGAATAGGGGTAGTTCTTCCTCTTCCAACCTAACCAGTCCATCAGTTAGGGGACCAGCACCCATGCAGCAGCAGCAGTACCCGAGGCCATTATTGCCTCAGGCCCAGGCATTCCAGCAGCAGTGTGCCCAAGCTCCAGTGCAGAGCAGGCAGAAGGGTTTCCAGCAGAGGGGACCCACAGCTAGAGGTCAGGCCATGATGATGGCTATGGAAGAAGAAGTTGCACCAAGTGAGGTAGTGGCAGGTACTATTCTCGTCAACTCCTTTCCAGCTTCAGTATTATTTGATTCTGGTGCATCGCATTCATTCATGTCTGTACGATTCGCGACACGGATAGGATTGGAGCCCGAGTCATTATCAGTAAGGCTCAATATACTTACTGGTAATGGTCTTGTGGGTGTAGATCGAGTGTTTTCCTCGTGTCGGATCGTAGTTAGCGGTAGAGAGTTCCCCGCTAGATTTATAGAATTTCCTATGGCAGACTATGATGTAGTCCTAGGCATGGATTGGTTAAGGAACCAGTATGCTAGGATAGACTGCCATGTTGGCAGAGTTGTTATCAGCATTCCAGGAGAGCCAGAGTTTTCATTTTCCAGAGGCACGGTGGAGCCATCCTCCCCAGTATTGCGGATGGCAGTAGCAGCAGTGCAGTTGCCCCGGATAGTCGAGGAGTTTCCAGATGTTTTCCCACAAGAACTTCCAGGTATGTCTTCGAAGCGGGAGATCGAGTTCACTATAGACTTGATCCCCGGAACAGTACCAGTATCAGAGCGAGTCTACAGAATGGCGCCTTCAGAGTTGGAGATATTGTACAAGATGATTGAAGAACTCAGGACCAAGGGATTCATTCGTGCAAGTGGATCGCCTTGGGGAGCCCCGATGCTTCTTGTGAAAAAGAAGGATGGTACGTCCAGGTTATGTATAGATTATCGTACCTTGAACTCTGTGACAATCAAGAACAGATACCCTCTCCCGAGGATAGATGACTTGTTTTATCAACTCAAAGGGGCTTCAGTGTTCTCGAAGATAGACTTGCGGTCAGGATACCACCAGATCAGAGTCAGAGAGCAGGACATCCCGAAGACAGCATTTAGATCGAGATATGGGCATTGGGAGTTCCTTGTTATGCCCTTTGGAGCAACCAATGCGCCAGCAGTATTCATGGACCTCATAAATCGTATTTTTATGCCTTACCTGGATCAGTTCGTGATCGTGTTCCTAGATGATATCTTGGTCTACAGTAAGAGCGAAGCAGAGCATGAGCAGCATCTCAGAATCGTCTTTCAGACGCTTAGGGAGCATCAGTTGTATGCCAAGTTCAGTAAATACGAGTTCTGGCTCGATCGAATTTCGTACTTGGGTCACATCATTACTCGAGGAGGAGTGGAAGTGGATCCCCAGAAGATTGTGGCTATCGAGACTTGGCCAGCACATAGTTCAGTGGCCGAGGTTCGCAGCTTCCTTGGATTGGCCGGCTACTACCGGCGATTCGTTTCAAATTTTGCAAGGATTTCAGCGCCGATGACCCAGTTGACTCGTAAGGATGTGTCGTTTGTTTGGACAACAGAGTGTCAGGAATCCTTCGAGAAGTTGAAGCGAAGATTGATAACAGCTCCCATTCTCACGCTTCCAGATGGGACCGGAGGATTCACAGTTTATTGTGATGCTTCAGGTAGAGGATTGGGGTGTGTCTTGATGCAGCATGGGAAGGTAATATCTTATACATCGCGTCAACTTTGTGATCATGAGAAGAATTATCCGACCCACGACTTGGAGCTAGCAGCAGTAGTATTTGCACTTAAGTTATAGAGGCACTACTTGTACGGAGATAGAGTAGAGATATTTACTGATCACAAGAGCCAGAAGTATGTTTTTACCCAGAAGGACCTTAATATGCGACAGTAAAGATGGCTTGAGCTATTGGTGGACTACGATGTAGATTTACAGTATTACCCGGGGAAGGCCAACGTTGTAGCAGATACGTTGAGCCGGAGAGCCGGAGTTTATTTCCTAACAGCACAACCAGAGTTATTAGCAGATTTTCAGAAGATGGGAATTGAAGTAGTTCTTCCTACCAACCTAGCGTTGATGGCCAGCCTACAAGTTCAGTCCAGCATAGTTGAGAGGATCCGGACGGCGCAATCTACAGATTCCAAGATTCAGCGGCTCGGAGCAGAGTGTGAGGCAGAAAGAAGGCCAGAGTTATATATCCATGAAGATGGTACGCTTCGACACGACACTCGTCTTTGTGTACCCAGTGGAGATATCAGACAGAAGGTTATGGCAGAAGCTTACAGTTCGCAGTATTCTATTTATCCCGATGGCACGAAGATGTACCGTGATATCCGTCAGCACTTCTGGTAGAATGGCATGAAGAGGGAGATAGCCCGGTTTGTCTCTCGGTGTTTGGTTTGCCAGCAGGTTAAAGCTGAACATCAGAGGCCCGCTGGACTTCTTCAGCCCTTGTCGATTCTAGAATGGAAGTGGGAGCATGTGACCATAAATTTTGTGACTGGATTGCCTAGATCCCTATCTGGTCGAGATGCTATTTGGGTTATAGTTGACCGGCTCACGAAGGTGGCTCATTTTCTTCCATTTAGAGTTAGGCAGTCTACGGCTCAGCTAGCAGAGATGTACCTCAGGCAGATTGTCAGGCTTCACGGTGTGCCCGTCAGTATCACCTCGGACCGAGATTCAAGGTTTACGTCACACTTTTGGCGTAGCTTGCAAGAGAGTTTGGGAACTCGTCTCCAGTTCAGTTCGGCATATCATCTGCAGACAGATGGCCTGTCAGAGCGCACTATCCAGACTCTTGAAGACATATTGAGATCTTGTACACTCGACTTCGGTGGTTCGTGGGAAGATCACCTGCATCTTGTGGAATTCTCGTACAATAATAGTTTCCAGGCCAGTATCCAGATGGCACCATTCGAAGCTCTGTACGGTAGGAAGTGTAGATCCCCGCTAGCATGGGATGATGTTGGAGAGAGGCAGATGCTCGGCCCAGAAATGAATGCCCAGACAGTTGAAGTGGTCAGAAGGATCAGAGATCGTCTTCGAGTTGCCCAAGATTGCCAGCGGCATTGGGCCGATGCTCATCGGCGACCCCCTAGAGTTTGCTATCGACGACCATGTATTCCTTAGGATCTCGCCTAACCGCGGCGTCATTCGCTTTGGCGTACGGGGAAAGCTTAGTCCTAGGTATATAGGGCCGTTTGATATCCTAGAGCGAGTAGGAGATGTATCCTATCGTCTTGCTCTTCCGCCGTCGCTAAGTGAGGTGCATGATGTATTCCATGTGTCCCAATTACGACGGTATATCCCGGACCCGAGCCATATCCTAGACCATTCGGAATTGGTTGTTGGTACCAACCTTTCGTATGAGGAGAGGCCCGTGTCTATATTGGACCGGAGAGAGAAGATACTCAAGAACAAGACTATTAGTTTAGTCCGTATTGCTTGGGGTCATCACCCTCTAGGTGAGTCAACGTGGGAGCGTGAGGATGATATCCGATCGCAATATCCCTACCTGTTTGACTCGTAAGGTATAATGTCTTCCTTATGCCTTATGTTTTCCATCCCTTGCTTACATGTATGATTGTCTGATTGCTTGCCTGGTTATAGCTTGCCTGTGATTAATATAGCTTGTCCTTGTCTCTCTAGCCCCTTGATTAAATTTCGAGGACGGAATTCTTTTAAGGTGGGTAGAGTTGTAACACCCATATTCTAAATACGTATTTTGTCAAGCTTGTATGTATTTCAGATCTGTATTTATTTTCTCGGATTTTGGCATGTACTTGTAATTAGCTTGACTTGCAGATTTTGGTTCTCGTAATTGGGTTTTACATGACTTAGTTTTATTTTATGGAGGACAATTGGTTTGATTTGGTTTGGTTTGGTTTAAAATGCATTGGAGCACTTTAACCTATACTCCACCCTCAACACACCACACCACCCCCATTAAATCCCACCTAACTTTTCTCTCTCCTCTTTACTTTCATTTATTTTCTCCATATTCTTCTTCTTCTTCCTCTACACAACACCATCACCCATAGGCAAATGCACCTTGCCACCACATGAGAACCACTTTTTATTTGTCCATTAGCTAGATTAGGCTATGGTGATCAACATTAGAACTTGTCATTCTGTGATTTGGAGTTTCCTTTGTTCTAGATCTAGGTTTTTACTATTTTTGGATTTACATGGTTTTGATCTATTTAACTTTGATTTTTGCTTGTTTTGATGCTTCCATGTGGAAGAGAATTCAATTTTACTCAAGTTAGACCTTTGAAAATCTAGATTTGGCCTTGATTTGACAAAGATATGAAAACTTGAATTCTTGGTGTTCTTGGTGTTCTTCTCGGCCTGGAGAAGAAGATCTACAGTCTGCGCTCTTTAGCGCAGTACTGAACCGCGCAGCCTGGCCGTTGCCCGACTGCGCACTTTCCAATTGCGCACACGCCCTACGCCAACCATTTCTGTGCAATTCCCCCCCTGCGCAATCTACTCCTGCGTAGTCCATTTCTGCGCAATCCACTTCTGTGCAGTCTGCTCCTGCGCAATCCACCCCTGCGCAGTCCATTCCTGCGCAATCCACCCCTGCGCAGTTCATTCCTGTGCAATCCATTCCTGCGCACTTGGCCCATGCGCCATCTGCCCCTGCGCCCTGTGCACCTGCGCACTTGGCACCCTGCGCAGCTGACACCCTGCGCAATCCAACCCCTGACCCCTTGCGCAAACCATTGGCTCTTGGAGTTTTGGTTTTATCCTTGCTCTTCTATAGCCCTGTATATTGATATTTTATTAGATATTTTACGCCCATTTTATATCCTTACGCCTTTTGTCATGAACTTGATTTTACTTAATATGCTTGGAATGACTATTGTACATGGCTTGGTATGACAAAGAACTAGCATAACACGACAGTGACCCATAGTGGTGCACTCCTGACATGACCAACCTGACATGATAGTGGCCCGTCATGGCGCACTCCTGACAAGTACCCTGACATGATTTATCTTGATAACTTGATAGTGGCCCGTGGCGGCGCACTCCTGACTTGACTTGACTTGTAACTTGTAACTTGACTCGTATAATCAACTTGACACCGTGGGTGTTCCTGCTTGCTTGCTTGTGCAATCTACTTGTCTTGTCTTGCATCATGTCTAGGACGTGACTCCCTGGTTTCCCACGGTCAGGGATTCATACTGAATATTGATTAGGCTAATGACTAGATCAAACTATAGTTCATGGAGAATTTCCAGTCACAGGCAATCTCGTTATCTGGGCGCTCTTAATTGGACTTGTAGCTTGCCGACGAGTAGAGAACATTTCCAGCGCACTGTCATGTGTTGCACCCTCTAAGTCACCTAAGGGTACATCGTCTCCGGGGCGATGTACCCAACCATACTCTCAACCCGCGGAAGGATAACTGGATGGTCTGCAGGGCTTGGGACTGGGAAATTCTCACTTACATCTTGTTAGTAATTAGGCTTGTGATAACCCTAGTTAGTTAAAGTAGTAAGCCGTAGTAATTGCTTGGCCGCTTGTGAATGGATGGAGTCCAGCCTTGTCTAAGTCTTGTCTAATCCCTGTACCTGGCTACTCTTGTACATGCTTGTTTTACTTATCTCTAACAATAAATGGGTAGAGACAGAGTGCTGTTCAGGCGAATGGTTACAACCTCGGTCCTTGTCTGGTTTAAGGGTTGTAACCTGGCTCCCGGAATGGTCCCACGTCACTAGTCGTTTATTGTCATGTTGCACTCCTTATTTACTTGTACCTTCTTCCATTTCTTTTCTTATGTTCTGATATGCTGGCTTTTGTTCTTATTTCGTGGCCTCCTTTGTGGCACTTGCTCTTTCTGGGGTTTGACCCAGCTGGTTTTGTGTGGCCAGATTTCGGAGCAGCACCCGAGGATCTACCGAACCTCCAGCCCGATGGTGGCGACTAGAAGGAACCCGGGCTACGAGTGGGTTTTCTATTTTGTTTCGCTCACTCTATTGTAAAATTATTCTTTTGAGGCATTTAGCCGACGAGCACCTGTTAGCTCGATGCACTTTTACTTACTGTCTGCCTACGGGTTGTAAACATGATTAACAAATCCTAGGGTTGATCATGTATGACTTAACTCTTGCTAGTCCTAGCATTTTGTACGACTAGCTTCATGATCAGCTGATATGTAATATTTGGGACGCCTTTTATTGTATATTTGGTGGTCAAACATCTTGTAATTATATTATTTGCTTGAGATTGAGACAGTAGGCTCGACTTTAAGAGACTGTTGGCTTGTAGTAAACCCTCATATCTAGACAGCCGTGACCGTATAGCGAGATGGACTTCATTTCAATATACGTAGCTGGCTATGTTCGCCCCCGCTCTCCAGTATTCTGGTTCTGGGGCGTGACACATGTCGAGCCACATTGGACACGACACATCGTACGAGAGGTCGCGTGCTCGTGTCTAGGCTTAGGGGGATATAGGGCTAGAGGGTCGACACCCTGATTCGTGTCCTCGTCGTGTCAGGACAGGACACGAAGTGAGTATCAGAACCTAAAATCTGACTGTGCACATGTAGTTCAAACCCAATACACGATGGATTCCGTGTCCGATACGACACGAGAGTCTATGAGACTCGAGGGGGGGTCTGTCAGTGATGGCCCCCACCTCTATGTCAAAAATGAAGTGTCTACGTGGCGTGTCCAAAGAAAAACAGGACACGGGTAGCAGGGCACCCGTGCGGTTGTGTCGTACAGCGTGTCCACGGCAGTTTTCGATACGAAAACGACACAAATTCGTGTTCAGACCTAGGGAGAAAGAAAACATACATATAGATCTACATTTTTGTTTAAATAGTTTTAAAAAATATGAATAAAAAGTTCTTTGTGACATTTCAACAAACACATACATAGACACATTGATACGTGTCCGATACGGACACAAAATGGATACGATTTCTAACCAAATTTGAGGGACAGTTAGGGGACACCTTGATCTACACATCCATGCAAAGAAAATAGAATAATATCATAATTTAGAGGTTTTACCTATAGTGTGTCCAATAGCAAGAAAAGCCCCAAAATAGAGTATTCCTCCTTGCTAGCTCAAATCCCCAAATTGTTCAAAAGCTGGAATTTCTCTCCATAATAAAAAAATAGAGGAGTATTAGACTCTAATGCAAGAAACTAGAGTAAAAAAGGAATTAAAATGGAAAAGTTAGGGATTGGGGAAGAGTAGCAATAGCTTTCCTTTTCCAAGTGTTGTTTTAATACAAAAGAGGCAAGAACCAAAGGAATAGAGATTTTATACGGTGGGGATCCCTATGTGGCTGGTCATAAAAAGATAAAATTAGGGTTAGGGTCATGACTTATGGGCTTGGGCCAAGTTTCAATGGTAAAGGAAATAACTCCTTAAGTCAATAGTCAATGAACCTAACCATTTGTTCTCCTATATGAAATTTGATTCTAAATGACATAACTTGGGTTGACTTAAGTTAGACTAGGGTCCCACCATGCTATTAAAGTCACCATAGCTAGAGTCAACATCTAGGTTAGTCTCTTAAGTCACAACTAGTAAAAGTCAAAATCAACAACCATCAATCCAATAATTAATCAAATAATTCTAATAAGTCAAAATGACCAAATTACCCCTAGGCTAAAAATGATAAATAGATATTCCAATCACATGGTTAGGCTCTAGGTCAGACAGTCTCTAGGTTTTCACTAGCAGCACATCAAAATCACAAGTCATGTTTTTTTAAATAGTTTTAAAATGATTAAAAATCACCAAAAATCATATTACAATTTAAATATCATAAATAAATAATTAAAATCACAAAATTTTAAAATTATCCTCATTTAAAAAACTGGGTGTTATAGTCAAGAACGTGAGTTATGATCAAAGTTTGACTTCTTCTGCCCATAGGCACCACACCAAACGTGTTGTGCCAATGCGCGCAGAGCAACAAGGCATTCTGCCCACTCGACGCCAAACAGATTCTAGCTAGGATGCTCTGCGCAAATCAAGTTTGTGCCATAATCTCCCCACCCTGCGTATCTCAAAGACTAAATAGTGAAGACTGAAAGTGTCATAAATTGATAACAAAGTGACTCCATATACTGACATGTGCGCCTATCTCAATAGGCGCATAATAGAACTTCCTCAACCAAATAATATGGTGTACCAAAAGACTTTGATGCAGTCTATGCCTACCACTAGTTCGCTGTAAACCCCCTAAATTTTTACTTCATTTTTTTAAAAATAAATTTTGAATTCTATTTTTGTTTTTCTTATTAGTACGTGGCGTGCTTGTTGCACTTTTGTATTTGTACATCGTGTGCGAGTGCGAAGCAGTATATATATTTTTAGACAAAGATTTTATTAAAAGATTTTCTTCATATGGAAAAATACTTTATTTTACAAAATAAATACAAGATAAATATTTTATGGCTGAAATCTTATAAAAGGTGTTGCGTCGAGAATAGACAAAACGTTAATTAATTATCTATTATAAAAAGGTTATTTATTTTGGTCATACAAATATAAGTAGTAATTTAGAAAGTAATGTTCTTATGTAAATATATTAATTTTGTGCGAGTGGCATGGAATTAATTTCATGTCCAACTTTGACAAACTATTGGTGATTAATTTACTTATTTATAAAAATGTATTTTGAACATTTAAAGATGTATTATTAATTTCGAAATTAATTATTAATCATATTTTATTATTTTGAAAAAGATATTTTAAATATTGTTTGATTTAATATTTAAGTAATTACGATGATTTAAATTGGAAAATATTTTATTTTAAATATAGGTTTTACCTAGATTGAATTTGATGAATTAGTTTTAAGTTGATTTGAATTAATACAAGATTTATCTATTGGGATTTAAACTTATTCCAATCCTTATCCAACTAGGGGTCTTCACCTCCTATATAAGGAGAGCCCCATTGTTTTCTTTTTTCGATAAATTCCATAAGCCAAAATTTCTACCACAAATCGTGCATCGTGTCGGTGTCCTCCTTACCCATCTACTATATTCTATATTGTACAAATATATTTTCTCCATCTCGGGTCCGACAGATTCGAACCTCCATCCCCGTCGTGTTGGACACACCTGATATGACACCCCGACTCAACTCCTCCTCTGTGTCCACACTGCCACCATTAACCCTCCTTCCCGATACCCGACCACCGCCAGCAACCATACCACCCTCAATAATACCAAAATATACCACTCAAAACTACTACTGCCTCCGGAGTTGACCCCCAACCCCTGGCCACAGGAGTACCACCACCATCCCTGCTCCTGGTCGCCACCACCAACACCAAAGAGTACACATCCTCAATACCACCACCGCTACCTTCTCCATCGACCTCCACCATCATCACCCACATCCCAAAGAGGAAGAAGAAGTTAAAACTAACCCTCACCTAGGAACCTCCACCGTGACGGAGTGGTCGACCAACGCGCTCCTTCTCCTCCTTCAGATCTGCGGTTCTACCACACCGCAGCACCCGAACCCATGCCCGCGAACCCTCTACGCCGCTTCCCGGCGTCGACCGTACGCGAGCACCTCGTCGGCGAACCACCTTCCCGTGCCACCTCCCTCTGAGCAGTGATGACGATCGACGATTCGATTCTGGCAGGTGATCCCGCGCCCAGTAAAGATTCGACCCTCCGTCTCCGCTCATGGACGGCTCGTGAACGCGCCTCCATCTGTGCGTGCCAGTCGAGTACGGTCTCCAGTTTTGCCTAGATTTTTGCTGAACGCCCTCATCGATGACCTCCAACTGGCGCCACCGCCTGGTGTGCGACCTTCCCTCTTCTGGTGCCCATTTTCTCCAGTACACGGTGCACCTCGTCGTGTGATGCGCTCCATCAGGTGAGTCCGCCACTCCTTTCCTCTCACCTTCTTCTCCTGCTTCCTGCTCACTCACTCTCTCTCTTTTCTTCTCTTCTTCCAGACTCCCACGCCTGCTTCTTATTCCTTCTCTTATTTTTTTTGTGACTGACTGACTCCCTTCACGTGAAACAAGAGAGGAATGGAACAACTGTTCTGATTATTAAAAACTTTTATTATTATTTCAATTATGATTTTTAGTATTATTTTGGTATGTTGCTATGTGTTTTCGCCTTACTATTATTATTATTATCATTATCATTATTATTATTATTATTATCATTATTATTATTATTATTATTATTATTATTATTATTATTATTATTATTATTATTATTATTATTATTATTATTATTATTATTATTATTATTATTAGTCGATAATAACAGTATATATGTATATGTTAGTTGGTTAGCAGTATGTATAGTTTATAAATGTATAAATTAGCTTATTTTATCAGTAGGTATATATATGTAAAATATATAGTTACTATGTATATTCGTATTATAGCAAATTATTTAATGACACATATGTTAAGGTTTAATGAGGTTCAGAAGCTTAATAATATTATTATATTTTTCTTTTATAAATAGTTTATACGTAAATAGTTTATTTTTGCCAAACTAATTTTGTTTACAAATGGTTTCCTAGATTTTACGATATTTTTGACTAATAAAGATATAGCTATCTACCTCAAATGTATTTTTACAAACTTCGAGTATGGCCCAAAACAATTTTTAGATTTTAAAGTATTTTCCTAAAATATATTTGGCTAATAAAACCTAGTTTTTTTAAATATTATATTTTGTAAAAAATAGTATATATATTTACCCTCGCAAATTCCACTATTTGATCGTGTCTAATCACACACTTCTATTTCCTTGTGAATTCAGACCTCTTCATGTCGGACGTGACTATTGGACTATTCAGGGCATTGCCAGATCATCCCACAACCTCAGGCAAGACACCTTGCCTTACGGTTTACTTACTTGCTCAATTTCATGCATATTTTACTTATTATTTATTTTTAGCAAATGTAATAATTGTTCTTTCAAAACCATATGTAGATTCAAATTACTATACTTTAGTTTCTTATGCATTTTCATTTAGAGTTAAGGGACCACCCTTGTGTGTGTAACATTGATTGGCCTCGACACCTGTGTGCCACGAAGTCACAAATCGCATATAGATACGGACTTGCATACTGACTGATCATCGGTGCGTACAGGCCGTGCGTTAGGATATGACTGTTAATAGTTATGGATGTCTAGAAGACTTCGCGGTTATTAGAAATGTCGTGATATGGATACAGCACGTGTAGTGCATGGGGAAGGAAAAGACAACTATTAGACGTAGGGGCTTTCACTCGTTTGCTTTCCTCTTGATGCCCTTAGTGACTCAGTCGAGTGCTAGTGGGCCATGTATTTACTTTCCTCTAACTGCCGTTAGTGACTCACTCGAGAGCTAGTGTGTCATGCATATATTTGTTACTTTTCTCTAGATGCCACTAGTGTCTCGGTTGAAATGCTAACGTACCGTGTTTCTAGCTTCGGAAGGCCCCTGTGTGGAATGTTTTCTTCAAAGTGCATTTTCACATAGAACGGTTACGGACCTTTATCTGTTTAGACATATGCAATTTTCTATTCAGCTAACTATATTCAGTTTATGGCATGATATTATGTATCTTGTTACGTCCCTCTGAGGACCTGGTAATTTTTCCAGGTGTGCTTTTCTGATGTTTCGCAGGTGCTCTAGCAAAGGCCATGACTTGCTCTCTTCCATCGAGGATGATTGCACTTGAATCGTCTTCGCATCGCTCGACAGTTTCTTCAATTTTATATTTCTCTCTTTGTTGGTAGTGGATTTGTCTCCGCCCAACGACTTGTATAAATAATAATTTATAAATTATTATTAATTTTTTCTTCTTTATTTGTGGATGAGATTAGTGTCGTGGCTTTCTACACTTTACAGCTTATGTATACATACGATGGTTCCATATATTGGAGGATACTTCGTATGTATGCAGCTGACATGATTACGTTCCTAGTCCTACGTATTTTGGGACTAGGGCATTATATTCGCACACAGTAATGGCTTCTAAGAACAAGAACCCTCTGACTTATGCCAATGAGCTCAGTACTGCACTGTACACGTAGAGAACACAAAAATTTAGGAACAAATATTATATTCCTAATGTAATCAGGCAGAGTCTGCCTTCTTCTTCTTCTTCTTCTTCTTCTTCTTCTTCTTCTTCTTCTTCTTCTTCTTTTTCCTTATAATGTAACAGATCTCCACGAGCTTAACTTATAAAAGCAGAAGATCAAAGACTCACCTCATGCAATAGTGACTTCACAGAACGAACATCACTGTCATGAGATAGTAATCAAGTGTTGCTGCAAGTCAGCAAAATGGTCTGTGTTCGATCATTTGAATTACTCTCGCTCTCCTAATGTGATCTGATAGACGAGGATGAGTTGATGTTTGCCTCTACGAATTTGATGTCTCGTAACACTGGAGGTGGAAGACGCCTGAGGACATTACATAACGAATGTCGCTATCATTCACACGAGGCAAAAGTCAAATGATGTTGCAAGCCAGCAAAATGGTATGTGTTTGACATTTTGAATTACTTTCGCTCTACTAATGTGATCCTGATAGAAGAGGATTATTTAATGTTTGCCTCCGCGAATATAACATCTCGTAGCACTGGGGGTGGAAGACACCCGAGGCATAACTCATCACGACTTCTGAATCGGCAATTCTGTAACGAAATCATGGACTCGTCAGAAGGAGTCTATCAAAACATAAGATCGAGAAGCTAAGACTTCTTCGATCAAAGAAATCTTCCCAATTCTAACCCTGGGGATAGCAGCTTACCAGACTTCGATGTTGACAGCAAGGATTCTGATCAGACTATTTTGTCCACCAACTCATCCTCAGTATCAAGAGAAGCGACTGCTTACGTGACCAACGAAGAGCAAGACGCTTCCAGTTCTGCAAATCAAGAACAAAGGATCACTACTTTGGAGGCTAACCTAAAGAATATGGCCGACATGGTTACGAGTATGTACGCGGTAACACAACATGCTGCTCCACCGATTGTGAACCCAGTTCCAACCCAAGAACATGCAGTAGATTTTGTGCCTGTCCACACTGGCCCTGGTGTACAACCTCCTCTAAATACTACCGTTTCAGAATTCATACACCTGCAAACACATGCTACTCTAAGTCACTCCGGTATTGGAGGTGGTACTTACCATACAGTTCCACATCCTAATCCTATAAATCAATATGTTGCTCCTCAAACATCAGAGGACCCTCTTGAAGCAGTCCAGCTTCTGTGAAATCAATTTGAAGCTTTTAAACAGATAGAGGGTTTACAGAAGTTATGAGTCAAACGGCTTTACCCTGTAGAGTAGAAGGAGGTCCTGCTCCTGCATAAACATAGGCCGCTGACCATAACGTTATTTGACGGAAGCACATCTCCGAGTCAATACATCTATCACTTCGAAATGATAATTGATTATCTCCAACAAAATGATACGCTACTCATAAGAATATTCATCGGATGCTTATCAGGTGTTGCCTATGATTGGTATCGAAGCTTGTCGGATGGTAGTGTAACATCCTTCGCAGCCTTGAAACAAGTATTCCAGGAATGGTTCTATGAAGGGACGTACGACATGACCATGTCTGCCCTTACCAAAATTAAATAGAAGTCTAATAAAATAGCAAAACATTTCACAGAGTGCTCCCGACGAGAGGCATTAAAAATGCCTCTGGGTACTCCTGACGCATTGACTATAGATACTTGCAAATCAAACTTATTACCTATAGTCAACATGTGGATGGGACCAACACAGTTCTAAGATGGGGGTCCTTCATTGTAAGTGCCAAAGCAGCTGAATACTACGCTAAAAAGTTTAAGCAACTAGGCATTCTGATGCTGAATCTTGACAAAGATAAGCATCCTGCTACCAGTAGTGGTAGTCACCCAAACAATCGTAAGGGTAAAGAAGCCTTATCCATCAATGTAGGTCAACCAGTACCTACGGCAACAACACCTCTACAGAGGCTGGCACCACGACCTAAGGAGAAGTATTCCTTTGTGACGATGACGTCATGAGCATCTTCGATTACTTAATCAAAAGCAATAAGATTCGATTGTCGGAGATCAAACGACCAGACAAAGTAGGTAAAACTGATAATCCTAAGTATTACATGTATTACAGGTTTCTGGGTCATCCAACCATCGCATGCTACATACACAAAGGAAAGATCAAGAGCTAATCATTGCCAAGGCGATCATTCTCCGGAAGGATGAGAACGTGGTGACTTCCAACCTCATCTCTCTGTAATTTGGAGACTCCCCTGCTCAACTAGTTCCTGACGGTGTCGTCCCGATACCAAAAACAACTATGGAGATTGTCAACCTTTTGTCGGTACAAAATGACGGTTTGGTGCCCCTATCGATAGCAAAAGCAAAATCATGTGGGTTCATCCAGACGTAGTCGTCAAATTTGAGTAGAAGACATTCATCCCTTCCATCAAATCAAAGAAGTCAGCCAAGTACAAATCATGTAACATGACTTCTGTAGGTCCTAAAAATCAAGTTGCACCCATCAAAAAAGCAATGATAACCAAATTGCGCACCCTTCAATGAACTGCACAGGAAGCAAACTGTGCAACAAATCAACTGCGCGAGGTTGAATTACGCCAATATCCAAGCGTGCTATGCTGACGTGGCAACGTCTTCATTACCTGACACAAAATCAGATCTTCTGACAACTGACAGCCCGAAAGGCGAGGAGCCTCTTCGTTTCTCGAGCCGCGCCGCATTCTAGGATAGCTGTCCAAATCCAGCACAATCTGCCAGCTCAACCTAAGTGCAGTCTGCCAGATTCTCTTCAGCACAGTTTGATCAAGTCCAATCCACAGCGTAGTCTGAAGCTAGTGCTGTTCAAGTAGCGTGATCCATCAAGATAACTGACATTCATTACGTGGCTTACATGCCATCAATTGTTCAACATGTGGCATCTTCCTGTACATGACCAAGCGCATTTTAATCAGACAATGCCATGCATCTAAATATGGTTAGCCCATGATCGAGTAACCGCCAGCGCAACTGGTAGCCTGCGCAGTCCAATGCTTGTGCAATCCAGCCTGCGCAATCTAGAATAACTATAAATTAGTTATTTCTAGAACTCTATTAATAGAGTTTCAAGCTCTTCATTTGGCATCATATCATTATTATTACCAGAGATCAGGAGCTCTTGTCCAAGTGCTGCTGTATTCTTCAGAGGCTATCGTCTTCAAAGTTTACATCGTCCAAAGGATAAAGCGATCATCTTCAGATTAGATTCCTATAGTTGTACTTTCCCAGAATTCAATTATAATCGTCTTACAAAGTTTGTGAAATAAAGAACTTTTGTTTTTGCAAATAAAATGGCGACTCTGCTGGGGGCGACTTTCTCCTCCGACGAGGAAGTGACAACTCAATGTGACGTTTCGTCTATCGGAAAGACGCAGAAGACACTGGTTGTGAAGGTCAACCAGACTTCCTACGAAGCGATGATCAATTCTGGGGCTACTCGACGTACTGTGGCCTCTGCCAAGAGCAAGATCCATTCAGTGTGGACTCCGAAGTCCTCTGCGCAGTCTACTGTCTCTGCTGCCAAGGAACTAGTAGCCTCTTCTGTCCTTGTGCAAAATACCACCCGCACTAACAAAGCGCAAGCCAGAGCTCCTGCGCAGTGTACTGATCCTCTTGCTGCCATGCAAGCCACTTCCTATGTTGCTATGGCAAAGTGCAAGACCCCTCTTCCTCTGGCACAGTTGGCGACCTCCTTCCCTCCTGTACAATCTACTACTCCTGCAACTAGAGTGCAACTTAAACATTCTGAAGCCAGGACTCCTGCTGCACAAACTACAATTTCTGTCGCCAAAAGACCATCTGTCAAAGCTTCCCAAGCGCAATCAGCCAACCGCTTATTGCCACTTCAAACTCTACGCAAGCTGTTCCAGCGCAGTCTAATAGGGATGGCCCTTTGGCTAATCTCCCTTCTTCTCACAGCAAGGGGAAAAACTCTGCTCCTCTTCCCAAGTACCATGTTGCTCCAGCGCAATCCACTGGGGGTAGTCTGTTGACTGTTCCTCCTCCTCCTCAGAACAAAGAAAAAGGCTCGTTGGTTTTTTCTCGAACTTCTTCGTTCCACAACTTGGAAGACAACAGAGGGAAATACTTTTTAGCCAACCCTTCTTCACAAAACAAGGGAAAAGGTCCTTTGGTCTTTTGTCAGTCTTCCCAGGTTTTTACCTTGGAAGATCAATATGAATGTACCTCGGCACCAATCAGTACAAGAACTCTCTCAAACAAGAGTTCTTCTCTCCCTGCCAAAAGAAATTGTACTGATCAAAGAGGTATTCTACCTACTCCGGTAGCGGAACTCCAAGATCTTTCAACTTTTCGGATATCCCGCTCACAGCAAAGAAAATTACTGGTATCTCAGACAGAAACCCCTGGGAGTGAGTTTGCTGATCTACGGGATTATCTCAATAGACCTCGGTCTACATCAACAGCGGCGAAACGCAAGCAGCCAATGCCGAAAATGAACCTGCATCAGAAGCAAACTTCCAGGATGAAAAATCCTGATACCTATGCTAATGAATTGAGTACTTCTCTATATACTCACAGGACAAAACATCTGAAGAGCCGGAACCACGTTCCGAATGTTGTCAAAGAATATGTCCCTCAAACTTCTTCTCGTCCCGTCATTGTTCCTGACCTCCCAGAGCACCTCAAGCAAAAACGGGATAATATCTCAACATCTCCAGTTCAACCACTTCAACACCATTGTAATCACAAAGTTGTCATCAAGTGCTGTTGTCAGACAACAAAATGATCTGTTTTCGATCGTCTGAATTTTGCAACTTCAGAACCAATGTCAGAAGATGAAGACGAAGTGTTGTATGCTTCTGTCAATATGGCTTCTCGATACACTAGGGGTAGAAAGTGCTCCAAATACGGCAAGCCCCATAAACCCAGCCAGCGATACTTAAATTTACTCCAAGAATCTTCTGAAGGAGTATTTTGACACAACCGATCTCGGAGCCGAGACACAATCGGTCATAGAAATCTTCTCCAAGATCCCTCTGGTCATCTTCCTATTTTTTATTCAGGAGATGATTTCTTCTCTGATTTTGATGCATACAGCGAAAGTTCTGAACAGACAGTGTCTTCTACTGTACCTAGAGAAGTGACAACTTATGTTGTCACTGAAGACCCAGATGCTTCTAGTTCAGCAAATCAAGAACAATAAATAGCTGCACTGGAGGACAAGCAGAAGACCATGGCTGAAATGGTCGCAAGTATGCATTCTGTTATCGTGGCCCAACATACAGTACCACCGACCGTGCTACTACCATATTTTTAGTTTGAGGGTATTTTTGTCATTTTTGGGGTTATTTAAATTTATTAGAATTTATTTGAATTTATGAGAGTTTTTAGGAATTATTTTGGAATTGTTTGAATGAGGGTTGACTAGGTTGACTTTGACTAGCTTTGACTTGGTAACCTGACCCTAGTTGAGTTTAGACTTGGTTAGATTATGAGACCCTAGGTTAAGTTAAGTTAACCATACTCTAGTTATTAGAATCAATTAGGAATATAGAGATTAGAATAGGAAGCTTTTGGTCACAAGTCATGACTTGTGATTTTTGAAACATTGATTAATGACTAAGCCCAACCCACTAGCAACCCTAACCCAAACCCATACTTGTCGGCCACATACACCTATCCTTGGGATTCCCATCCTATAACTATTCTTCTAGAAATTAGGGCTAGCCTCTTTAGGAAGAACAAGTTTTAGAAGGAGGTATTATCCCATCTTTATTAATTCATATAAATTCCATTTTATCTCCTTTTTCCCTCAAACAAATTGCAATAGGTTCTAATCTAGGTATACTTGCTGTTTGTGGAGGTTTTTCTCAGTTTGTGTGCAATTTGGAGAAGTTTGCTAGCAAGAGGAACCCCCCATTTGAAGCTTTTCTTGCTTTTGGTCACCAATAGATAAATCTATGTAAACTTCATTAAATTCTGGATTTCTTTGCATTGTGACCTGTATCTAGGTGTCCCCTAGCTAACCCAAGATTTTAATGTCATTTTGGACCCATTTCGTGTCCGTATCGGACACGTATACGACATAGGTCTAAGTGTTTGATAAAATGCCCCAAAGGGCATTTCGATTTAATTTCTAGAAAGTAATTGAATAGAAAATATTGTTTTAATGTGGCTTTCATGTTTCTTTTTGACTGGGAGTTAAATTATGTCGTATCGTGTCAGATTTGACATGTGCACACGCGGATGCATACACTCGCACAGGCAGTTTGCGTGTCCTGCTGCTCGGGTGCATTTGTGTCTCGGACACAGCATGAGGACACATGAGTTTTTGAGGACACATTTGGGCAGTGTCTGACACGACACTCCCCAAATGGCACGACCCCTCGTGTAATGTCGAGCGAGCACGAACATGTGCACTGACTTTGTACTGACACGCACCGTACGTTCAGAGCTCACTGACATGACTCTCGTGTCCACTGTGGACACAGGGTGGACTCGATTCATGGCCCTAGGGTTGTAGCCCTACACATGGCGAATACTGGGACACTTGTGCAAGACTCATTGAGTCGTGTCCTGCCTGCACGACTCCGTGTCCTGCCCGTACGAGACTGTCCTGTCAGTTAATACTGGTGGGTGTCACTTGCTGTTTGGACACTTCGTGTCCACTTTTTTAGACACGAATCACTCTCTCTGACACGTACACTATTAGTATGTTAATTACCAACCACAATTGTTACATATTAATTTGTTTTAGTTATCAATTTCCTATTTTACCCTAAATTCCTGATACAGGCCATTTCTGTATTTTTCCAGTTTCCTATTTCAAATTTTGGCAGCAATTTAAACCTAATTTAAATTGTTAATAATTGGTTTAAGTCTCTAAGATGGTTCTTCTACATGTTATCTATCTATGGGTCAAATTTGGGTGATTTTGGTTTGGTTTTGAATACAAAATGGGGGTTTGTATCAGTGGGCTGAACTGTCAATTATATGAACTGTTTTGTGAGTATTAAAATGGTTTCCTTCCTTCACATTCCTGTACACCCTCACTGTTCAGTCACACACTATTTTACAACTCATTCACACACAGCACACATGTGTCTCTCTCTCTCTCCCACACATCACTCACTGCACACTCACACACATCCTCAACATGACACACACTGTTTGAATACTTGAACACTGTCCATGTTGGACTGTCTCACTATTTTCAGTGTCTCTCACACACACACACACACACACATGCATCACACACACTCTTGTATCTCTCACCCTCCACACTATTTCACTCTCTCACTCACTATTTTGCATTACACAGTGATATTTCCCTGTTTTTCCTGCAAATACATCCTCACTTGACATCACACTCACATGCCTATGTCTAACACACATAACTCTCATGTTACACTAGCCTAACACACACACACACACATTCATTTCCTATTCTCTATGTATGAGTATACATATACATGTATATATATATATATATATATATATATATATATATATATATATATATATTGAGATATACATATGTGTATCCTATAATAATGTGTGTGCTTAAATATAAATATATTAGATATAAATATGTTGTGTGATATATACATATAGTTAGCCCATATGTTATGTATTTCTATATTAGCTTATATAAATAGGTCAATATGTGTATTGTTTTAGATATAGAAAATATCATGTGGTCATATGATTTACGGCTTGGCTTATTGGCATGATATAGCCTATAGCATATACGTGTGTCTGCTTGACCTAGTGAGCCTAGATTAGACTTGTGTAGTCTAGTTAGACCAATAATGACTAGCTTGACCTAATTTAGACTTGTTTGACCTAGTTTGACAATAGTTGACTTAGGTTTGACTTCTTGGTTTACCAAGGTTGACCAAGAGTTGACTTTGGCCTAGATTGACCTAGATTCATTTAGAATGAATTAAATTGCATCTTGTTATCATTTTAGACTTGTTGTGACTTGTGCTGTTCTGATTAGGAGCCAGACACCTCTTCTCGGACAGTACATTTCATCCGGACACTCAGATACCAGGCGAGTACATTCTCCGATCATTTCATATCTTGCTTAGAATTATTTACCTGCTTTAAATTACTTTGCTTGATACTGTCACGTTGGTCACACGAATTGGTACTATATGGATCCCTTCTTGAGATGTTATCCCTTCAGGGAGCATCGGTTACTCCATGTTCTGTGTGTTTCACTTACATGGCGAATCACTATGCTTCATTGGTTCATTGGTCACTTGTGACATATACTCTTATGATCACGGAGTCTTCCTTGAATCCTTATCCCATTTATTAGGTATCCTAGAATCTCCTAGAATCTCCATTTATGGGACATCCATGTATCACCATTCGGGGGCCTTTGCATGGAATCATAACATAACCTGGTTGGATCCTTGTGTATTGATTTGGAGTACGGGGGAGTAGAAGTAGACATGTGAATAATATCCAAGTAGTACCTCATCAGAATCATTCCATAGTGTCTCATCAGAATCATCATATGCCATTTACATGTCTATATTGTACTCTGACTCACTAGCCACTGTTAGTTCTCTATTATAGTAGATATTTCTATTACAGTTATCTTTCTGTTTATATACTGTATTTTTTTCAGTACCTGTATCTTACTTCACTGCATGATTATATTTTCTAACCTGCTATGAACTGTTGAGATGTATTGTGCTCGCTCTTGTCCTGACTGGACCTGTTGAAAATATTACAGAGGACGAGGAGGAGGCCTGTGTGGATACCTTCTACGGGGCAGCCCTAGACGACACTTGCGAGCTGGACTCTCAGGAGGACCCAGCTCTAGCTGATGATATTACCCCCACTGCCTAGACTAGCTTAGTTAGGCTTATCTTACTTATGTTGTCTTGAGACTGTTTAGCTAGACTTTATTTCTGTCTGGAGATTCTGAGTTGTATATATTCTTTCATATTCAGTAGCTGAGACCATGTATTTCTGGATATTGCTGAGATGTTATCTTAGGCTTTCTGATCATCTGTATTTCCTTGAGTTCTATATCATATCGTGCTTTCTTCTTCCTTAGTTGTGATTGAGTTTATTTACTGCTATGTCACCCCCATTCGGGGAGTATAAACTGCTTAGAATTTATATTATTAGATGTTGTTACCTAGGACAACCTTCTACTGCCAACACTGCGGCGTAGGCTAGACGTACCCACGTCTCGTGTCCTTACTCTAGGGTACGGGTCGTGACACGTTTTTAGTGGTGGTCTATGCAGGTCTAGACTAGAAGTGTAGTGGTATTCGAATTAGAGTATCACTACAGCCTGCAGTAGGATAGAGGACATTAATTTTTAAGGTACTCAATCATATTAGGAAAAATTCTTTTTACTGCCATCTAAATCCTTATTGTCAGCTGATCCTTTTGAATTTTAATTGTCCGCCTTTGTTATATCGCTTCTTTTTTAGAAATTGATACTCTTGTTTGATCTGTCTTCAGGATGGTAGAGACTCGATCGCAGTGTACCATTCATGGGGATGCTTTGGAGGGGACTGCTACCTCTCAGCCAGTACAGCAGGGCCTGGAGACTGCAGCTCCTGCCACCTCTGTTCGTATTAAGGCTCCAGCAGCAGCAGCAGGGGTATGCCTCCACCGGCTCGGAAGCAGGACCCAGTCATCGCAAAGGAGCCCTTCCAACAGTCGCCACCTACAGGATACGTGGATACGGTACAGATGTTCGCATACTTCCAGCAGTTCATGGACCGGCAGTAGGCTCGACAGGACAGGGGCATGGAGTTGGCCTTTACGACGGTCGCTGCTCGACCAGTGGTCCATCAGCCGAGGATACCGGGGATAGAACAGTTCCAGAAGATGAGCACCAGAGACTTCCTGGGGACAGAGGAGATTCTATATGCTGATGAGTGGATTGAGCATATAGAGGAGATCTTCCGATTGGCCCGGATACTAGCAGATGTCCAGATTGAGGCCGCAGCTAGCCGGATGCGAGATCTTGCTCGTACCTGGTATCAGTCGGACCCCAGGGTAGGGGTAGCTGGATAGACCTAGGAGGAGTTCATAGGCTTCTTCAAGAAGAAGTTCTTTCCAGATTCAGCGCTCAGAGCCTTGGAGTCGGAGTTCGAGAGCCTAGTCCAGGGGAGCCTTTCAGTAGAGGAGTACGCTGGGGAGTTTGACCTCCTCGGCAGGTTCGTAGAGGGCTTGAACGAGACGGCGAAGGCCAAGAGGTTCCGGAAGGGTCTGGTCAAGGAGGTCAAGTCCCTGACCAAGGGCAACATGGATGCCACATTCGAGGAGATCTTGACGGGAGCTTTATTGGCTGAGGATGATCTTGAGCTTAGGCTCAAGAGGGGGCAAGACCCAGTTAAGGGCAGCAGCAACGGAGGCAAGGCCAAGAGGCCCCACTTTCAGTACCAGCAGCTGAGGCAGTTCTAGCCGCAGCCGATCTAGCAGAGGCCAGTTCACCAGCAGCAGCAGCCGAAACAGCACCAGCAGGGTCAGAGACAGGGTGTTATTTGTGCCTAATGCAAGAAGCCCGTGCATGTCACCAATGAGTGCTGGAAGAGGCTGGGCCAGTGCCTAGTGTGTGGTTCAGCAGACCACCAGATGAGAGAGGACCGCATAGCACGAGCAGCTCAGGGAGGAGGAGCCAGGGCTCCAGCAGGTCAGCAGAGTAGACCAGCCCTGCCGATACAGCAGCAGAGGTTCGTCCAGCACCAGCAGCAGGCCAGGGGGCCAACAGGGGCGAGGATTCTCCATTACAGCAGAGGATGTGGAGGCCATCGAAGAGCTGATCGCAGGTTCGATCCTTCTCGACTCCAGTCCAGCTTTTGCATTATTCGATTCTGGTACTTCGCATAGCTTTATATCTGTATCTTTTGCGATTAGACACGGTATCATAGCTGAATCGTTGCCTAAGACTTACAAGATCACGACCGGGGGTGGTATTATCCTCGTGAGTGATGTTTGTAAGTGTTGGAAAGTAGTTTTAGGAGGCCGTGAGTTGGAGGTGAGCCTGCTCGTAATGCCATTGCCGAACTACGAAATAGTACTTGGTATGGATTGGTTGAGCAGGCACCACGCCAGCATTGATTGCAGAGGGGGTAGACTTCTCTTCAGAGCGTCGAGGGAGCCAAAGTTCGAGTACTCCAGACGTCAGGCGGAGCAGAGCAGCGGAGTTTTCTGTGGAGTCTCGGTTGAGGAGCAGGAGATTCCACACCCCTTGATAAAGAGTATATGGATGTTTTCCCAGAGAAGTTGCCTGGATTGCCACCAGACAGAGACATTGAGTTCTCGATAGACTTGGTTCCAGGAGTGGAACCCATCTCTCAGCATGTCTATCGGGTAAACAATAGTGAGTTGGTGGAGCTGAAGAAGCAGGTGGATGAGCTACAGGACAAGGGCTTCATCCGCTCGAGTTCGTCCCAATGGGGTGCACCAGTGTTATTTGTGCCGAAGAAGGATGGGTTTGTACGGATGTGTATTGACTATAGGGCACTCAACAACCTTACGATCAAGAATAAATACCCACTGCCGCGGATCGACGATCTTTTTGACCAGTTCAGCTGAGCTCGAGTATTTTCCAAGATTGATCTGAGGTCGGGATATCACCAGGTGAAGGTGAAGGGGGAGGATATTTCCAAGACCGCTTTCAGGACGCGGTACGGGCAGTTTGAGTTTTTGGTTATACCGTTTGGGCTAACCAATGGACCAGCAGTGTTTATGAACCTTATAAACAAGGTGTTCCACCAGTACCTGGATCAGTTTTTGGTGGTGTTCATTTACGACATCTTGATATATTCTAAGACTGAGGAGGAGCACAAGGAACATTTGAGGATCGTGTTGGAGACTCTCAGGAGGGAGTAGCTTTACGGGAAGCTCTCCAAGTATGAGTTCTTCTTGGACCGGATGACTTTTTGGGGTATGTGGTGACTGGAGCTGGTATCTCAGTTGAACCTAAGAAGATCGTAGCAGTTGAGGCATGGGCAGCGCCGACTTCAGTTGCAGAGATCAGTAGTTTCCTGGGGCTGGCCGGATATTATCGGAGATTTGTGCAGGATTTCTCCCGGGTTGCAGAGCCGTTGACTCGGTTGACCCGGAAGGATGCTGAGTTCGTTTGGTCAGGGGAGTGTCAGGCAGCTTTTGATGAGTTTAAGAAGCGGCTTACGATAGCTCCGATTCTGATATTGCCTTCAGAATCAGGTGGATTCACTATTTATAGTGACGCTTCAGGAAAGGTGCTGGGTTGTGTGTTACAGCAGCATGGGAAGGTGATTGCCTATGCTTCCAGGCAGTTACGTCCCCATGAGAAGAACTACCCTACCCACGTTCTGGAGCTTGCAGCGATGATATTTGCTCTGAAGTTGTGGAAGCATTATCTGTATGGAGAGAGGGTGGAGATTTTTACAGATCACAAGAGCTGAAAGTATGTTGTCACTCAGAAGGAGTTGAACATGAGGCAGCGTAGATGGCTAGAGTTGATGAAGGACTTTGACATCCTACTTCAGTATCACCCAAGGAAGGCCAACGTGGTTGTCGATGCCTTGAGTAGGTATCCGACAGCCATGTGTTTGACCATGGATCGGCATTTGCTTGCAGACTTGAAGAGCCTTGGGATTGAGGTGATCGTGCCCGGAGTGCAGATGCAGATGTAGGGCATGCAGATTCAGTCATACTTGGTGGAGAGGATCAAGTCGGCACAGTTTGAGGATGTTGCTCTGCGGTGTCTCCCAGAGCAGGTTCAAGCAGGATTGCTGGAGGGCGAGTTTTCTCTTGCAGAAGTTGGTGCCTTGAGGTACGGTTCCAGGTTACGTGTGCCCAGCGAAGATCTCAGGGAGCAGGTTATGCAGGAGGCCGACAAATCTCTATACTCTATACACCCGGGTGCCAACAAGATGTACCGAGATCTGAGGGAGCATATTTGGTGGTCCGGGATGAAGTGGGAGGTGGCTCGCTTCGTGGCTAGGTGTTTGGTCTGTCAGCAGGTCAAGGCAGAGAGGTAGAGGCCCGGTGGATTGTTGCAGCCGCTGCCCATTCTCGAGTAAAAATGGGAGCATATCACTATGGACTTCGTATCATGATTGTCGCACACACCAGGAGTAAAAGATGCGATTTGGTTCATCGTTGACAGGTTGACCAAATCGGCCTACTTCTTGACATTCAAGGTGGGTACGTCTACAGAGAGGCTGGCGGAGATGTATATGCGGAAGATAGTCAGGATTCATAGGGTTCCAGTCAGTATCGTCTCAGATCGGGATAGTTGCTTTACTTTCCATTTCTGGAGGAGTCTGCAGACCAGCTTGGGCACTCAGCTCAAGTTTAGTACTGCATACTACCCCTAGATGGACGGACATTCAGAGAGTACTATTCAGTCACTTGAGGATATGCTGCGGACGTGCGTCCTGGACTTTGGAGGTTCCTGGGAGGATCATCTTCATTTAGTGGAGTTTGCTTACAATAACAGTTTCCGGGCCAGCATTGAGATGTCACCTTTCGAGGCTCTATACGGGCGTAAGTGTCGTACACCCTTATCTTGGGATGATGTTGGCGAGCGAGCTTTACTGGGGCCAGAGATGGTTGTTGACGCAGCCGAGAAGGTAAATCTCATCAGGGACATACTTCACGTGGCGCAGGACAGACATCGGCACTGGGCCGATAGCCACCGGAGGCCGTTGGATTTGAGGTACAGATTAGAGTAGGATTAGATTTAGGTTTGTTTGTTTATGATTTTGATCATGTTTGTTTATCATAATTAATTGAGACCTTATTTATGATTAGGTTGGCGACCAGGTTTTTTTGAGGATATCTCCGACTCGTGGTACGATACGTTTTAGTGGAGGCGGGAAGCTTAGCCCGCGCTTCATCGGCCCTTTCGGTATCAGCGGGAGAGTCGGTGACGTGGCATATAGGCTAGACTTGCCACCTGTACTAGTGGGGGTCTACAACATATTCCATGTGTCACAATTGAGACGGTACGTGGCTGATCCTAGCCATGTGCTCGATCATTCGGAGATTGAGGTTGGACCTTCTCTCAGCTATCCAGAGCAGCCAATAGAGATTTTGGATCGACCAGAGAAGGTTCTGAGGAACAAGGTGATACCTTTGGTATGCGTCGCATGGAGGCATCATTCTCCAGGAGAGTCTACCAGGGAGCGGGAGGATGAGATGCGCGAGCGTTACCATATCTTTTTGGACCGTGAGGTATACTTTCTATCCTTCTCATCAATTGTATTTCGCCTTTCAATTTCGAGGACGAAATTCTTTTAAGAAGGGTAGATTTGTCACAACTATATTTCTAGTTTGAGGGTATTTTTGTCATTTTTGGGGTTATTTAAATTTATTAGAATTTATTTGAATTTATGGAAATTTTTAGGAATTATTTTGGAATTGTTTGAATGAGGGTTGACTAGGTTGACTTTGACTAGCTTTGACTTGGTAACCTAACCCTAGTTGAGTTTGGACTTGGTTAGATTATGAGACCCTAGGTTAAGTTAAGTTAACCATACTCTAGTTATTAGAATCAATTAGGAATATAGAGATTAGAATAGAAAGCTTTTGGTCACAAGTCATGACTTGTGATTTTTGAAACATTGATTAATGACTAAGCCCAACCCACTAGCAACCCTAACCCAAACCCATACTTGGCCGGCCACATACACCTATCCTTGGGAATCCCATCCTATAAATATTCTCCTAGAAATTAGGGCTAGCCTCTTTAGGAAGAACAAGTTTTAGAAAGTGGTATTATCCTATCTTTATTAATTCATATAAATTCCATTTTATCTCCTTTTTCCCTCAAACAAATTGCAATAGGTTCTAATCTAGGTATACTTGCTGTTTGTGGAGGTTTTTCTCAGTTTGTGTGCAATTTGGAGAAGTTTGCTAGTAAGAGGAACCCCCCCCATTTGAAGCTTTTCTTGCTTTTGGTCACCAATAGGTAAATCTATGTAAACTCTATTAAATTCTAAATTTCTTTGCATGGAAAACTACATCCAGGTGTCCCCTAGCTAACCTTAGATTTTTGTGTCATTTTGGACCCATTTCGTGTCCGTATCGGATACATATCCGACCTAGGTCTAAGTGTTTGATGAAATGCCCCAAAGGACATTTCGATTTAATTTCTAGAAAGTAATTGAATAGAAAATATTGTTTTAATATAGCTTTCATGTTTCTTGTCGACTGGGAGTGAAATTGTGTCGTGTCGTATTGGATTTGACACGTGCACACGCGGATGCACACGCGCGCGCAGGCATTTTGCGTGTCCTGCTGCTCGGGTGCATTTTTGCCTCGGACACAGCACGAGGACACGTGAGTTTTTTAGGACACATTGGGGCAGTGTCTGACACGACACTCCCCAAGTGGCATGACCCCTCGTGTCGTGTCGAGCGAGCACGAGCTCGTGCACTAAATTTGTACTGACACGCACCGCACGTTCAGAGCTCACTGACACGACTCTCGTGTCCACTGTGGACACAGGATGGACTCGATTCAGGGCCCTAGGGTTGTAGCCCTACACGTGGCGAATATTGGGACACGAGTGCGAGACTCATTGAGTCTTGTCCTGCCTGCACGACTCCGTATCCTGCCCGCACGAGACTGTCCTGTCAGTTAATACTGGTGGGTGTCACTTGCTGTTTGGATACTTCGTGTCCACTTTTGTGGACACGAATCACTCTCTCTGACACGTACACTATTAGTATGTTAATTACCAACCACAATTGTTACATATTAATTTGTTTTAGTTATCAATTTCCTATTTTACCCTAAATTCCTGATACAGGCCATTTCTGTATTTTTCCAGTTTTCTATTTCGAATTTTGGCAGCAATTTAAACCTAATTTAAATTGTTAATGATTGGTTTAAGTCTCTAAGATGGTTCTTCTACATGTTATCTATCTATGGGTCAAATTTGGGTGATTTTGGTTTGGTTTTGAATACAAAATGGGGGTTTGTATCAGTGGGCTGAACTGTCAATTATATGAACTATTTTGTGAGTATTGAAATGGTTTCCTTCCTTCACATTCCTGTACACCCTCACTGTTCAGTCACACACTATTTTGCAACTCATTCACACACAGCACACATGTGTCTCTCTCTCTCTCACGCATTAGTTACTGCACACTCACACACATCCTCAACATGACACACACTGTTTGAATACTGTCCATGTTGGACTGTCTCACTGTTTTCAGTGTCTCTCATACACACGCACACATGCATCACACACACTCTTGTATCTCTCACCCTCCATACTGTTTCACTCTCTTACTCACTGTTTTGCTTTGCACAGTAATAATTTCCTGTTTTTCCTGCAAACACATCCTCACTTGACATCACACTCACATGCCTATGTCAAACACACACAACTCTCATGTTATACTAGCTTAACACACACACACACGCACATTTATTTCCTATTCTCTATGTATGAGTACACATATACATGTATATATATATATATATATATTGAGATATACATATGTGTATCCTATAATAATGTGTGTGCCTAAATATAAATATATTAGATATAAATATTATGTGTGACATATACATATAGTTAGCCTATATGTTATGTATTCCTATATTAGCTTATATAAATAGGTCAATATGTGTATTATTTTAGATATAGAAAATATCATGTGGTCATATGATTTATGGCTTGGCTTATAGGCATGATATAGCCTATGGCCTATATGTGTGTCTGCTTGACCTAATGAGCCTAGATTAGACTTGTGTACTCTAGTTAGACCTAGAATGACTAGTTTTACCTAATTTAGACTTGTTTGACCTAGTTTGACCATAGTTGACTTAGGTTTGACTTCTTGGTTGACCAAGGTTGACCAAGAGTTGACTTTGGCCTAGATTGACCTAGATTCATTTAGATTGCATTAAATTGCATCTTGTTATCATTTTAGACTTATTGTGACTTGTGCTGTTCTAATTAGGAGCCAGACACCTCTCCTCGGGCAGTACATTTCATCCGGACACTCAGATACCAGGCGAGTACATTCTCTGATCATTTCATAGCTTGCTTAGAATTATTTTCCTGCTTTAAATTACTTTACTTCATACTGTCACGTTGGTCCCACGGATTGGTACTACATGGATCCCTTCTTGAGATGTTATCCCTTCAGGGAGCATTGGGTACTCCATGTTCTGTGCGTTTCACTTACATGGCGTATCACTATGCTTTATTGGTTCATTGATCACTTGTGACATATACTCTTATGATATGGAGTCTTCCTTGAATCCTTATACCATTTATTGGATATCCTAGAATCTCCTAGAATCCCCATTTATGGGACATCCATGTATCACCTTCGGGGGCCTTTGCATGGAATCATAACATAACCTGGTTGGATCCTTGTTTATTGATTGGGGGTACGGGGGAGTAGAAGTGGACATGTGAATAATACTCAAGTAGTACCTCATCAGAATCATTCTATAATGTCTCATCAGATTCATCCTATGCCATTTACATGTCTATATTGTACTCTGACTCACTAGCCACTGTTAGTTCTCTATTATAGTAGATATTTCTATTACAGTTCTCTCTCTGTTTACATACTGCATTTTTTTTAGTACCTGTATCTTACTTTACTGCATGATTATATTTTCTAACCTGCTATGAACTGTTGAGATGTATGTGCTCGCTCATGTCCTGACTGGACCTGTTGAAAATATTACAGAGGACGAGAAGGAGGCCTGTGTGGATACCTTCTACGGGGAAGCCCTAGACGACACTTGCGAGCTGGACTATCAGGAGGACCCAGCTCTAGCTGATGACATTACCCCCACTGCCTAGACTAGCTTAGTTAGGCTTATCTTACTTATGTTGTCTTGAGACTGTTTAGCTAGACTTTATTTCTGTCTGGAGATTCTGAGTTGTATATATTCTTTCATATTCAGTAGCTGAGACCATATATTTCTGGATATTGCTGAGATGTTATCTTAGACTTTATGATCATCTGAATTTTCTTGAGTTCTATATCATATCGTGCTTTCTTCTTCCTTAGTTGTGATTGAGTTTATTTACTGCTATGTCATCCCCATTCAGGGAGTATAAACTGCTTAGAATTTATATTGTTAGATGTTGTGACCTAGGACAGAATTTACCGCCGACACTGCGGCGTAGGCTGGACGTACCCACGTCTCGTGCCCTTACTCTAGGGTACGGGTCGTGACAGACCGCACCTGTTGTAAATCCTGAGATTATAGCATCGTCGGTGCCTGTCAATGCAGGTCTAAGGGTAGTATCTCCTCATATACCCCCTGTAAAATTCAACCCACACCCAGTCAGTCAGAAACTGGGGGTAGTACTTACCACGCTGTTCATTCCCCTAACACTATAATTCAGCCTGCTCCTTTTTTATTACCAGAGGATGCTAATGAAGCTGTCAAAATCTTGCGCACTCAATTCGAGGCTTTTACAGAAAAAAATGACTTACAGAGATTGGGGATCAAACAACCCTATCCCGTTGAATAGAAGGAAGTCCCATTCCCTCCAAAGTACAAGATTTCCATATTTTTGCTGTTTGACGGCAGCACTTCTCCGAGTCAGTTCATTAACCATTTTGAAGTAATGACTGTTCAACTTCAGCCAAATGACGCTCTTCTTACCAGGGTATTCGTCGGCTGTTTAGCCGGTGTAGCATACGATTGGTACAGGAGCTTGCTTGATGGCTGTATCACCTCTTTCTCGGGTTCTAAACAAATCTTCTTGGAACGGTTCTCCGAGGGAATCAACAACATGACCATGTCGGCCCTCAACAACATCAAACAAAGACATAAAGAAACCGATGAGAGTTTCATTAAAAGATTCTGCCGAGAAGCATTGAAGATGCCTCCTGGAACTCCGACTGCTGTAACTATAGATACCTGCAAGGCAAATCTTTTGCCTATTATCAGCATGTGGATGGGATCAACTCAATTTCAAGACTGGCCATCATTTATTGTCAATACTAAAGCAGCTGAAGTTAGCACTGACAATTTCAAGCAGTTGGGGGTACACATGTCTAACCCCGACCGGGATAAACACCCGACATCTAGTAGCGGTAATCGCCAGAACAACCGCAAGGGTAAAGAAACTTTGAACATCAATTTGAAGAGCAAAGAATCTCTGGATGTCAACGTGGCTCCACCTACTTCTACTTCTACCCCTTCTGCCCCTCCACCAAGGGAACCTGTCCGAAAGTAGAGTACTCCTTTGACGAGAACGACACCGTGAGCATCTTCGATTGCTTGATCAAAAGCAATAAGCTCCAACTCCCATACCCGAAGAAGCCTGACGAGGTCGGTAAGACTGATCATCCCAAATATTGTGTTTACCACAGGTTCATTGGACATCCCACTCGAGTATGTTACGTGCTCAAAGGCAAAATTCAAGAGTTAGTCAACGCTGGTGTTGTCACCCTTCAACAAGATGAGAAGACTGTTACCGCGAACATGGTCTCAGTACAGTTCGGTAACTTCCCTCCACAGATGATACAACATGGTGTCATCCCTATCCCCAAGGCCACCCTTGAGATCGAGAATCTTCCTCCTCCACGGATTGAAGGTCTCGTCCCCCTATCTCTTGATAACGGTGAGATTATGTGGATCCACCCTGACCTTGTTGCAGACTTCGAGGCTTCTTCCTCGTCTAAGCAAAAAGACCGCTCCAAGGGTAGAACAAAGATCTGTAATATGGTGTCTTTTGATCCCATAGTTGAAGAGGAAATCTTGCTGGGCACCATGTCAGGGAAAGCCTATTTACGGGAATTTCCCGAAACTCAAGAAAACCCTGCTTCTTCTTCTGAGTCTGCTCCAGTACAGCCTGCCTCTACAGAGAGTATCCCTTCTATATCATTACCGGTTGTGGAACCAACTCCTCCTAAACCGGCAGCACCCGACAAAGGCAAACAATAAGTCCGCTTCGACAAAGTATTAAAGAAGTTATCCCCCTCTGGACTTGAAAAGCCATATAACTTTGACATATTGGCTCAACTGGCCAACATACCGGCTAGGCTGTCTATCTTCGAGCTCTTACGCCTCTTTAAAGAGACTCGAGAAACATTGAGTGAGGCTTTGATACAGACAGACACTTGCCTAACTCTTCTTAAGAAACCTGAGTCAGATCCTGTCTCTTGTCTCCACTGTCACAGTATGCTGGAATTAATTCCAAATATTACTTTCACACAAGATGACATGTTAATGGAAGACAATCGACATGACCGTCCTCTCTACTTTACAGGATATGTCGACTCCATAAAGGTCGATCATATTCTAATAGATCCAGGGTCAGCACTCAGCATCATGCCTAACACAATGTTGGATGCTCTAAAGATTCTAGTACATAGCCTCTCCGGCACTATCACCACCATTCTGGGATTCAACCAGGGAAGAAGTGAACCTTTAGGCAAGATACGCCTAAAACTCCAAATCGACAATCTTCGCATGAAGGTGACCTTCTATATTATAGACAATCATGGTTGTTCCTACAATGCTCTTCTGGGGAGACCATTCCTGCATGAACACAACGTTGTTCCTTCTACTCACCATCAATGCTTCAAGTACGTTGACGACAAAGGAGAGGTCCAAAAGGAAGTTACAGATCTTTGCCCCTTCAAGGGCATCAAAGCATATTGCAACGACGCTCGTATGTACAAAGAAGAGTTTATGAAGGTGGTATTAGCCATGGATGGTAAAGAAGAACAGGAAGCAGTGCCCAATGACACTCTCAGCATACCTGTCAAAGGGCCTATCTCTCATCCTCAATCCTTCAAACCACTGGCTATTCATCTACCAACTCAGAAGCAATCAACTGGTGATAATCAAGATCAAAGGGAGCTCACCTCCTCTGAGCCACTTGTTATCGACTTACGTCGTAACAAGGATAAAAGGGAGCTCACCTATTCTGAGCCACTGTTTATCGACTTACGTCGTAACAAAGATCAAAGGGAGCTCACCTCTTCTGAGTCGCTTGTAATCGACCTTCGTCGCAACAAGCCTAAACCTACTTTCTCTTCTGATCCTCCTCTTGTAATCGATCTGACCAAGCCGGCTAAGGCTAAAGGTCATGCTGTAAATATGGATGTACAAATTAATGAAAAAGCATCCACTTTCTAGTATACTGATGTCATTTATCATACTAAATGCTATTTGGATATGCTAGATAGCTTTCAGTCATTTACAATAGGAGTCGTACAATCCCTTTAAACGGAAGTATTATTTGAACATCCGGATGACTCATACTTTGTTGTCCCTTCTCGAAAAAGAGGTGAGAGTCCAAAACTTTTTAGTAAAGGGCCAGAACAAAAATTCAGCTATACAGATGATAGCAAAAATAACGATATGGGACGTCTCCAACTTTGTCGTTATAGTCAACAATCAAAAGACTATAGAAGCATGGAAAATGATCCATGCGGCTAGGAAATCTCATGCGGTTCAGAAAGCCACATGCGGCTCGAGAGTCCCATGCGGCTCAAACACAGAGTGGACTCCATGCTGCCAGCAGAGGGAAGTCACGTGTCCTTTTTAGAACGGCTGTAACCAGCGTCATTCAAACGCAATGAATGCCCTGACGGCTGACAATTAATGCTCTGACGGCTGACGGCTGACAGCTGACAGCTGACAGCCCTGACGAAAAGTAGTCATGATGATTGACACAAGAGCAACATCTTCCTAGGGAACTGAAGAAATTCTTCACAACTTCGATGCTAGTTTATGCGGCCAGTCTAGACGAGTTCATGCGGCCTGTGCAGAGAAACCTATGCAGTTCGATCATGAAGGTCCCCCATGCGGCTCGGTTGTGAAAGAAATCCATGCGGCTCGGCCATGAAGACTCTCATACAGCTCGGCCATGAAGACCCCCATGCGGCTCGGTCATGAACATATTCATGCGGCTCGGTTATGATGACCTTTATACGGTTCGAGCATAGAGACTATTCATGCGGCTCGGTCATGAAACCTTTCATGCGGCTCGGTCATGACGACCTTCATGCGGCCCAAATATGAACGCTCCTCATGCGGCTCAACAAATAATGACAGAACACGTGTCCTAAAGACAATCAAAGTTTGGGTCAGATCCCAATAATTTCGGACACGTGACAAGAGAATGAATTAAATTGATTTATTCAGATTTGTGGATATCAGCAAATCACCATGATGGGGATTTATTGCAATCAATATTAATGACTGACATAATTTGGCATAATCCTCATTAATGGCCTGGATCCTTCACGCTCAAGATTAATGGTCCAGATTGATCATTTTACTAGGCCGCCGCCACTTCGAGAATAGGCAATCATTGTAAACCCTAATGATGCTCCCACCATTATAAATAGCAGGGTGCCATTCCCTTACAAGATATACAAGGAGAGAGATACGCACATACAGAGAGGCACTCCCCCAATAATCAGAGAGAAAAATCCACAGAGATCAATCCACAGAGAGAGAGAAGCCAAAAGAGCAATACGAGGAGAGCAAGAAGAGCATTTCTTCATCAACGCCATCCATCTCGTCACAGGAGCCAAGGCTACATCCGATCATCCAAGAAGTAAGGCAGAGCTGCCGTCGCTTTCCCGAGCCTCTATCGTCACCCCCCAGAATCAAAAGTAAACAATTATACTTAGATTGCTGTACCTAGGTTTTCGTCCCTAGGCTTTCTTTGTACAAGCGAGTTTGTAACGTGAAGTAAAAGTCCAGTCCTCCCATAAAACTGTTCTGCTCTTTTATATTTCATGGCAAATACGATGGCGACTCTGCTGGGGACAAACTTCTCCACGGCTGAGGAGTTGGTGATGCAATCGGATGCAGCCAAGCTTGGCTCCACGCAACAGAAGATAGTCGTCCGGTTCGACCAACAGGCATTTGAAGAAATGCTCTCCGACAAGAGTACTGGCCCGATCCAGAAGCGAGCCCGCACAAAGAAGGCCCGTAAGGAGTGGAGACCCCGATCCTTCGTTCCTACTGAAGCTCTAGCAGAGATACCCACTGTCGCTCAAAACGGCGGAGAAGACTCTCCTGCGGCCCCACTTCAGACCGAAGACAACTCTGTTGTTCCCAAGTTCGGCAGAAGAAAACATTATGATGCTGGACTTGCAGGGGCAAAGAGGGTCTCTATGCGATCCGAGCCGCATAAGGGTTCTAGCCACATGGAGAAAGCCTATGCAGTTACATTTGCCAGCCGCAGGAAGAAAACTTACGCGGCTATATCTGTCAGCCGCATAGCTTATGGGCTACAGTTGCCAATCACATGGAAGAAGCTTATGCGGCTACTGAAGTCAATCGCTTGCAGAGAACCCATGCGGCCATAATTGCCAACCGCATGCGACCAGCCTGCACGGTCGTGACTCCTAGTCGTACAAGGACAACCCATCCGACAGCTAAAGACAGTCGCATGCAGACAGCATGCACGGTTCCCAATCTTAGCCGCATAGCGTCTGTTCCACGCTTCTCTCAATCGGTCTTCGACCGTCTCTCATGCGGTCCTGACCATGATGGTTCTCTGGATGAGAAGCCAGACTCTGTGGTATCCAACTTGGACACTTCCTATTACGCACCCGTAAGTGCTAAAAGGAAAAAGTCTAGGGCAGCGCGGGCTCACCAAGCCCAGTCAACTGCCCCAACCTCTGACTATCGGAGCATCCCGCTGATTGTCACGCGGGCCTCTAATGGAAAGTTGTATAAGGCTACTCGTACCCTGCCCCCTGTGGCCAATGGGCGGGATAGTCATCAAGCATCTCCCAGTAACGAGCGAAGGCAAGTATACGAGCTACCTTCGGATCAGGGAGCAGGAGGGAGGCCTACACACTCGTATGTCCAGAATTCCCGAGCCAGCGAAGCAAGTGACTTGCGTGAGACCATCCTCCACAACCGCAAGAAAAGAGAAGATGCATCGGGATACAAAGAATCCTCCTACGGACGTCACTTCGCCCAAGTCATCGTCAACTGCTGCTGCAATAGCACGACGATGCAAGAAGACTAGCCGTCTGTCTTTCAAAGAATGCAACAGCCATCTTCAGAAGACGAGGTACTACCCGTCGTCTCCTGCAACTCTGCTCGAAAAGTCCCCGCTGATGGAAGGGGAAAGAAGACGAATATTCCCAGCCGAAGATCTCAACCACTGCGACTAAAAGACTGTCGTCTAAACGGGTGCCCACCACCGGAGTTTTCCAAGGCACTCGCTCAAAGACGAAATCTGCTACAGCGGGAGACTCATCGTCCATAACACAGGGGGTTGCTGGGGCTGGGGGTAGCACCCCTCCGAACCTCCACAGCAATCTAATGTTCCAAGAAGACGAGCCAGGGGAGACAACTCTCCCATCGGATACAGCAAACCTCGATGTCCCCGACAACATCCACAACTCCCAAGACGAGGCGAACTCAGAGGCTGGGGGTATTATTCCTTCCGAGCCTGAATCAGAAGAAAACATACCCACATACCCCGATGACTTCTCACCACGGGGGTACGATTCAGAGGGCGCTTCCTCCACCGCTCCGTCTATCTCTCCTCATGAGAAGACGGTATTCATGACAGATAGCAACCAAGGTGGTTCCAGTGATCGCCAGCGCATCGACAGTCTCGAAGCCATACTACTTGCTTTGGTCAAGTCTGTAGACGAGATTAAAGCGGCCCTTCCAACTCTGCAATGAGGGACGCCTGGCAAAACAAGCGCGGGTCCCGCGGTCAATGCGGACTCTAATTCGACGGCACCAAACCCGGGCAACGATCCTCCGGAAACAACGGTCCCCACCGCCGTGGACGAAGCACGCGAAGCGAAAAGAGAGGTCCAGGAGCTCCGAGCCATGTTCCACGCTCGAGAAAACTCTCAAGACCTCAGAATACGGCAACCATACCCTGCTGCATGGAGGGATGTTCCATTCCCACCAAGATATAAGCCGTTCAATATCAATCCTTATGATGGCAAGACCTCGGCAAGTCGATACATCACTTACTTCGAGGTCACCACTGACCATCTGTCCCATGACGATGCCATTCTCACACGATTATTCATCGGGGCATTGGAAGGAGTCGCCTTCGACTGGTATCGCAACTTGCCGGACAACTGCATCCACTCCTTCGCCAGTTTCAAGCGTATGTTCTTGGAGAGATTCTACGAAGTAGGGTAGGACATCACCATGTCTACCCTCATGGACGTCGTCCAAGGGAAAAAAGAGCTCACAAGGAACTACATCGAGCGGTTCCGCCAGACCGCCATGAAGCTACCCTCTGGAAATCCAGATTCCTCCTTGGTCGAGATTTGCCAAAAGAGGCTCCTCCCGACAATCAGTCTCTGGATGGGCGAAAGTCAATTCAAGGATTGAAAGACGTTCATGTAACATCCAGTTTTTCCAAATGAGGGTAATTTTGAATTTTTATAATTATAATCATTTAATAATGATATTTAAATTATATTGTGATTTTTGGTGATTTTTAATTAATTTTTAAACTATTTAAAATAGTGATTAGTGATTTTGATGATTAACTAGTTAAATCCTAGTTTTGCTAAGCCTAGAGACTAACCATGACCAAGGGAGCCTAGTCACGTGATTAGAATTTCATATTACCAATTTTTAGCCTAAGGGTATTTTGGTTATTTTGACAATTTTGTGAATTTATAATTTATATTAATTAAATATTGTGCTAGTCTTATAGTGAAGCCTTAACCTAGAAGTTAACCTAACCTAGATTAGTCATGAGATTAAAATTAAGGTTAGAACATTCCTACTAAGTGCCAAGGTTAGTAATATCTAGATATTATTAGGAAGATATTTTCCTTTTAGGATATTTGTAAAAAGAAGCCTTAACCAATAGGAAACCTTGGAATTTGGTGGAGTGATCCTAACCACTCATCTAAAACCCTAACCCTACTCATTTCAATAGCCACACAATACCCCGCCTCCTATAAAGTCACATTAACAAAGCCTTAGCCTCTTTTACAAACCCTAGAAAAAGGCCCTACTTGTTCTTCCCTAAAACTCTCCCCATTAATCCAAATTGAGCCCAAATTGAGTCAAATCAAATGCATCGCATCCCCAACAGTAGAGGGTACTTGTGGGTGCTTGCTAGCAAGGATCGAGGATGGTTGAACCGGAGAAAATAGAGAAAGACGTCGATTTGAGGCTCTTTACATTGAGATTCTAGCTCTCAATAGGTAAACCTATCTACACCCATTGAAATCATGATTTTTCTTTATAGATGCATTCATTTAGGGTTCCCCTAGGTGTAGCCCAAGTTTGGAGGAATCCGTGTCCATTTCGTGTCCGTATCGGACACGTATCGGTCTATTTAAATACGTGTTCGATTAAATGCCACTTAGGAATAAATTTTCATATTTTGCTATAATTATATGAATTGGTAGATTTAAATGTGTATATGAACTTTTGTGAAGACTGAGTCGTGTTTGGTGTCAATTTTGTGTCGTAATTTGTGCTGGACATGCAGCACGGGGGCTCGGTCGGGTGCCCTGCTGCCCGTGTTCGATTTCTCTTAGGATACGACACTTCGTGACACCAAACTTGGTATGTACGTGGCCCTAGTGGCTGACAGGACTCCCACGAAATTTCGTGGGTCCTCGTTCTGTATGCACAGAGTAATCGTCGCTGCACGGGTTCTTCACTACACTTTACACACTGTAAATCCCTCTCTGATATGCCCTAATAACGTCGACACGACACGACCCCGACTCACTCAGGCACTAAGACACCTAGCCCTATGGCCCCTCTAGGACTGTGCACGAGCACGGGTCATATCGAGCCCTGTGTCGAGTCCACAACGACTCGACACGCAAGCACGAGGCAGCCTTCACTGCCAGTTTCTAATATTTGCCACTTCAAAATTGGACACTTCGTGTCCAGTTTTTTGGACACGAAAGACTCCCTTGACACGTACACATGTGCTGCCGCAATTATCAATCACTAAATTGACATATTGATATGATCTTGGTTGTCGATTTGCATGTTCTTTTCTAATTTCTGATACTCTAAGCACTGTTCACGAATTCTGAAATTAGATTCTATTTAAGCTGATTTTCTTTAATGTTTAACTACCATATTAATTCGTATACATGTATAATAGTGAGCTGCAATGTTAGTTTGTGATTGTATTGGAAATTGGATGATTTGGGTTCGAATTGTATCTGGTTTTGAACTTTGAATCCCCATTTTTCCTACCTTACTGAACTGTCATTTACTTGTAGACTTGGGTTCAATCACCCCTATGAAATCTGAGAATTTAACCTATCGACTGAACACTGTCACTCAACCACTCACACACTGTTTAGGACTGTCACACATTAGACACACAGATAACTGAGATTCTGTAGAAGAACCTGAGAAGTATTTTGATGTATGTTAAGAACTGAAATGGGAAATAAAGTTCCTGAGATATAGGTTATGTTAATTCTGAATGTTGTAAACTGAGAATTCACAGATACACACACACACTCTACACAAACACACACATTTGTCTGTTATTTCAGTAAACTAAAACTGAGGTTCATTACCTCATGTGAAACCTGAGAATTTCCAATTTAAATCTGAGTTGAACTTGGGAACATGAGTCACTCACACACTGTTGGAATTATACTATTTCTCACACCATATGTTGACACACACATTGAATCACAATATTACACACACATACAGGAACACCTAGCCCACTGCCTACCACCTGTTCTGGATTCATGTATGCCCTGTCCATGCCCATATGTATGGTTCAACTGCATCTAATTGTCCTAACATTCACTCAGGCTAGTCATTCCATATTTTCATTGATGCATCATGGGGTACATGCACATATGATATATGTAGGAGTATGTTAGTAGATGGTTTTGGCCAATATACTATATAGTGGTACTGTAGAATATGCAATATGCATATAGGATACATTATGCAATATATATGCATAATATCTAATTATATGCATTGTAAATATGTATGCATGTAGATAATCAAATGCATTGGCATATAGGTATGTATGCACATATGTATGTATGTAGGTAATGACAGGTAATCATGTAATGCATGTTAAGAAATAAATACATGAATGAATGTAGAAATGCAAGCACCTACGAAAATATGCCTATGATTGAATAAATGTAAGTTCAAATATATGAATATAATGTAAGCATGTATATATATGTAATATGTGTTCTCTATGACTTGTGATAGTGCTAGGATTTTAGTCTAGACTTGGTTAGCCCTAGTGAGATTTGTTGGACTAGGATTGACCTAGTTTGACTAGAGTGTTGACCCAGAGTTGACCAAGTTTGACCTGGACCTAGTTTGACCTAGACAGTTGACCAGGTTTGACTTAGAGTTGACTTTGACCTAGATTGACCCAGAAATCATGTAGATTGCATCGTAGACTTTATTTATCTTATTTTAAATACATTATAACATGTACTGCTCTATTTAGGACATTGTGACTCTGGTGCAGACATCTGATATTACATTACTCTTTTCAGAGTAGCAGGCGAGTACATTCTCTGATAATTCTTTCATTTACTTGTCAATTACTTTACTTCAGTTCTAGTTAGCTGTATGTGATTCTCTGTTACAAATACGTATTTTTATTTCTGAATCCATGTATACGACCCACATACTTACTCGTCTTACCTCTATTATTCGAATCACCATTCGAATCACCCTATTCGTATCTTCATATGTTGGTTGGACTTGTATTCGTCTTATGTGTTGGATTACAGATTCATTTGTATTAGACTGGGCAGGGAAATACTGATTAGACATGTAAACATATCCCCCTATTCGAATCACCCCTTTGTGAATTATATTCGAACGATAGCCATCCCTCATCTGATCAGTGAGTAGTGTGCCGTATTACCTACAGCCGTTTACATGTCGATCTCGGTATTTTAAAACACACTTGGAAGATTTATTCGAATTATTGTTTTGACTACTATTTGAATCACTATTCGTATCACCTTATTCGAATCACCTTATTAGAACAATGATCAGAATCACATTCGACTCATCTTGTATTAGACTCACACTGGGATTACACTCGACTTATATTGTACCATCTGAACTCATTATGTTACTCTAGTTCAGCTAGATCTTATTTTTACAGTCTTCCTTGCTATGTTTCTCTTCTTGTTTAGTTACCTTACTTTCATTGTACCTTAACTGTTTCTCTACATCACTACCTGTATAAAACTGCCATATTCATCAATACAACTGTCTATAACTGCTTTATAGTTCTCTGTCATTTACTTGGAATTTCTTGATGAAATGTACTCGTTCCTGTCCTGACTGGACCTGTTGAAAATATTACAGATGATTGCCCTGAGGACATTTGCCCTACTTACCTTGGAGCAGGAGATGGCTTAGCTACATTTGGCCCCGACACTCAGGAGTGATCGAGAGACTAGCTAGTAGACTTGGTTTAGTTTTCATGTTTTAGAACTTGAATTGTAATAACTTGAGATACGAGTTTGTATTTGAGTTTGTTTGAGATATTATTATTTAGTAGTTTTAAATGTTGTTGTTTAGTCTTTAGTTATAAACTTCTGTGATATCTTATCGTTCTTAGACTGTGATTGAGATTCATTATATCTATACTTGTCCTCCATTCGGAGTTGAGATTTGACAAGTACATTATATAATTGCGTAAGTTGTTGATTAGATAGTAACCTAGGACAGCGTTCTACCACCGACACTGCGGCGTAGGCTGGACGTACCTACTTCTCGTGCCCTTACTCTAGGGTGCGGGTCGTGACACGTTTTTAGTGGTGGCCCATGCAGGTCGAGTTTATGTAGTGGTATTCGAACTGGAGAATCACTACAGCCTGCGATAGGAACTAAGGAATAGGCTTTAGTTGAGAGAGTACTCAATCACAGTTAGGACTACTTGAGAAGATTCCTGGATGACCCTTGAGAATCTCATTTAAACTATCTCAAAATTCGATTCTGATAGTATCTGTCTATCTTCCTTGATTCATCGTTCAATTGGATTCTTGGTATTCCTTATTGACTTGATTTTCTACCAAGATAACATTATGGGCTAGGTTGCCTCTGTCATGGAATCTAGAGTCTTTTACAGCCATATCAGCTGGTTGGGCGATGAGATAGAGTCTGATTTTGGATATATTTCTCGAGTGTGGGAATTTAAAGTTTTTGCAGCCAAGCTAGCGGCAATGCAAAAATTTTAAAATACCATGATTCTAGAGGTATATAGATTAGTTGTGGACTCTATGGATTATCGCAGCCATACTTACTGGTGTGACGAGGATTCTGGTAACATGGTTCTGGATTGACGAGTATGATTATCAGATTACAGGATAGATACCATATAGATGGTGCCCTAGTATAATTGAGTGGAATATCAGGATGGATGTTACTTGAGTATCATGGATTAGATAGAGGGAGCTAGGCCACCTATAGCGTAGCACCGTGCCCCGCACCATCAGAGGGATATACCCCGGAGGGGCAGGGCTTTTGTGCTGACAGTCGAGTAGACCGACGCTATGGGTGACGGGTTAGCAGGTCTGTCTTTCATGTCCTTCTTTTCACCTTCATGTGTGATTTCCATTAGTACATGCCAGGATATGTTTGTGATATGCTAGATAGCATAGATACCCTGTTCGAGACTATGGAATCACGACCAGTAGGACTATGATTGCATGTTATCTTTCGACCTTGTTTGATTGGGGCTTTGACCTAGGAGTAGTACGATCATCTTAATTTTGAGGACGAAATTCTTCTAAGGAGGGTAGACTTGTAACACCCAGTTTTTCCAAATGAGGGTAATTTTAAATTTTTATAATTATAATCATTTAATAATGATATTTAAATCATATTGTGATTTTTGGTGATTTTTAATTAATTTTTAAACTATTTAAAATAGTGATTAGTGATTTTGATGATTAACTAGTTAAATCCTAGTTTTGCTAAGCCTAGAGACTAACCATGACCAAGGGAGCCTAGTCACGTGATTAGAATTTCGTATTACCAATTTTTAGCCTAAGGATATTTTGGTCATTTTGTCAATTTTGTGAATTTATAATTTATATTAATTAAATATTGTGCTAGTCTTATAGTGAAGCCTTAACCTAGAAGTTAACCTAACCTAGATTAGTCATGAGGTTAAAATTAAGGTTAGAACATTGCTACTAAGTGCCAAGGTTAGTAATATCTAGATATTATTAGGAAGATATTTTCCTTTTAGGATATTTGTAAAAAGAAGCCTTAACCAATAGGAAACCTTGGAATTTGGTGGAGTGATCCTAACCACTCATCTAAAACCCTAACCCTACTCATTTCAACAGCCACACAAGACCCCCCTCCTATAAAGTCACATTAACAAAGCCTTAGCCTCTTTTACAAACCCTAGAAAAAGGCCCTACTTGTTCTTCCCTAAAACTCTCCCCATTAATCCAAATTGAGCCCAAATTGAGTCAAATCAATTACATCATCATCCCCAATAGTAGAGGGTACTTGTGGGTGCTTGCTAGCAAGGATCGAGGACGGTTGAACTGGAGAAAATCGGGAAAGACGTCGATTTGAGGCTCTTTACATTGAGATTCTAGCTCTCAATAGGTAAACCTATCTACACCCATTGAAATCATGATTTTTCTTTATAGATGCATTCATTTAGGGTTCCCCTAGGTGTAGCCCAAGTTTGGTAGGAATTCGTATCCATTTCGTATCCGTATCGGACACGTATCGGTCTATTTAAATACGTGTTCGATTAAATGCCACTTAGGAATGAATTTTCATATTTTGCTAAACTAATTATATGAATTGGTAGATCTAAATGTGTATATGAACTTTTGTGAAGACTGAGTCATGTTTGGTATCGATTTCGTGTCGTAATTTGTGCTGGACACGCAGCACGGGGGCTCGGTCGGGTGCCCTGCTGCCTGTGTCCGATTTCTCTTAGGACACGACACTTCGTGACACCAAACTTGGTGTGTACGTGGCCCTAGTGACTGACAGGACTCCCACAAAATTTCGTGGGTCCTCGTTCAGTATGTACGGAATAATCGTCGCTGCACGGGTTCTTCACTACACTGTACACCCTGTAAATCCCTCTCTGATACGCCCTAATAACGTCAACACGAGACGACCCCGACTCACTCAGGCACTAAGACACCTAGCCCTATGTCCCCTCTAGGACTGTGCACGAGCACGGGTCATATCGAGCCCTGTGTCGAGTCCACAACGACTCGACACGCAAGCATGAGGCAGCCTTCACTGCCAGTTTCTAATATTTGCCACTTCGAAATTGGACACTTCGTGTCCAGTTTTCTGGACACGAAAGACTCCCTTGACACGTACACATATGCTGCCATAATTATCAATCACTAAATTGACATATTAACATGATCTTGGTTGTCGATTTACATGTTCTTTTTCAATTTCTGATACACTAAGCACTGTTCACGAATTCTGAAATTAGATTCTATTTAAGCTGATTTTCTTTAATGTTTAATTACCATATTAATTCGTATACATGTATAATAGTGAGCTGCAATGTTGGTTTGTGATTGTATGGGAAATTGGATGATTTGGGTTCAAATTGTATTTGGTTTTGAACTTTGAATCCCCATTTTTCCTACCTTACTGAACTGTCATTTACTTGTAGACTTCGGTTCAATCACCCCTATGGAATCTGAGAATTTAACCTATCGACTGAACACTGTCACTCAAGCACTCACACACTGTTTAGGACTGTCACACATTAGACACACAGATAACTGAGATTCTGTAGAAGAACCTGAGAAGTATTTTGATGTATGTTAAGAACTGAAATGGGAAATAAAATTCTTGAGATATGGGTTATGTTAATTCTGAATGTTGTAAACTGAGAATTCACAGATACACACACACACTCTACACAAACACACACATTTGTCTGTTATTTTAATAAACTAAAACTGAGGTTCATTACCTCATGTGAAACCTGAGAATTTCCAATTTAAATCTGAGTTGAACTTGGGAACATGAGTCACTCACACACTGTTGGAATTATACTATTTCTCACACCATATGTTGACACACACATTGAATCACAATATTACACACACATACAGGAACACCTAGCCCACTGCCTACCACCTGTTCTGGATTCATGTATGTCCTGTCCATGCCCATATGTATGGTTCAACTACATCTAATTGTCCTAACATTTACTCAGGCTAGTCATTCCATATTTCCATTGATGCATCATGGGGTACATGCACATATGATATATGTAGGAGTATGTTAGTAGATGGTTTTGGCCAATATACTATATAGTGGTACTGTAGAATATGCACTACAAGAAAAAACCCTTTTTACAACGTTGAAAAAATGTTGTAAAAGGTCTTTTACGACGTTCAATAGAAGGTCGTTATATCCAGGGTTGTAAAAGGGGGAATATCTTCCACAATGTTCATTTGAACATTGTAAAAATGTTGTAGAAGTTCTTCTCATAACAGTTTATAAACATTGTTGAAATTTCTAAAATCTGACCAAAACTTTTGTACGACATTTTTTAAATATTGTAAACAATACTTTTAAAACAAATTGCACATGTTGTAAATATAATTTCAACAACATTATGCAACTATGGTAAAAACAATATCTACCACGTTCAGTAAACATTGTATATATATTTTATACAACATTGTACAAATATTGTAAACAAGTTTATACAACTTTTACAAAATGTTGTATATTTTATTCAATCATGTTTGCCTAACATTGTAATAAATATTTGTATGTTGTAATTATAATCTCAACAATAATTTAAAAGTATTGTAAATAAATTTTACAATATTTAGAAACGTTGTTAAAATATTATCTTACAACAATTTTGGCACGTTGTTGATAAAAAGAGTTTATACAACTTCTACAAAATGTTGTATATTTTATTCAATCATGTTTTCCAAACATTGTAATAAATATGTGTATGTTGTAATTATAATATCAACAATAATTTTAAAATATTGTAAATAAATTTTATAATGTTTAGAAATGTTGTTAAAATATTATTTTACAACAATGTTGAAACGTTGTTGATTATGTTTCCATTTTAAATAAAAATACAATTTACAAATAAAAATATATTGAATCCAATTATAATACTAATACAAATACACAAATACAAATACATTATTCTAATTTTCGCTCATGTTGTCGTTGTTGTTGTTGCTGTCGCTGCTGCTCTTACTACCGTTGTTAGTATTGCTACCGTTGTAGTTGCTACTGCTGCTCTTGTTGAATTTATTGTGTTGTCACTTTCTCAGAAAATTTTGAAATCACTTTTAATCCCCATCTACCAATCCCTCTTTGTTTTCTTGTTGAGTTCCTCATTGACACCAACTTCCAGCTAGTAGTAGTATAACTGCCAAGATCGCCCTCCGGACCTATAGGCATAAGTTGCAGGAACTTTTCACTAATACACAAAAATGTCGACAAAGTAAACTAACTCAAACAGTAAATGAATGGAGATATAAAGAGAAATGACATCTGGTACAAGTACAAAGTTTCCAATGCCTAATCTTGAGAGCGTTATTCAGAGTTATTAATGCAAGAATAAGGGTTCAAGATCCATGGAGACACATTTGTAAGGTGTGTTTTGTGTGGCTGGCACACATGCATTAGGGGCCAATCAAAACAAGTACAATAAGTTGTCGTATCAGCATCCTATCCAAAATTCTACTATCAAAAAACTTATCCTAGCTGACATGTTTTTCACGGTAAGTTAGTTAAAACCGCACCAACGCTGGTGGCTAGGAACATTATTGTTGATGAAGCAAAACTCTCGTAATAAATCATCCTATCATTCCTCCTTTCACAGGGAGTTTTATTTCAGTTCCCTAAGATGTCACCCTTAATTGGGCTAGCTTTTGGATTATGGGGTTCTTTCCCACATAATGTCCTGACCTTTTCAACCTATAAATGACTACATTGTTGATAGGCACTCATAATTATTACCAAGTGGCATAAGTGGTCATATAGATCCCATCTTAAAGGATAGACAAACATATTTGACCTCTGGGTATCATAATTCAGGTATCGCGAAAAACTGAAGTCTATTGGGCGATAACTAATACCACAATGTTTGATAATCAAAAGGTTACAATCCATTGGTTTATCATAGGCCACATACTAGATTCTGTTGTACTTTACAACTAGTATAGGTGACAGTGATGCATTCATTGATACAACCCAACTCTATGCAACATTTAATTTCTGATAGGTACATAGTAAACTTGGTCAGGTGCTAATTCTAAGTATGCATTCCTCACTATATATGAACACATCATCAAGGTTAAAAGTTCTTACCCATTGGAATCAGATGAATCCTCAATATAGAAGAAAAGAATTGCTCCATGGGGATCACGAGTATCAGTAGGCACAAATCGTCTAACAGTACCAACAACACGTCCAGAAACATCAGGATCTCCATCCTCTATTAGCACCCGTATAATTATTCCTCTTACTAGATTTGGCTGCTTAAATATAGAAAATAAATATTACCACTCCATGCAAAATAACTAACATAAGCAAGACACACAAAAACTACATAAGTGTCTATACGAGACTTGATTATGAGAGCAAATACAGAAGGCTCTCCAAACCTATAGTAGGCCTCTGGGATGATAGAATAGCAACGTCTCCCTCCTTGAAGGTCCACTTGAGTTCATGATTTGGAAGATAAAGAAAAAACAAATATTATCAGTTAAAATTGACATGACAAATCTGGTGGAAGTTGACTGAAAATACAACACCTGTGCAACAGGGGACTCTGGCTCCAGTTCTTTTATGAATGCACTGATTAGTGCAGAATTAGAAACTTTTATCTGTATATTTGGAGAACATGGAAGAGCATGAACAAGAATGAATAGCTACAAGATATGATCTGGTAGTTATCATAAATTAATCAATACACAGTTGCATCTCCTACTTTCAAACTTTAAAGTGCAATTTACAAGTAAATTAACTCAAGTTGCAGTTTGAGGAGACAGTAAAGAACTTACAGGGATTTCCTCAAAAATATCAACCCAAGATAGTTTCTTTTCCCTTAACCTGAACAAAAGCCAGAAGCATGAGAACATTATAGGCACTAATCCTACATAACAGATAGGTAGAAGATAGGCTCATACTTCTCTCCAGTAAAATTGTTTTTGCGGTAAAGATCCATAAAGGTATCAGAGAGCTTCAATGCCTTGAGAGCCAAAACACCATGATTGGACCTTGCAGGGTCATATATAATGCAGACACATCGTCGAATATTTTCCTACAATGAGAAAGGAATTAGGATAGGGTTAAATTAACCCCAACAGAGGGTTCTAGAGCTGGGAGTGTTACATTCATAAAAATATATAATCAAAAGGATGCACACATCAAAAAGGACAGACTAATATTTATACATGTCAAGGAAATGTAACAGGTTTTATCAACAAAGGCCTGCGATTCAATACTAGCACAAACAGCATATATGCCCCAGTCTCTGGTGTAATTACTGTAAAGATGAACCTTGCCAAACCTGAGGATGTCTTTGATGTGTGCCATCAAAGAAACAATGGTGAATTGTCACCCGAATGCACCAATAAGCATTGTTTAACGTGCATGGAGAAGTGGCATCTATTTCAAATAGAGAAACATGGATAAGTAGGCAAATAATCTTATGGTGAGGTAGACCAACTATGCCTGGAGAAAAACAAGACCTATGAAGAGAAACATAAGTTGACTTTAATCTCATCACCATGAAGACTTAGCCAGGTATGAATTTCATACTACCTATAACAAGAAGATAACAACCATTAAGATGTGCATTTGCGAAGATTCTATTTACTCCATTAGAAGCTGCACAATTCTGCAGAAGACTGCCAGTGTTAACTTTTACATAATTTTATTTACATGTTTTTTGTATCTTTGAATTGAAAAAGGTGATGTGAGGGGGTCAGTAGAAATATAGTAAAGGATACGGTAAGAAATGAGTACATTTATGGAAGTTAGAGGTGACATTAATTGAGGATAGTATTATAGAAAATCGCTAGATGGTTTGGACTATTTGGACGTACAACGAGAACAGATGAACCCATTTAGATCTAGCGTTAGAATCCTACTTAAAGAAGAGCAAAAAAGTCTGAATGGTGTTTGATAACTCTAGCGAGATGTTCATCAACAGAACAAAATAATAGAAGAGACTCAAAGAGATTCATGTAGTCAACTATACAAATCGGGACTGGCTAACCAACGATGACAGTGTGGTGGAGATGTGTCCTTCACATTCCAACTGAATACGTTGGTAAAGGTTACCTCCCATTTTGTGATCACAAAGATTTGTGACAGCCTATTGTAATGGGAAAAGGTTAACGTTGAGCCCAAAACAAAGATTTATTACAGTAATGACACTGTACAACCAGCATATTTGCATTGAAAAATACCTGATAAAGCTTTTCTAAGTCGCAGGAATCAGGCTTCTTCAAAAATATGGCCGCTATAGCAGACTTCAACAATGCCCATGTATTTTCTTCAAAATTTGTTGGTAATAGAGGTGTACCTAAGTATAACCAAACAACAATTTAAATTTGTCAGACCGAAAGTTGAAATGGAGTTCCACGTCATCTGATGAAAAGTAAGTTCATACGCTAGGTTGAGCCTTTCAGAGTGCTCCTACAATAACTTTCTTGTAATATGAATAGTAGTTGTTAGTGCTACTACATATAACAAAATAACACAGAAATTAAAATCCTGTGAAGCTAAATTGCAGAGTCAGCAGAAATTAAATTATACATCAGGTAGTGAAACCAAAGAACTGGTCTTCACCATATATGTCGGTTACATTCTAATAAATATATTGTGTTCTGCGGTGCTGTTTCTAGTGTCAGAGAACACCTCCAAGTATTCAACTTCTTAATAAACAGATTATGCTGGTAGACACATCCTTCTCATTACAATTGCCATTACTAGATATATCAACCACGCTACAGAATATGTGCCTATTTTAGTTATTATTTAAACTTTTAGGGGAGTATATTTGATCCTATCTTTAGCTTATATTTTGCCTCAGAGATGAATGTGATTGCCAAAAATAAAGTCTTTAAGAATTCTCAGCGTGATGCTCTTTGATTGCACAAAACTAGACGGGACAATAAATAAGGTAGGTTCCTAGAGAAAGGAATTTTCCCAAAGAGCAACCAAGTAATAAATTCAAATTTGTAAAGATTAGTGGTTGAGATGAAATCAGTGTTCTAAAAGGCACGAGGTGCTAGGGTCCTCTGGAGCCTAGGAGTGAGGCGTGGGCTTCAACGAAGCGACGCACACATTTTTAGATTTTTTTAATAATATAGTTTAAAATAAACAAACTCATATTATGTTAATCAATTCAAAACAACATTAAAACAGTAAAAGGGTGGTGTATGTAAAATCATAAAAATAACAAATAGCGGTTAACCATCGTCAAAAAATCCAAAAGAAAATCACAAGTTCATAATAATAATAAATTGACAATCCTGAAAATCATTATCACCGATATTAGCATCTCCATCACTAACACTACCAACGTATTTCTATCATTCATCATCAACAATCTCCAATACAAAACCTACTAATGACAATAGAAAGATTAGTTGATTGATTTGATACATTTGATAGTGTTTTTATTCTTAAGATTCAGTTGGTGACAATTTCTTCAACCATAATATTTCTTTATAGACTTGATAACATAAAAAGTATTGTAGAAATCTACTGATCAAATAAAAGGATTAGTTATATATGAACACTAAAATACTAAAATATATCTAATCCAAATAATAAAGAACAAATAAAAAGAAAAGGAAAAAACACTAAGTTAATGAACCTCCTGCGCTTTGTGCATCAAAAGTTGGCATGAGGCGTACGGGTCAAAATTAGGTGTGAAGCGCACGAGGCATGGGCCTAGGCCTAGGTGAATGAGTCCGGCTTCACAAAAAATGAGACGCAAGGGTGAGCTTGAGCCGCAGGCGCACCTAGGTGCGAGCCTCATGCACTGTTTGAAACACTGGATGAAATATGAATCACTCGAGAGATCCCTTGCAATATGATGAACAAGCAAGTTAATAGGAAGAGCCTTTCAGGGTGTAACTTTCATACAACAAGAATAGCCTTCATTAATCCTACTATATACATAATAAAGTGAATAAAAAAAAACCCAAGAAATTAAATCACTGATTTGAGGAAAATTCGGTACGATGACATGGTAAGATGACACAGAATCAACCGGACTGCAGAAATGTCCTTGTAGATGATGATTAAACATGACAGCATTCAAAAACATAAAACAGTATTCAAAAGCACGATGTGTGTGCATTACAGAACAGCATTTTGCAAGCAGTTTTCAGTTATTAGCTCTAGTTTTCTAGGAAGTATATTAGTTTGTCTTATACTCTGCCTTGGAGATGAATGCAAAATGCCAAAAGCAAGTGTATCCCTTTCACCTATTACCTATATATATAAGACTACAATTAAGGTTGACAAATAAAGACCTAATATCCTCCATTATTCCTTGCCCATTCTCTCAAATTTCCCTTTTTTTCTTCCACCTCACCATAGGACCAAGTGATATGCACAACCTTCAATTACCCTAAAAATTGGTGTAAAAGCATAGTAAGGTTGTAAAAGCATGTAAAAAAAAGAAACTTATTTATCGCAGGTAAACCAATCAACAACGGTGCCTATTATTTCATTCAATTCCAAAACTACTAAGAAACAACATATCAAATTATGCATAAATGTATAAAAAAATCTAAGTTTTTAATAATTTATTGATTATTATTTGCTCTTAGATGCCAAGTATCATAAACCACCCTGCCGATACTGCCGTATCGCCGATCCTCATACTCATACAAGGGTCCGATACCAATTCCGATACCATGAACCTTTCATCCCAATCAAATCAACTAAGCATTATTGCCAAAGCCCCAACTAACTAAATTGTACAATCACCTAAATGTAGCAAAATTTAACCCATCTAATTTGGTCTTAAACTTTTCTTGGGAGCAATACTTCCATACATCATTATTTAATAATAATCTTTATGCATATACCTTCTTTGCTTATTGATGCTTTATTTCAAAATTGCAATAGATGTATGGCATAGGCTATGTGAGCTGCCCTGTCTCTTCATCTTAGGCATATTTATATACTGGATTTACGAAAAAAATGATTATTTTGCTAATTTACGAATAAAAAGGTGGATTTATTTGGTTATTGTGGTTTAGTTTGAGACTGGTGCATATTACTCAAGAAATAACATGTTATTTATTGACTAGTTATAAATTATTTAGTTATTTATTAACATGCTTATTTGTTGACTAGTCAATAAATAACATGTTATTTATATTTCAATAAATAACATGTTATTTATTGACTGGTTGTGCTGCAGACTAGTCAATAAATAACTAGTATGCGAATACATGTTATTTATTGATTAGTTGTGCTGCAGACTAGTATGCTTTTAAGGTTTAAGACGAGAGGTTAATGGTTCCTGAAAGTTCAAAGATGATACAAATTGCCTCTTCTCTATGGCATCCCTCGCGAAGCGATCCACATCCATCATCTGCACAATTAGATAAATAGTGGATAAACATGCGCGGCAAAATCCGTACATACCCATCAAAGAAAAATATATATGCAGTGCACTTCTTTGCCTACTCAATTAGCTTTTGATCAAACAAAAATTATGGCAGCGGTATCATAACCATTGTTTATGAGTCCTACTTCGAGATACTAATTATTCCTTCTTTTTTCAAGTTCTAGTTAAAAATAATGTGCAAAAGTGGTAACCTTTGGAGTGAAGAACCAGAGGATATCTATTGAGATGGCTAAGTATTCAGCTTTTTTGTCGAATAAACTTTTCAACTCTACTATTTCGTTGAATCAAAAATCCCTAAACTTTGTCAAATTAATAGAAAAATCCCTATATTGGAAATCAAGTAAAAAAGAACTAAACTTTTGGTTCACTACAACAAGAGAGCGAACAATATTAACAAACAAGTGCAATGCTAATGAATTTATGCAAATAAAGTCAAAAGATTACACAATAAACCCTAAAAACTCGGGAACGAAGAATCGGGCACGCCAAGAGCGGCGCCGTGCCCGTGTCACCGTGTCCGGTTTCGTGTCCGTGCAACATGAACTCGGACTGAAGAATCCCGCAAGTCCATCGGAAAAAACCCTAAAAACTAGAGAAACAAAGGAAAGGATGGCGGACCGTACCATCCAGATTGGCGACGCGATACAGAGCACCGTGGAGGCCGCCGATGGCGTGCCGGCCGAAACGCTCGGCCTGTATGGCCAGCGCGCGGAAGCTTTCGTCGACGTGGCAGTAGGGAAGCACCAAAATTTTACTTTCTCTTCTCCTTCTTCATGGCTTCCGATCTCTACTGTGTGGACGAGTTCTTGTAGAGAGTGGTAGTGGTGACCCGGTCTGTTACATTTCCTTGACATGTAACAGGTCTTTGTTGATAAACCGATAGAGGGAGAGGAGAAATTTTAGAGGGGGTGGGAGGAAATATTTTAGAGGGGGCGGGGGGGGGGGGGAGGGGGGGGAGTTCGTTCCTTTTATTAGTTGGGAGTAGGAAAAGTTTAGAAGGGAAGAAATATTTTAGAAGGGGAGAAAATATTTGTAGAGGAAAAAGTGGCGCACAAAAAAAAATTATACCTACTTTCTATTTCTGCTGACCAAGTCCAACAAATATTTATACTTATTAAATTATTATTATTTTATTAAATTTATTTAGTATAAAAATATTTTATTATTAGTGACGGAAAAAGGAGTACCAAATATTTATCTCAAAGCAAGTAAAATATTTAGTGCGTTTTTCATTTAATGATCAAAAATTCTAAATAATTTCTCATAAATTTGGAATCACTAAAAACCCTATATAAAATAAAGAAATGAAGGCATGAGTACAGAGAATAGAAAAAGAAGAAAACGTGAGAGAGAATACAGACTAGTTGTATTCGGTTTCTAGATTCGGGTTCGGATTCGGATTAGAATTAATACATACATGATCGTTCTCTATATTAAATACGGCTTAGAATGGTTAAAAATGTGTTTTCCAAATAGTATATATATTTCACTTATTAATACATAAAAATTTTAAAAATAACTATTGTATATGTTTTCTTCTTATGTAGTTGTTGAAAAAAATTTAAAACTAACATGAAAATATAATAATATGTTCAACATTAAAATTATATTTAAACTAACTGCATCGTATTATCTAATTAAGCACATACCAAAGATTCAAACAGTATATTTATAATAAATCATAATTAAAATATATTTAAATTATATTTAGAATATTATAATACAAATTAAATCTTTATCTATTTTATAAAATAATATCATAGATTATTTTTATACGTGCAATGTACCTAAACTAGATTAGTGTGAGTATTTTTTTTATACTTTAGGTAAGTTATTGTTTTGCTAGACGAAAAGAGATCATATTTGACAAAATTACAGTATGATATTTTTCCTACCTTTCAGCTCTTGCTGGAGTTTATACAGAATATCGCATGAAGAACAATGATAGCATTTACTAACATAATGTATGTGCACTCATATGTTTTAGTTGCTTCAAAGCCAACTATCATCAATAGGTTTTAATTGTATCATAGGGAAAGATGCTGGATTGGCAGCTGTCATTTGTTGAAATTACAAGAGGTAGCTACCAATGTCGGACTTTAAATTTTGAGTCCTGAGACAAACTCTAATACCATGTTTGGTACGCGGTATTTTTTTTTTATTTCCGGGAAAATTTAGGGTGGGAATCTATTACCATGTTTGTTTGGGCTATGAAAAATTTATTCTCGGGAGTTAAAAATACTCGGATAAATAGTTTATCCATAAAACATGGGAATCCTATCCCTTAAGAATAGGTGGGTATTTTTCTTTTGCCCGGACAAAAAAAAAATTTGTTTGAACTTTTTTTCTACCTTTTTGATCATTTTTTTCTTTTTTTGCCCTTTTCTGCCCTTTTTTGTTGTTTTTGTCGTTTTTTGTCGCTTTTTGGTCATTTTTGTCAATTTTTATCGATTTTTTTTTCGCTTTTTGTCATTTTTAGTCCTTTTAGTCCTTTTTTTGATATTTTTTTTTGTCTTTTTTTCTCTTTTTGTCACTATTGTCATTTTTACCGGTTTTTGTCGTTTTTGGCTTTTTTGTCATTTTTAGTAGTTTTTTGTTTCTTTTTTGTTATTTTTTCTCTTTTTTGCCATTTGTTATCTTTTGACGTTTTTTTTATCATTTTTCTCTTTTTACCGGTTTTTGTCCTTTTTTGTCATTTTTGTTGTTTTTTGTCTTTTTTTTGTTTTTTGTCGTTTTTTTTTGTTTTGGTCATTTTTTGTATTTTTGTCGATTTTGTCTCTTTTTTGTCTTTTTAAGTCGTTTTTTGTCATTTTTTTGTCGTTTTGTTGCTTTTTGTCATTTTTGTCTCTTTTTTTGTTTGTCGTTTTTCGTCTCTTTTTATCTTTTTTTTGTCGTTTTTTACTAGTCTTTTGTCGTTTTTTGTTGTCTTTTGTCGTTTTTGCTGTTATTTAGTAGTTTTTTGACATTTTTGTCGTTTTTTGTTTTTTTTGTCGTTTTTTGTTTTTTTGTTGTCGTTTTTGTAGAAGTTTTTTTTTGCCGTTTTTTGTAAAAAAAAAAATTTGCCCTTTTTGTCGTTTTTTGTTGTCTTTTGTTCTTTTTGTGGTTTTTTTATTTTTCTATATTTTTTGCTTTTGTCATTTTTTGGTCTTTTTATCGTTTTTGTTGTTTTCTGTCATTTTTGTCGCTTTCGTTATTTTTTGGTCTTTTTTATCATTTTTTTGTTTTTTTTGGATTTTTGGTTTTTTTATTTTTTGTCGTTTTAGTCTTTTTTTTGGCCTTTTTGTCTTTTTCTTTTTTTATATATTTTGGTCGGTTTTTTTTTTTTGTTTTTAATCGTTTTTTTTCTTCTTTTTTTACTTTTTTTTCCTTCCCTTTTTTTGACGTTTTTTCATTTTTCGTTTTTTTTCTTCATTTTTTTTTCATTTTTTAGTTTTTTTATCATTTTTATTTTTTTTCCGGGAATGTTTATATAGTCACCAAACCCAAACATGGGAATGTAATTTTCCAGAAAATTTAATTCCTTGAAATTTGATTGCCGGGAATATAGAATTTCCGGCTATATAGTATTCCGCATACCAAACGCCGCCTAAAAGTTGTGCCCTCAAAGCTTAATGCTCATACAATTTTTTTTATGGACAACAATAAAATAGTATTATCAACACAAAATTTAAGAAAAAATAATTAACAAATATAATATCCAAAATAATATATTTTATAATGAAATACTAATAAAATTGAAGATATTCCAAGCAAAAAAATTGATGTTCTAAACAAATAAATAACTAATAATGTTTCAAATAATTCTTATGAAAATAATAAAAAAAATAAAAAATTGTAACTTGTTCTATTGTTCAATTAAATCCAACAGGACAGCGAGAGAGAGGGAGGGGATGTTGACAACGACGGAAGGAAAAAAAGGGGATTGGCAGCGACTAAAGGGTATAAGAAGATTTGGAGCATCGTAATGTTAGATCAGCAACAGAAGGGAAGAGGATTTAATTTTGACAGCGATTGCACGAATTTTTTTTTCTTCATTCTGACTAACTGATTTGTCTTTTGATAATATAATATATGACATTTAGATATTCTAAAATTTTGGGCCTGAGCCACTCGCTCCGGCTACGGTAACTACCACATTTCAAAATTTTGAGTTGTTTTCAAACAAATTTCTAAACAAATTCATAATATTATTTAGTTGATGCACTTATAAGATCTTAAAGGGAACCCAAAAAGTAAATTGAGCAAACTGATAGAACTGAAATCTCCAATCCTTGTATACACTTTATGGGGAGTAAGATATTTGCATAGTAAGTTATACATATGCCAATACCAAAACATAATTCTTGAACCAACATGAGAAAATCAAGATTGGGACCAACAAGAATAATATAAAAACATTAAACAATTATCAAAGATAATTGAACAAAAAAGACTAACAATCAAGGGTGTAAAAGCAAAGTAAGTCGTAAAAACATGTAAATAAAAAAACTTATAATTTATTTCGATGATTACGCTTTAAAAGTTCTAATATTTGTTAGATATTTTTAATAATTCATTAATTGAATATATGACACACCCTAAGCTAAAGCAGCATTTTAAATAGTAAACTAGAGGTAGAGGAGAGCTGATTTTTACAAGAAAGAATATTATAACAAGCAAGAAGCGGGAGAAGGGATTGATGCAAGAAGTATATATATATATATTAGGTCTGTCTTTCGAAGCCGTGGAAGGGATGGTTCAACATGTGACAGATCCATTTAACCATGAACTGCTACCAAGTGAGGTATTGACCTAATAAGACCAACTTTTCGAATAATATTATCCTAGAAATATTTTAAAGATATATTTACAACGTTGTCTATATATTGTAAAAAAACACATATTTTACAACATTTTATAAAAGTTGTTAAATATAACCCTTTTATAATGTTTCATAAACATTGCAAAATGATATTACATATACAACGTTTACATAACGTGGTAAAATAAAATTAATTTTACAACATCAAACAAACATTGTGCAATATAAACAATGTACAACTATTGTTAAACGTTGTTGAACATGACATTTTTACGATATTTTAAGTACATTGTTAAAATTAGTAACTTTGGCAACAATAAATAACCGTTGTCAAAATTAATAAATGTTACAATGTTAATAAAACGTTGTTAAAAATAATAATACACAACTTTTGTGAATGACCATTGTAGAAGCCTTAACATTTGAATGTAAAACGTTGTTTGCACATGTATTTTACAACGTTTTTATAATAAAGGTTGTAGAAGACCCCTATTTTTTACAATATTTTTAGGAAGTGTTGTAGATGGAACGTTGTAAAAGGAAAATTTTCTTGTAGTGATGCAATATACATATAGGATACATTATGCAATGTATATGCATAATATCTAATTATATGCATTGTAAATATGTATGCATGTAGATAATCAAATGCATTGGCATATAGGTATGTATGCACATATGTATGTATGTAGGTAATGACAGGTAATCATGTAATGCATGTTAAGAAATAAATACATGAATGAATGTAGAAATGCAAGCACCTATGAAAATATGCCTATGATTGAATGAATGTAAGTTCAAATATATGAATATAATGTAAGCATGTATATATGTAATATGTGTTCTCTATGACTTGTGATAGTGCTAGGATTCTAGTCTAGACTTGGTTAGCCCTAGTGAGATTTGTTGGACTAAGATTGACCTAGTTTGACTGGAGTGTTGACCCAGAGTTGACCAAGTTTGACCTGGACCTAGTTTGACCTAGACAGTTGACCAAGTTTGACTTAGAGTTGACTTTGACCTAGATTGACCTAGAAATCATGTAGATTGCATCGTAGACTTTATTTACCTTGTTTTAAATACATTATAACCTGTACTGCTCTATTTAGGACATTGTGACTCCGGTGCAGACATCTGATATTACATTACTCTTTTCAGAGTAGCAGGCGAGTACATTCTCTGATAGTTCTTTCATTTACTTGTCAATTACTGTACTTCAGTTCTAGTTAGCTGTATGTGATTCTCTGTTACAAATACGTATTTTTATTTCTGAATCCATGTATACGACACACATACTTACTCATCTTACCTCTATTATTCGAATCACCATACGAATCACTATTCGAATCACCCTATTCGTATCTTCATATGTTGGTTGGACTTGTATTCGTCTTATGTATTGGATTACGAATTCATTTGTATTAGACTGGGCGGAGAAATACTGATTAGACATGTAAACATATCCTCCTATTCGAATCACCCCTCTGTGAATTATATTCGAACGATATCCATCCCTCATCTGATCAGTGAGTGGTGTGCCGTATTACCTACAGCCGTTTATATGTCGATCTCGGTATTTTAAAACACACTTGGAGGATTTATTCGAATCATTGTTTTGACTACTATTCGAATCACTATTCGTATAACCTTATTCGAATCACCTTATTAGAACAATGATCAGAATCACATTCGACTCATCTTGTATTAGACTCACACTGGGATTACACTCGACTTATATTATACCATCTGAACTCATTATGTTACTCTAGTTCAGCTAGATCTTATTTTTACAGTCTTCCTTGCTATGTTTCTCTTCTTGTTTTGTTACCTTACTTTCATTGTACCTTAACTGTTTCTCTACATCACTACCTGTATAAAACTGCCATATTCATCAATACAACTGTCTATAACTGCTTTATAGTTCTCTGTCATTTACTTGGAATTTCTTGATGAAATGTACTCGTTCCTGTCCTGACTGGACCTGTTGAAAATATTACAGATGATTGCCCTGAGGACATTTGCCCTACTTTCCTTGGAGCAGGAGATGGCTTAGCTACATTTGGCCCCGACACTCAGGAGTGATCGGGAGACTAGCTAGTAGACTTGGTTTAGTTTTCATTTTTTAGAACTTGAATTGTAATAACTTGAGATACAAGTTTGTATTTGAGTTTGTTTGAGATATTATTATTTAGTAGTTTTAAATGTTGTTGTTTAGTCTTTAGTTATAAACTTATGTGATATCTTATCGTTCTTAGACTGTGATTGAGATTCATTATATCTATACCTGTCCTCCATTCGGAGTTGAGATTTGACAAGTACATTATATAATTGCGTGAGTTGTTGATTAGATAGTAACCTAGGACAGCGTTCTACCGCCGACACTGTGTCGTAGGCTGGACGTACCCACTTCTCGTGCCCTTACTCTTGGGTGCGGGTCGTGACAGTTCATCATCAGTGCCACAAGCGCCAAAGAATGACTGAAGAAGGCTCGCCAACTGGGATTGCACATCTCGGAAGGAGAAAACAAGGGCAAGCGTCCCAACAATGATAATGGGGGTAGCCCCTCCAATAATCGGAATAGCAAAAGAAATCGGGCTATGGTGGCCGATACAGCACAAAAACCTGAGCCAAAGCCAGCAGACAAACAATGGCCGCAAATCACTTACTCCTTCGAAGACGGTCACGTCAAGCCCATCTTGGACATGCTCATACAAGGGGACAGAATTCAACTTCCTCCACCAAGACGGAAACCGCGGCCGGCAGAGATGGAGAACCCAAAGTACTGCCATTATCATCGCTATGTCCATCATGCTACACACGACTGCTACCAGCTGAAATGGTACATCCAAAACCTCATCGATTCAAATGCTCTAGCTATCGACTTCGAAGAGGTAACCGTGGCAGCCAATATGGTGTCCATACAATTCGGCAGCTTTCCTCTGATGGAAACTCAAGACGGGGTGGTCCCCATCCCTCTGGCGACAATGGAGATTACCAATCTTCTACACCCCCGAGATCAGGCTGCTGGTCTAGTACCCCTCACCACATCACAAGGGGAGGTCATGTGGATCCATCCAGACTTGGTATCAGAAGTGACTCGGCCCACACCACCTTCCACCTAGAAGAAGAAAAGTGGAAAAGTCAGGACCTGCCACACAATCTCGGCAGACATCGAGGAAGCTACAGTCATCGTCATACGGTCTGGAGCGCAATCCCAACCTGTGGTTGACAACCCAGCTGAAAATCATCAACCCACTACAACTGATGCTTCGGGACCGGCTCAGCCTTCGACGACCGACAAGCCTAGGCCAAGGGAGACTTGCTTCGACAAATCCCTCCGAAAAGAGGCAGCCCAAGGGCTAGAGAGGCCCTACAACTTTGACATCTTAGCACAATTGGCTAACACACCGGCCATGTTGTCACTATACGAACTCCTAAGGCTCTCCAAGGACGTTCGTATTGCATTGAGCGAAGCACTCCAAAATGCCGATGCTTATCTTGCTTAATCCAACCTCACCGGGGAGGACTCACCTGTGGATCTCCAGGACAGTGCCTGTACTGGCGCAATGCCAAACATCGTCTTTACTCCGCAAGATATGCTCATCAAAACTAATCTGCACGATCGCCCACTATACTATACTGGATGCATCGGCGACATAAAGGTGGATCGGATGCACATTGATCCTGGCTCTTCCATAAGCATTATCCTGATTGGTCTCCTACATCATCTTCGCATCCCAATGCATCGCCTGACGCCTACAAGCAACGCCATCAGCGGGTTCAGTTCGGACAGGAGCTACCCAATTGGGAAGATTCGTCTGAAGTGTCAAATTGGCGACCTCCAATCCGAAGTCACCTGCTACGTCATCGATGCAGACACTTCTTACAACATCCTCTTGGGGCGCCCGTGGATACACGATTATATGATCGTGCCTTCCACACTGTACCAATGCTTCAAATATGTCGACAAACACGACTTCGTGAGGACAGAATTTGCTGATATTGATCCCTTCAAAGGGGTAGAATCTTACTACTCAGACTCCTGCCTGTACGAAAAGTCGAAAAAGCATCTTGGTAAAGAAGAAGCTGGTACCGAGACAGCCACTGGATCCGAAGAGCCTCTGACGATCCACCTCCAAGCTCACAAACCAGGCAGGTCTGTACCCCTTTCCGCCACTCGGTGTAATGACGCAATCAGCCTCTCGGCACAAGAAAAGCAGATAATAATCCGGCTGCCAAGGTCTGGCCAAGTGCCGAGATCTACAAAGGGGCCACTAACAATCAGACTGCCGAGAGTCGGTCAGCCCCAAACGGAGAAGCTCAATCCCTCCAATAAATCACTGACGATACGCCTTCCCAAGAAGGGCCGCCACCCCGATGCAAGGTCTGACACTTCTAGCGAACCAGCCACTCCTCGTCCCACATTGAGTACCAAACTGGGGATCGCTAGTCTGCCAACAACTCCACACTCAGTTCCATCAACTGAACCACTGACGATCAAGCTCCCCAGGTCGTCCTCTCAGTCTTCATTCACACACGGGGTAGCCGAAGAGGAACCGGAGCTAGCCAAGTATGTGGCTGCCTACACTGTTGTTCCCTCCGCAGATGATGTAATTCCCTTAGAAAAGATACCTTACTTCATCAATAAAGGGCTATCTTTGAACTACCTCGAGCTTAATAAGCTTTGTACAATGTACGCTATGGAACACGGTATAGGCACTCACCTACACACATGTGACAAATGTCTACACCACAATCCAGCTTACTCCAGCAGAAGGTGCTTACCAAATAATCGAGGAAGGGGACCATCCAATCATCTTCGGCCGGAAGGACGACCCGCATCCCTTCACTATAGAAGAAGTCGACCTTGGATCGGACGTCGGGAGACTACCTCTGTATTTTTATAGCCCCCAATCTAAATATCTCATGCAAAAACAGGGGTATAATCTGGAAACGAGATCGGGTTTGAACTACGGTACTCGACGACGATTACTTTTGAATCCCCCAGTCCCGGCTGGCAAACCACGGGACTACTATAGCAAGACTCGGTGTGGATTAGGGTATGTGACACCCACGACGACCCCTGAAAGTTCAGATGAAGAATGCGACTGGCATTCACACTCGATCGGGTTACCAACTTCTGACTCGGATACCAGCATCGGAGACGTATTCAGACAAGTCCTGTCAGTCAACATGGTATTTGCCGACGCTTATGAAGAAGATGAAGACATTCCAGAAATTCTCGAGCTAGAGCCGTGGGCCCAACAACTAGATGAACAATAGGAAAAGCGTTTCGACTAAAGAGAACCTCCCACTGAGGATGAGGTCATACAAGTTAATCTTGGTGATGAAGCCTCCCCGAAACCAATCTTTATCAGCCAGAATCTGACAGGTGAAGAGCGAGAGTTGCTGCTCCAACTCGTCAAAGAGTATATCGATGTGTTCGCCTGGAGCTATGAAGATATACCAGGATTGGACCCCGAGATCGCGCTCCACAAACTCAATATTCGTCCGGATGCAAATCCTGTCAAACAACAGCAAAGACGGTTTCGTCCCGATGTCATGAATGCTATCGAAGCCGAGGTCAACAAACTGATAACCAGCGGCTTCATTCGCAAAGAGCAGCATCCAGACTGGGTAGCCAACATCGTACCAGTTCTCAAGAAGAACAGAAAGATCCGAATATGCGTTCACTTCCGGAATCTGAATGAGGCCTGCCCTAAAGATGAATTCCCTCTTCCTATCACAGATATTATGATCGACAACACCTGCGGCTTCGAACGTATGTCCTTCATGGATAGCTTCTCAGGATACAACCAGATCAAGATGTTCCCTGACGACGAGAAGCACACATCATTCCGAACACCAATTGGTACATATTGCTACACCGTTATGCCTTTTGATTTAAGGAATGCTGGCGTCACTTACCAGAGAGCTATGAGCATCATGTTTAGAGACCACTTGCGCAAGACAGTGGAATGCTATGTCGACGACATCGCCGTCAAAAGTCGTTCGAAGGAAGATCATCTGCAAGATCTCAGGACAGTGTTCAACCTAATGCGAGCACACAACTTAAAGATGAACCCTACGAAATCATTCTTGGGAGTCTCTAGCGGGAAATTCTTGGGTTTTGTCATCACTTCTCAGGGCATTCACATCGACCCCAAAAAATAAAGGCAATCATGGAGATGGGTCCCCCGAGAAATCTCCGCGAACTCCGAGGCCTCCAAGGCAGGCTAGCTTACATCAGGAGATTCATTTCTAATCTCTCCGGACGATTTCAACCATTCACCCATCTCATGAAGAAGGGAGTCTTTTTCGTATGGGATGAGGAATGCCAGCGCGCTTTCGACAGCATCAAAGAATATCTGTCGAATCCTCCAGTCCTGGTAGCTCCTGTTGCTGGAAAGCCATTCATGCTCTATGTGTGAGCTATGGAACATTCTCTTGGTACCCTGTTGGCACAGAATAATGATGCGGGCCACGAACAAGCTATATACTACCTCAGTCGAAAGATGATTGGGCCAGAATACCGGTACACGGCCGTCGAGAAGGAATGCCTTGCTCTCGTGTTCGCCATCCAGAAGACGCGACACTACGTTACGGGACAAACTATCCACGTGATATCGCGGATCAACCCCCTCAGGGTCCTCATGACCAAACCCGGGGCACTCAGCTCTCGCCTTGCTACCTGGGCGATATTACTATCGCCATACCACATGATCTTCGTCCCGCAAAAGGCTGTTAAAGGCCAGGCTTTGGCAGACTTTTTAGCAGCACATCCAGGTTCGGAGACGACTAGGGTATATGAAGAAATACCGTACGAGGTCACCAGTTCAAATGCAGTCTCCCGTAATGCCATCTGGCGAATGTTTTTCGACGATGCTTCGAGAACTGGACCCAAAGACAACATCGTCTCTGGAGTTGGAGTGGTGCTGATTTCTCCCTCCGGCTTAGTGATCAACCGGGCCTATCCACTTACAGAACCCAGTTCAAATAATATGGCCGAGTACAATGCCTTGGTCATTGGCCTTCGGCTTGCGAAGGAGCTGGGGGTAGAGTATCTTGAAGCATACGGTGACTCACAGTTAATCGTCAATCAGATTCGGGGGTCGTACGAGGTCCGCCACGAAGACATGATCCCGTATCATCAAATAGCAATCGACATCATCTCGTCTCTGGGAGGATTCTACATAGAACATGTTACCAGACTCGAGAACTTTGAGGCTGATGCACTAGCTGGTTTGACCGCTTCCCTAGTTGTGCCAAATTACGCTCGTCATCAGATCGACATAATAGGCCGTGAATTGGTCTGTCCTAAGGATAACGTTCAAAGCATGGAAAGCTACTCCGCTCTTTCAGTCGACGAAGCACCAGACTGGAGACAGCCGTTCATCGACTTCGTAGTATACGACATCCTGCCAGAGAATCCGAAGGAAGCTACTTCTATCAGAAGACGTTCTCTCAGATTTTTTTATGATACGGAGATGAAAATGCTGTATCGTCGATCCTATGATGGATTGCTGCTTTGGTGTCTATCAAATACAGAAGCCAAAGAAGCCTTGCGCGAAGTCCATGATGGTGTCTGTGGAGCCCATCAACCTGGTTCGAAACTGCAAGACCGCCTTCGCCGAATGGGCTATTACTGGCCCACGATGGTGGCAGACGCAATAGATTATGCACGAAAGTGCAAAGCCTGCCAAATCCACATCGACTTCATCCATCAGCCATCTGAATTCCTACATCCGACTGTAGCCTCCTGGCCATTTGAAGCATGGGGAATGGACATCGTCGGCCCAATTACCCTGCTTTCGTCCAGAGGATACCAATTCATACTCGTAATTACTGATTACTTCTCCAAATAGGCGGAAGCCATCCCTTTGGCTGAGGTAAAAACTTCAAACGTGATCAGCTTCCTTAAGCATCATGTCATCTACCGCTTTGGACTGCCCCGAATGATCATTCACGATAATGGGCCACAGTTCGCAAGCCACGCATTCTATCGATTCTGCGATAAGCACCGAATTCAGAACATTACTTCGACACCCTACAACCCAGCAGCTAATGGATTGGCCGAAGCATTCAACAAAACCATAATCAAGCTACTCAAGAAATTTGTGTCATCCAACAAGCGCGACTGGAACGAGAAGCTCGGCGAATGCTTATGGGCGTATCGTACCACAGTTCGAACAGCCACCGGGAATACACCGTTCTCCCTGGTATACGGGAGCGAGGCAGTTCTCCTATTAGAGACTCAGATTCCCTCACTCCGCGTCGCCCACACACATCAGTTGATGATAAACGAAAACCACCATCGCCGACTACAGGAATTGGAGGCCCTAGACGAGAAACGCCTGTTAGCTCAATAGCGAATCGAACTATATCAGGCTAGAATCTCCGGAGCTTTCAACAAGAAGGTCAAGGTCAGAACATTCCAAGTAGGCGATCTCGTTCTGGCGGTGCGGAGACCGATGGTTATGACGCATAAAACCGTCGGCAAATTCCAACCAAAATGGGAAGGCCCGTTCATCATCGAAGCTGTATTCTCCAACGGTGCCTACCGCCTCGCAAAACAAAATGGAGACTTGCTCATTGTAATGCCCCGCTCCGCACGAGGCATTTGGTTGGCTTGTTGGATGCTATCAAGATATTGGACCGTGACTTAAGTTGGAAATCGGGAGAATTGAGACTGATGCAGTCTCTCTTAGCTGGCTAGACTGAATGGGTGTTGGAAGGTGGCTCGCTGTTGGAGCTACGTATAGTAGAATTTTGGGTGAGTGGAACTGTCCTTCCTCCTCCTTACTCCTTCATGCTTAATAAATAAAGTATTGAAATGCTATGAACTGTCCCTAAATGTCCCATATGTTAGTTGCTGAATAATAGAGATGCTTATGCTGAGAATAATTGAAATATACAACACATTGAACTGCTAATGTGATTCGATGCCTGAGATTGAATTGATAACATTGCCCCTTATGTTTAATGCTGCTAAAACGATAAAACACTTGATTAATGAGATGCCTTGTGAATGATAGAATAAGAAATAAACTGGCTGTGCTATCGACCCAATGAACTGAATGAGACACTAGAATCATATACTCTCTCTATAACTGTAAAGAATGTGAAATGCTGCCTGTCCCTTATAAGAAATGAATGAATGAATAAATGTCCCTACGAAATGAATAAATGTTAAGTTCCTCTTAAGAAAGGAATGATCTGAGATACATTGCAATGAAGCAATGAATAAGAAATGATAAAGCTGGGATCGTTGAGATCACCAAATGAAATGATGGTAATGATGAAATGAATAAGTCATTGAATATGACTAATGATGCACTGTTGCCTTTACTTTCCTTAATATGTTTTACCATGCGATTTTGTTCACAATCGAGTCAGACACGCATTCGCATGGTCATGGACAACTTGTATACAAGGTTTGAGTAATAATTTCCTCGAACGGTTCCTAGGGCCCTGGGGACCGATTCGGCCTAGGAGGAAATAATGATGAGTGCTATGGGAGCACGGATAAGGCGGGGTGGCATAGAGGCTCGCCACCTACTATGCTGACCACATTATCTTAAAATGAAATAAAATAAAAAGAGTCCATATGGTTTAACAACACCAGTGACTATGTAGTCGGGATGCATGCTAATGAATATTTTGTGCAGACAGAGTAAGTATATTAGATAACCGGTATTTGATGCAGGTACGAGAAGTCGGCTATCGGTAAGAAATCACATAATTATGATATTGTATAAGTTGGTTTAACTTGCCTGCTTAACATGTTCAATTCAGTATGCTAGAAAGATGCCTTGCTATAAATAGTGCTCAAACATAACATCTATGCTAAATGATGCTTGAAGTGAGAATTGCCATAATATGTTTAAGATGTTAATGATAAGAGATGCCTCAATGATGCCTTGAATGATAACACCAAGAATGCTAAAATGATATGTCCACATGAATGCTACTAAGGATATGTTTACATGCTTCACTCTGATTATTGCCCATGAACTGTAAACTGATGCTAGGCCCCAAGTAGAAAGATCATTCTAATAAGTGCTTGCTTAAATGATCACTTTAAATGTTGGTTTATGCGAGTGGGTTGTATTCTGCTCGCCAGTACATAGATGATGTGCTGACCCACGTTTTGTGGGCAGGTGTTCGTGCTTGGAATGTTCTACACACGAAGGTTTGCTGGATTGGTCCCGCGGCATCGAAGATTTGTTGGGCATATAGAAGCTCTCCTTGCACAAGATGATGTCTTCTGTTTATAAAGGGCATAATGTATGGAACATTGTAATCAGTTGTACCAGTAGGATTGTAAGCTAAGTCGGTATATCGAGTTGTAATCCAATGTATCCAAGTATCAATTGTAAGTTGTATAGCATTGTTCAGTTGGTTTCCAATGTAAAGTGAGATGTGTTGTAAATATTGTACTTCAATACAAGTCTTGTACTCTTCTTCAATTATCAATAAAGAGGATATAGTTCTATATATCTCTGTGTGACTTCGAGTTATTCTTTTGTCTCCGCTGCCATAAAGAAGTAATGTACTTCTAATCAATGAGTAAGATTGTCCTCACTAAATTCAATTTATCTGCTTCTGCCGCTGCGATGTGTTCCTATTTGATGAATAATCGATTATGTACCATCTTTGCCTTGTACAAGTACAATACCAGACTTGTACGGCATCACGCCCAAGCGAGGACGATCGATTCTAAGAGATAAATATGTGAATAAATGACTCTATGAATCGGGGCGTGACAAATTGGTATCAGAGCACGGCTTTACGTCCTTGGTCTCTTCTTTGATTTATTCCAAATCAAAGTTGCATCAATGATTAACCAAAGTTGCTTTCGCGACCACTCAACGTTGCTTCCGCGATTAAATCAAAGATTGCTTCCGCGATTATGCTATTGTTGTTCGGTAATCATCCTTATGTTATCTGTGCTTGAAAGTTCATTGACCCTCTTGGCTGCTCACTGGATGTTCCATACAATAAGTCTATATACATTGTGATGCCCCTAAATGAATGATTGTTGTTGGTTTGGACACAAATAATCCAATAATGACTCGATGCCATAGTACGCTATATTGTGAATGCTGTTTGGAATATGGGAATAAAGAAAATGGCTATGTATGCTGCAACAAGTTAAGAATTGCATGTGATATTGGAAAAGAATTGGGAATGAAATAATTGATGGATGAGTTCAACAGAGTGGTGAATTGACTCATGTGTGCTGGCTACTGCTTTTGAGACCCCGAGATGTTGGTTAAGTATTGTGATCATTATAGATCACGAATGTTCGTAATAGATTGAGTTGGTATTGTTTAAGGATGGCTTCGTTTCTGAGTGGTATATTGCCTCTACCACCTCAGAACGTGATGTATGTTGACCCTTTCTATAGAATAACAATGAGACTATCTGTGGGTACTGGGTAGTGTCGAGACTTAGCTGGGAGTCATGTATTGTTGCTAGATGACTCGAGTGTCCCTTGACGGTGATGTTATATTGAGTAGCGAGATTGTCGGAAATTGTAAATGGATTTGGCTAGAGAATGTTGTGGCTTAGAACATCTGAATGTTGACTTCAATTGGTTGGATGTAAATCAAATGTGGCTAATACAAAGTTGGTTGCGTAGCTGAAAGTTTTCGAAATATCGTCGATAAATCAAAGGAATATTAGAGATCTATGCTTTGACCCTAAGGTGTAATAGATGTTAATCCATCTGGATCACCAAAGGATAGTCATTGCCTATGTGCATGTATGCTGAGGAATTTAATGGAATTAGAAAAGTAACAAGTAGCCACTTTGACTATTGTGTTGCCTAGAGGATGGTTAAGTGATACATAAATTGTCAGATTGAATGGATGAACTATTTGACCATTGCTGCATGAGATTTAAGAATGCCCGTAAGATAGTGATGATTGAGAAACAAATGGGAACGAGAAATTGCAAACGTGTTGGATAATGTCGGTATAGGTGATTGTTGGTTGGGATGTAGATTATTGGCTTATGACTTAGTGGTTTGACTCTGTCATACGGACCGAATAGTATGATTCTATAGTTCTGTTAAGACTATCTGAATCGATGATCCTTGAATAGTTAGCATTGGCTTATGGGTTCGTGTGAGTACAAAGGATTTGAAATAGAAATTCAATCATTGGGAATTTACTTGATGGATTATTAGAACGATGAGAATCGTATGTCGGGTTGGAATTTGACCGTAGTGTTGATAGATCGATCTTAGTCGATCGTTAGGTAAGTCTAGAGTGAGCCTCTGTGGGAATTATTTCCTTGAGAAAGACACTAGATAGATAGACTTGACCCTAGAAACCGTGGGCTGTATGACCAATTATTGGCATAACCAACAATGGCGATTAGCTATTCAGATTGAGTTAAACCCATAGGTTGGGTAGAGTTCCTTCGAACAGTTGGTTGCTTGTTGGCCTTAAGAATAAGAAAACTAGTATAACCCTAGTAGCCGTCCACTCTAGGAAAGTCATCTGAACGATTAAGTTTAGCTGTCAGTGTAGCTAACCTTAGAGACTGACTGAATAATAGGTGACCATTGGAGACCCATAGGATGACCTTGTGGTATGAAATGAGAGACAGTGACAATAAGTATTGACCTAAGGGAATGCATGCTTCAACTCGTGCCTTAAGAGATGTTTGACCCTTGAGGATTATATGTCGGCCATAAATGGGAATTGCAATCGTAAGGTAAGACTTGAGTGTACCTATAGTCGGGTAGCTAAGTTAACCTTGACTGTTGCATAGAATTATACCCTGACTCGGGTAATCGATAGTGGGTGACGTCGAATTGTATCTTTTAGAAAAGATGAATTGCCTCGGTGAGAAATATTGTTGGATTCAGAAAGGAATGTGATTGCATGTTGTGAACTCTTGATATGATTGGCTCTAAGTTAGACCCTTGATCGAATGTTAGAAATGTTATGCTTGGGTATAGAGCTTAACCAAGTTGTCCCTGATAATAAATATTGTGGCCGGAAAGATAGTGATTGTGGCAAAGTGAATAAAGCAATAAGCCAAATGAAAGGATGCTAAGTCGAATTTAGAAAAGAGAGTTATATTGTGGCTGATCGAATCACACTAACATGGAAGTTGGCTGAAGTACATATGTTTTGGGGACGCCTAAAATATTTGTATGGATCCAGCCAAAGTGATTGGTTGCGACTGAGATAACATTATGGGAAGAATTTATCGCACTAGCGCGGACTTTGGCTGAAATGCATATATTTTGGGGACGCCTAAAATATGTGTATGGATCCAAATGAAGTGATGTGTTGCGACCAAGATAGAATGCAAGGAAAATGTTGATGAATCAATAAGAAGTTACAAGTAATTGAAAAAGTGATAGACAGATCAAATCGTTGATGGATTTAAATGGTACAGTTGGATAGATATTTTAAAATGACCGAGTGGGCTGAAATGAATATCGAATTGAAGCTGAATGAATAACTCGTTGTGACTAAGTGAATCTAGTAGAAGAGTTGTTTCCTTAAGTTTCGAGGACGAAACTTTTTTTGAGTGGTATATTATGTAATGCCCCGCTCCGCACGAGGCATTTGGTTGGCTTGTTGGATGCTATCAAGATGTTGGACCGTGACTTAAGTTAGAAATCGGAAGAATTGAGACTGATGCAGTCTCTCTTAGCTGGCTAGACTGATTGGGTGTTGGAACGTGGCTCGCTGGTGGAGCTACGCTTAGTAGAATTTTGGGTGAGTAGAACTGTCCTTCCTCCTCCTTACTCCTTCATGCTTAATAAATAAAGTATTGAAATGCTATGAACTGTCCCTAAATGTCCCATATGTTAGTTGCTGAATAATAGAGATGCTTATGCTGAGAATTATTGAAATGTACAACACATTGAACTGCTAATGTGATTCGATGCCTGAGATTGAATTGATAACATTGCCCCTTATGTTTAATGCTGCTGAAATGATAAAACACTTGATTAATGAGATGCCTTGTGAATGATAGAATAAGAAATAAACTGGCTGTGCTATCGACCCAATAAACTGAATGAGACACTAGAATCATATACTCTCTCTATAACTGTAAAGAATGTGAAATGCTGCCTGTCCCTTATAAGAAATGAATGAATGAATAAATGTCCCTACGAAATGAATAAATGTTAAGTTCCTCTTAAGAAAGGAATGATCTGAGATACATTGCAATGAAGCAATGAATAAGAAATGATAAAGCTGGGATCGTTGAGGTCACCAAATAAAATGATGGTAATGATGAAATGAATAAGTCATTGAATATGACTAATGATGCACTATTGCCTTTACTTTCCTTAATATATTTTACCATGCGATTTTGTTCACAATCGAGTCGGACACGCATTCGCATGGTCATGGACAACTTGTATACAATGTTTGAGTAATAATTTCCTCGAATGGTTCCTAGGGCCCTGGGGACCGATTCGGCCTAGGAGGAAATAATGATGAGTGCTATGGGAGCACGGATAAGACGGGATGGCATAGAGGCTCGCCACCGACTATGCTGACCGCATTATCTTAAAATGAAATAAAATAAAAAGAGTCCATATGGTTTAACAACACCAGTGACCATGTAGTCGGGATGCATGCTAATGAATATTTTGTGCATGCAGAGTAAGTATATTGGATAACCTGTATTTGATGCAGGTACGAGAAATCGGCTATCGGTAAAAAATCACATAATTGTGATATTATATAAGTTGGTTTAACTTGCCTGCTTAACATGTTCAATTCAGTATGCTAGAAAGATGCCTTGCTATAAATAGTGCTCAAACATAACATCTATGCTAAATGATGCTTGAAGTGAGAATTGCCATAATATGTTTAAGATGTTAATGATAAGAGATGCCTCAATGATGCCTTGTATGATAACACCAAAAATGCTAAAATGATATGTCCACATGAATGCTACTAAGAATATGTTTATATACTTCACTCTGATTATTGCCCATGAACTGTAAACTGATGCTAGGCCCCAAGTAGAAAGATCATTCTAATAAATGCTTACTTAAATGATCATTTTAAATGTTGGTTTATGCGAGTGGGTTGGATTCTGCTCGCCAGTACATAGATGATGTACTGACCCACGTTTTGTGGGCAGGTGCTCGTGCTTGGAATGTTCTACACGCGAAGGTTAGCTGGATTGGTCCCGTGGCATCGAAGATTTGTTGGGCATACAGAAGCTCTCCTTGCACAAGATGATATCTTCTGTTTATAAAGGGCATAATGTATGGAACATTGTAATCAGTTGTACCAGTGAGATTGTAAGCTAAGTCGGTATATCGAGTTGTAATCCAATGTATCCAAGTATCAATTGTAAGCTGTATAGCATTGTTCAGGTTGTTTCCAATGTAAAGTGAGATGTGTTGTAAATATTGTACTTCGATACAAGTCTTGTACTCTTCTTCAATTATCAATAAAGAGGATATAGTTCTATATATCTCTGTGTGACTTTGAGTTATCCTTTTGTCTCCGCTGCCATAAAGAAGTGATGTACTTCTATTCAATGAGTAAGATTGTCCTCACTAAATTCAATTTATCTGCTTCTGCCGCTGCGATGTGTTCCTATTTGAAGAATAATCGATTATGTACCATCTTTGCCTTGTACAAGTGCAATACCAGACTTGTACGACATCACGCCCAAGCGAGGATGATCGATTCTAAGAGATAAATATGTGAATAAATGACTCTATGAATCGGGGCGTGACACTCATGTTGCCCATCAACGGTAAGTTTCTGAAGAAGTATTATGCCTGAAACAAAATCCTCGAGATATCTCAGATTGTCGAGTCATGTACCTCCCTGTACCACTGAACTTATATTCTGGTTCCAATCATTCGAGTCACGTGCCTGCTGGTACCTCTGAACTCATTCCCACATTTTACAATCATTCGAGTCACGTGCCCGCTGGTACCTCTGAACTCATTCCCACATTTTACAATCATTCGAGTCACGTGTCCGCTGGTACCTCTGAACTCATTTCCTAGATTATCGAGTCATGTGCCCGCTGGTGCCACTGAACTCACATTTTCACAAAATTGAGTCATGTACCCGTTGGTGCCTCTGAACTCACACACCGGTCACTCTTTCAGATAGTAAGTCATGTGTGATCATACCTCTGAACTTCCTTCCTATAAGAGATCCTCCTTCATGATCCACTACCCGCACTCCAGTGCACAAAAAGGGTAACAGGTCCACAATTTTCCAAAATGACCATGTCGATGATACCTCTGAGTCGTTTCACTTCCGCCAAAAACAAATCACCCCCTACATAAAGTTTCTATGTCCTCATTACCTCTGAGTCGTTTTATGTACCCCCTCTTCATTGAGCCCGCTCCTGCCATGTCCTCATTACCTCTACGTGGGAAGGCTTCGTAGAAGAAACCTTCACACTTGCCATGTCCTCATTACCTCTGAGTAAGTATGTAGGTTTCCTTTCAACCTATTATCTGTACCCAAAACCGGAGTACGACAAGGATAATAGGTCCACAAATGTCCTCTGTTGACCACGAATATCCTCTGTTAACCACAAATATCCTCTGTTGACCACAAATGTCCTCTGTTGACCACAAATATCTCCCGTGAAGTCACTCCTGCGATGACCTCATTACCTCTGAGCAGGAAGATTCCACGATAAAACCCTCATACTCGCCACGTCCTTAGTACCTCTGAGTAAGTATGTTCGTTCCCTTCAACTTGTTCCCCGTATCCAAAACCAGGGTACGTTAGGGGCAATGGGTCCATGCAAAATGTCCCAATAAAATAATTATTACACAGCAAAAGAGTGAAGCAAATATATTCCATTCATTCAGAAATCGGTTACATCTACGCGGTTACAGGAAAGTTCTTCATGCAGACAAGAAGAAAGGCAAAATGAAGCAAAGACTACAGATAGACATTTACGAGAAACCTTAAAAACCCTAGCCGCAAAAGTGCGTATACAACTCCTTCAACCACCTTACATATGAAGGACGCAATTGAGGAAGATCCTCGTCCAGAATAGGGGAATCAGAATTCCCAGTTCTGCCACCCTCAGCAGTCTCGATAGTGGGGAGGATGTCGTCCCTCTCAGGCGATGATTCTTCTTTCATTACCTCTTCCTTAACAGAGGGAGGCCCCTGATTGATGCCAGGGAGCGGCAGCTCCTCTACCACTGCAATCTCAGCTTTCGGTGGAGACACTACAAGAACCAAAAGATGAAAAAGAAGTGATGATGAATGATAAAAACAGTCAGAGGATAGTCAGAAGGGTTCATGCGGCCCGTTGAAAGATAATTTTTCTGCGGCTCGGACATGGAATATATTCCATGCGTCTCATGGGACTTGTATACGGACCACGTAATTTGAAAAGCTCGCATCAAATGATTATGCACGAAGTAATGCTGCAGAGCAGCATCTGTTATGGTTTCAAAGCACCCAATCCTCCACACAGTCCTTACCTTCGACGACAACATGAACGTCAAGACGAACGGGGGGAGCGGCAGTTGAAGACGAAGCCGACTTCCTACTCTTCGCCACAGCCTTCTTCACTGCCTTGGAAGCCCTAGGTGCCATCGTTGTCTGTCGGTCATAAGAAGAAGGCAAGACAGAAATCTTAAATCAAGAAGTGTTCAAGAGAGAAATCCCTCCAAAAAACCCTTCCATTTATAGAGGACCAAGACCGACGCCTCGTACAAAGTAGTCGACTCTTCGGCTATCGATACAGACCAGCTAATTAAAGATCAGAAACTCTTGGGATCCTGCCCCAAAAAGGCTTGCATGCATGACAAAATGACGTGGCAAGGAACTATGCGGCTAAGATATCCCTGCGGCTTAAAAGTCCCCTGCGGCTAAGCCATCCATGCGGCTTGAAAGTCTCTGCGGCTGAACGAATCTATGCGGCCAAGATATCCATGCGGTCAGGGTTTCATATGCGACCAGAAGAATATGCATCCATGCTTCTTATTCAAAGTATTTCAATTTTACAAATTGAAAACTTTGAAGGGGGTCTTGTAGAAGCATGGAAAATGATCCATGCGGCTAGAAAATCTCATGCGGTTCAGAAAGCCACATGCGGCTCGAGAGTCCCATACGGCTCAAACACAGAGTGGACTCCATGCGGCCAGCAGAGGGAGGTCACGTGTCCTTTTTAGAACGGCTGTAACCAGCGTCATTCAAACACAATTAATGCCCTGACGGCTGACAATTAATGCTCTGACGGCATACAGCTGACAGCTGACAGCCCCGACGAAAAGTAGTCAAGATGACTGACACAAGAGCAACATCTTCCTAGGGAACTGAAGAAATTCTTCACAACTTCGAAGCTAGTTTATGCGGCCAGTCTAGACGAGTTCATGCGGCCTGTGCAGAGAAACCTATGCGGTTCGATCATGAAGGTCCCCCAAGCGGCTCGGTCGTGAAAGAAACCCATGCGGCTCGGCCATGAAGACTCTCATACAGCTCGGCCATGAAGACCCCCATGCGGCTCAGTCATGAACATATTCATGCGGCTCGGTCATGATGACCTTCATACGGTTCGAGCATAGAGACTATTCATGTGGCTCGGTCATGAAACCTTTCATGTGGCTCGGTCATGACGACCTTCATACTGCCCAAATATGAACGCTCCTCATACGGCTCAACAAATAATAACAGAACACGTGTCCTAAAGACAATCAAAGTTTGGGTCAGATTCCAATAATTTGGGACACATGACAAGAGAATGAATTAAATTGATTCATTTAGATTTGTGGATATCAGCAAATCACCATGATGGGGATTTATTGCAATCAATATTAATGACTGACATGATTTGGCATAATCCTCATTAATGGCCCGGATCCTTCACGCTCAAGATTAATGGTCCAGATTGATCATTTTACCAGGCCGCCGCCACTTCGAGAATAGGCAATCATTGTAAACGCTAATGATGCTCCCACCATTATAAATAGCAGGGTGCCATTCCCTTGCAAGATATACAAGGAGAGAGATACGCACATACAGAGAGGCACTCCCCCAATAATCAGAGAGAAAAATCTACATAAATCAATCCAGAGAGAGAAGCCAGAAGAGCAATACGAGGAGAGCAAGAAGAGCATTTCTTCATCAACGCCAACCATCTCATCACAGGAGCCAAGGCTACATCCGATCATCCAAGGAGTAAGGCAGAGCTGCCGTCGTATTTCCGAGCCTCTATCGTCACCCCCAGAATCAAAAATAAATAATTGTACTTAGATTGCTGTACCTAGGTTTTCGTCCCTAGGCTTGCTTTGTACAAGCGAGTTTATAACGTGAAGTAAAAGTCCAGTCCTTCCATAAAACTGTTCTGCTCTTTTATATTTCATGGCAAACAAAGACATCATCCGAAAGATGGGTTATGACTTCAAGAATGGCCTCAACTATGGTAAGGGTAGACGAACTCCTATCCATACGGTTGTTCTGAAAGGAAAATCAGAGATGTACTAAGCAGGACAAAAAGAGGTCTCGGATATGCTTCACCTCCGGTATTATCTCCGGAAGTCTCCGAATCCGATAGTGAGGAACGCTTTAATTCTTTTAATTCCAGATCATGGGATTCTGACACCAGCATTGGTCAGGTTCATCGGTTGATTGTATCTTCTAACATGGTCTCCGCTGAACTTCCAGAAGACTATGACGAAGATATTGAAGAAAATCCCGAAATAGATCCTTGGGATCAACGAATGGATACCCAATGGGAACTCCGATTCGAACAACGGGAACCTCCTACCGAAGATCAATTAGTTCAAATTAATGTGGGAGAGAGCGGGTTGCCTCATCCAATATTCATTAGCAAGAGCCTTTCAGAGGCAGATAAGCAAGAATTAATTCTTCTTATTCGAGAATACATTAATGTCTTTGCTTGGAATTATGAAGATATGCCAGGTCTAGATCCCAAAGTGACTACTCATAAACTAAATATTTTGCCTAATGCAAAGCCAGTCAAACAACATCAAAGGCGATTCAAGCCAGAAATGATGAACGCTATTGATGATAAAGTCAAGAAGCTCATAGCCTGTGGCTTTATTCGAGAAGAACAACATCCAGATTGGGTAGCCAATATTGTCCCAGTCTTGAAGAAAACTGGTAAAGTTCGAGTTTGCATCGACTTCCGGAATCTTAATGAAGCTTGTCCAAAGGATAAATTTTCTCTCCCCATTACTGTTTGCCATAAAATATAAAAGAACAGAACAATTATCGGAGGACCAAACTTTTACTTCACGTTACAAACTCGCTTTTACAAAGAAAGCCTAGGGACGAAAACCTAGGTACAGCAGTCTAAGTACAATTGTTTATTTTAGATTCTGGGGGGTAACGATAGAGGCTCGGGAAGGCGACGGCAGCCCTACCTTACTCCTTGGACGATCGGTATGCAGCCTTGGCTCCTTGTGAAAAGATGGTTGGCGTTGACGAAGAAATGCTCTTTTTGCTCCTCTGTTGCTCTTCTGGCTTCTCTCTCTCTCTGTGTATTTTTTTTTCTCTGACTATTGGGGAGTCTCTCTGTATATACGTATTTTTCTCTCTGAAATTGTATATTTTTACAAGGGAATGGCACCTTGCTATTTATAATAGTGGGATGTGATCATTAGGGTTGCCAATGATTAGCTTTTGGAGATGGCGGCGGCTTGGGGATTGGACCATCTTGGCCATTCGTTTTAATTATGATGAATCTGGGCTATTAGGTGTAGATTACATCAAATCCCATGAGCAATTAATGCTGATTGGAATAAATCTTCCTTATACTGATCTTCTGATATATGTAAATAAATTAGATCTATTCTTCTACCACGTGTCCCAGATTTTTGGGATTTGACCCAATCTTTAATGGCAGTAAATCTGAGGAATTAATCGGTTTAAGGCACGTGCCTTAGGAACTGCTGGGGGGGTCTGGACCGCATGACTAGTGAGCCGTATATGAATGTGAGCCGCATATGGTTAAGCCCACGTGTCAGGGCTGCGTGGGTAGTGGCCCTCACTTGAGCCCTCTAACCACAGAGGAGTAATCCTTGTGGGCCGCATAGGTATATATCCGCCTGGGCCGCAAAGACATGATCCTCTTGAACCGCATGAGAAGTCCTCGCTCGAGCCGCATGAGGCTTTCATGGCCTGAGCCGCATAGGATGGATTCACTTCTGAGCCGCATGAGAAGTCCTTTGCTCGAGCCGCATGAGGCTTCTATGGCTTGAGCCGCATAGGATTTATTCTGAGCCGCATGAGAAGTGAGCCGCATACGAACGCCTACGTGGCAAGGCCACGTGACATTTTTATGGCTCTCAGGGGATTTGTGTCAGAGATTTCTTTCCTCTTCCCTAGAGATTCATCATTATGACAGAGTCATAATTACCTGCCTTTGTGTCAGGGCTGTCAACTTTTCAGAGGGGTCAGCCGTCATAGTAATTAATGCAGCATGGGTCGAAGGGGAGCACTATCAAGCCACGTGTCTTCTGAGCCGTACGGAATATCTTGGGCCGTATAGCTTCTTATGCCGCATGGTTCCCTGAGCCGCATGAGTCCGCGTGGATCTTTCCTGGCCACATGAGTCATTTCCATTAGTATTTTCCATGCTTCTACAGGACCCCCTTCAAAGTTTTTAATTTGTAAAAATTGAAATACTTTGAATAAGAAGCCTGGCCGTGTTCCTCTAGCCGCATATGGAATTCTGACCGCATAGAAGTCTCGGCCGCATGAATTATTCAGCCGCATAAGTGACTTAGCCGTAGGAGACTGTTCAGCCGCATAGCTGCTTGCCACGTCGTCATTTGCCACGTATGGCAATCTTTAGCACTTAAATATTGTTGATTTTTTTAGAGGCCGCTTTTTGGTGCGGGATCCGAGGAGCTTGGCCTTCATTTTCGGCGGCTTCTTTTGATAACCGAAGAGTCGGTTTATGTGTATGCACGGGGATCGAAAAGCTCCGTCTTTGTTTATAAATACGGGTGACTTTAGCCAGAGGGACTTCTTTACCTTCTCTTTCGTTCACTCTTTTTCTTGCCTTCTCTTTCTGATCTTCCTTGTCTTCTCGTCGAAGCAATGGCTCCTAAGTCTTCTAAAGTTATTTCTGCTGCCGCGAAGGACAAGAGGGTGACGTCCTCGTCAGCCGTCGAGCGTGAAGCACCCGAAATGCCCTCTGACGTTCGTCCAGATTTTAAGGGTAAGGGTTGTATTTGGATCTTGAGTACCTATGGCTCTGTTGCATATCTATGCACAAGCCTCCTTCCAAATTGAAGACAGAGCCGCATAGGCTGTATGGGCCGTATGACTTTTTCATGCCCGAACCGCATGGACAATGCCCCATGTTCGAACCACAGAAGAAGGATTTGAACACATAAAGTCTCCTCTGAACGGAGCCGCATATGTTTTTAGAAGGCTGAACCGCATAGCATTTTGCGCCGCCTGAGTTCTTCTGTTAGAACTGTGTATATTCGTCCAATCCGCATAAGCTATCGAGCTAGAGTCATATGGAACTCCCATCTGATTTGGGCCGCATGAAACTGTATTCACTCGAACCGCATATGCTTCCTTGCCACTGTATTTTTTGAGACCCAACTGGACTGGGGCCGCATAAGACATTATTGACCTGAACCGTATAGGCTGGCGAAAGCTTCTTTGTTCAGTAGTTTTTTTTTGTTTTAGCCATCTTTTAATCCTGTTTCTTCTTTCTCTTTTTTTTTCTTTTCAGTGAACCTCCCAACCAACCCAGCAGGAGAGCTCCTTATGGGTTCAGCTCAGCATGCCGCAAACATGCAGCTTGACGAGCTAATCCGTCGTATAAAGGATCAGCTTCCCACTAATGAGCCTAAGGAGAGAGTGGCTGCTATTAATAAACAACCTTTCCGCTTTCTTTGTTCAATGATGAGTTCGAAGAAGTTGGATGGAGAATTTCTGAAACCAGCTTTTCTCTTTGGGGACGCCTTTTCCATAAAGAACTCCCGATTGCTGGACGTCTCAGAGCACTGGGATTTTTCTGTAGACGGGATAGAGATTCATATCCCTAAGATGGAGCAGCATTATCCTCTCTCATGGTTTAACATGGTACCGTAGGACAGGACTATGGTGGGCTCCCTGACTCCTATCCAACAGGGAATATTTGTGAGAAAAATTCACTACAACAGACGTACGGGTTTAGTATGTACGGGCAAGGAATTCGTGAGTCGGACTGTGATGGGGCTGCTCCCGGGCACTTTTGTAAACACAACTGGCCCTAATTTTACCTTCACCCTAGCTGATACTTTTCTGAATCAGCTCGCTCACAAGGGGTCTTATCCCATAGGCAGGTTGTCACTGCTGAATTGGATCAACCCCATTCCCACATGGACTAATCTTACCTCATAGATTTTGAGGCAGTATGGGGACTTCCTTCAGGAAATTGATCTCTACAACGCCATCAGGGGTTACGGGTTACCCATTAACAAGCCCTTGTTTATGGCTCTATTGGAGCTGTATAATCGGCATACAGGAACTTTCTTTACCCCCGGAGGAGAACTGGGGCTTGCTCTTCATGAAATGAATACTGTGTCTAGATTGCCGTAGGGAGGTGAAGCTTTTGAAGTGTATACACTGACAAACGAAGAACTCGAAGCACTGGACCGACGGTTTCCTGGTTTCGTTGCCGTGTACCAAGAACTGTTGTGTCATCACAGCGCCTGCCATCAGATGGCTATCAAGAAAGTAAATAGTTCAGAAGGGAACGCTCCTCATACCAAGGCCTGGATTTAGTATCTTTTCAAGTTGCGTCCTTCCGGTCAAGTTTCGTCTCGAACTCCTCGAACCCCGGAGGAGGTGGAGGATATGAAGTCGAAGGTCAAGAAGTCGAAGTCTACCCGTGACCGGTTTGGGAGTAGCACTGACTCCCTTAGTTATTTCCACTATGGTACCCGGGAGATGTCTGATAAGGCGATCTTAGCTGGGTTCTTGATGGTATGGCTACGCAACTGTATAGTCTCGGGCGGCACAGGTTCTATAGAAAGGATCAGCCGCCATTTCATTCTTTCTGCTGTAAAATTGGTCTTCAAGGTAAGACTGGCGCTCCTCCCGGCCATGGTGTGTAGCATACACCACGGCCTTCGTACCTTTTCATCCAAAGTCATTGCTCGCGATGTGTCGATGGACTTTAAACGGATAGAACTACCATACCACTACCTTATGGGGTGGTTATTGATGCACTATCGGTCGTTGATGAGGCCGGGACCTGATGAAAACGTTTCTGTTGATGACGCCTTTCTTTTTCGATATCGTCATCAGCCTTGGGAACATAATACCATGTCGGCCTGCCGGAGGGCGTTGGCAAGAATTGATGGGCCCGAATTCTTCGTATCTCTCCCTGAGTTTACCCCCGGTGAAGTAAGGAGGGTATATGTTGACGGCGTGGACCCCCCCAACTTTTATCTGAGAAGATGCTTCTTTGGTTACGCAACATCCGTCCCGCGCACTTGGTGTATCGTTACCGGAATAGAGTATACCTGGAGCCTTATCTGCCCAGTAGATTTTCCCGTCAATTCGGGTATAACCAATTGTTCCTGGATCGCCCTAGCGCTTGCTTGAGCTTCGAGGGCAGTGTGCTCGATGGTGTCCGGGCTTGGCATTATTATAATGCGACCCATACTCGAGCCAACTTCTCACTCCCTGATGCCAAGGTAGAGGGTGATATCATGTATATAGCGGCCCTTTATCATGTTGCGGCGAGCAAACCCCCTGTTGGTTTTGATATGAATAATAGCTTCATTACTGGCACCGGTTTGGCAGAGAAGCCAGAAGGGTCCAAGAAGAGGAAGAGGGGGTGAACAGGGTTCCTGTGCCAGACTCAGAGTCTACTAGGGCGGATGAGGAAGACGACGATCAAGACACTGATGACTCATTTCATTCTTCGGGCGAGGAGGTTGGGAATCACCCCCCTGTCGTGCAGGCGAAAAGGGCCGTGGGTCACTCGTCTAGTTTGTCTGACGAGGTGGTGGAGGATCAACCATCTGCGGTACCTGGCCCTTCGCGTAAGCGAAGCGGGCGCATGAATAGCGTCGATGACCGACCTTATTCTACTAAGCACGCTGCGGTAAGACGTCGTCGGCTGTTTATTGATGATGAGGACGTTGTTCCTGAGGTGATTTGGGCTTTAGCTGTTTCCTTTTTTTTCTTCTATGTTATGGCCTAATTATTGTTTCTTTTGCTCTTTATAGGCGTCGGATGAGCTCGTCCCTCAGGACCCGATTACTGAAGCTGATCCGGTCCTATCTCATTTAGTCAGTGGCGTGTGCACCGCTATCATTGCTGCTGGGGTGCTTCCGGTTGCGACCGAGGATTCCCATCGTACTGGAACCTCAACCCAGGGGGATGGGGGCTTTACTGCGTCCGTTCCTGAGACATCCGAACCCCAACATGATGACTCTGTGGGTGGGGAAACTATGCCGGCTGTGAACGAGCCGTCGTCCCCGCGCTCTTCTCCTGGTAATACAGATCGAACCATAGCTCGTAAATAAGCCTATGTGTTCTTGTCATCTTTTTTTCAGATTATGTCGACTAATGGTTGATTTGGATGTTCAGATCTCAACCCTTCGTTGCCAGTGATTGATGTTGCTAGATCGCACCCTACCGGAGAGGGCCTGACAGAGCCTCTCTGTGTCGAGGGGCCCTTGTCTGGGTCGAGCTCGGGGTCCCGGGTAGCAGTGCAACTGGAACAAGAGGCGATGCCCCTTGTCCTCCTCTGCGAATGTAGTTTCGGGGGTTAACCTTTCCTCCCTGCCGAGAATCCAGGCACTTCGGGCGGCGAAAGAGGAGTTAGCCGCCATCCAAGCATCCTTCCGTACGGAATTTGCTTCCTTGGTGGCGGGTGCAGTAACTTCTGAAGCTGCTCCTCCGGTATCGTCTGCCACTCTCCCTCTGACGCCGTTCTCTACGGAGGTCTTGGATGACGCGTTACAGGATATGGTTGCCAGCTTCCACCGTCGTTTGAAGAGAGGGGTCGAGGCAGCAGTAGAAAGGGGGACTCGCTTTACTCTGGCCCGTCGATGTGCCGGAGGCCAGATTGCCATCCTTAAGACACTCCCTGGAGGAGGGGAATTGGCTACGCTTTTGGAGTCGAAGCTATTAGAAGCTGATCGTCTCGTGGCTCAGTTTTGCTTGTTGCAACAGACTGATTTACCTGCGGCCATAAATCAAGAGCGCAACTTTCTCATTACTGCGATGGAGAAGGTGATGGCTGCCCGGGAATCGCTTAAACCGGCTATATTGAAGGACCGCCGGGATCTGACTCGATTGTACGACCAGTGGAGCCGTCGGACTGAAGATTGCTCAACTCGGGAAGCGGATGCTTCCCGCGGGGTAGCCGATACCCGAGAATATATCCTTGAACTCCAGAGAAAACTGGCTTTCCTGGAGTCAGAGCTTGAGACCGCTCGTTTTGAGAAAGAAACTGCTATCCAGGAGGCTGATAAGTATAATAGGGCTTCTGCTAATCTAGAGCTTGCCCTCAAGAAGATGGAGGACAACTGGCAGGCATATACTCTTCTGAATGATGCAGAGCAGTTATCCCAAGAAGCCGAGCGTCGAGCTAAGCAGAGGCTTGATCGGGGGACTGTCTTAGTAAAAAATCGTCTCTTGGAGTTGTGCAATGCAGAACTATAGTCGGCTTTTTCTTCTTGTTTTGTTTCTGTTTTCTTTCTTTCTGAAGGGGACATGACCCCGAAACATGTAATGCTTTTTTTTCCTTTAAATAAAGAGTTCTTTCAATTCTGCCCTTCATTTGTATTGCTTGCTGCGCCTGTGATATTGTGGTGATGTTTTCCCCCGTATAGGGGATATATTTGTGGACCTGTTACCTATGGTGTACCTTGGTTTTAGGCAGAGGTAACAAGTTTTGGTCAGGGTACCTGAAGCAGCCATAGCGAAGTGGTCATGGGTGTAACACCCAGTTTTCCAAATGTGGGTAATTTTGAAATTTTTGTATTTAATTGAATTAATAAATATTACTTGGATTTTTATTGTATTATTAAGAATGGTGTGATTAAAATATTATTTAATTGATTGTTATGTATTGTGATTAGCCTAACTTGGTTTGGACCCAACCTAGATTAGTCATAGATAGTCCCAGCTAACCATTTTAGTGATTATTAGTATTAATTATATTTATTATAATTAATATGATTTTTAATGATTTATGGTGATTTTTAGTAGAATTGATTTCGACCCTATAGAGACTTTGACTTAAGTTGACCTTGTAGACTAACCTAGTGGCTAACCTAGGTCTTGACATTTTGATTAGGATTTGAAAACCTATGATGACTTAAGTTCATGAGGATGAACCCATTGGGATTAATTTGGTGAAATTAGGAGTTAGTTTGATATGGAAATGGCTTGTGAAGTCACAAGTCATTTTATGACTAGTAGGCTTAATGGCCCATAGCCCACACCCATTGAACCAAGCCCTAACCCTAGAAATTCTGAATAGACTCTTTGGTCAGCCCCTCCCCTATTTATATGCTCTTAAAACTAGGGTTGTCTCTTTAGAAAACTTGCATTTTGAAGAGGTGAGTCCCCAACTTTGTAAATCCTTAGAAAATCCATTTCTTCTCCAAATTCCTTCAAATAAATTGCAATAGGACTTAATTCCTGTGTTCTTGCTGTTACTGTGGAGTATTTTCAGGGAACATGCAATTTGAGGAAGTTTAGTGGCTTGTGGAGCTCTTCCCATTTGGGGATTTTGACCCGTTGTTCACCAATAGGTATAATCTTGTATACTCCATATAAATTCTGTTAAAATTCATTTTAGGAATGCCCTAGCCCTAACCTAATAGTAGGAATAGAAAACCCTAGATTTTCGTATCCTTTTGTGTCCAAACTGGACACGTATTAGTGTCACTTGGCACGTATTTGTTGAAATGCCCCAATGGGCATTTCGATTGATTTTTAGGAATGTAATTGAATAGGAATTAGGGTTTTGATGTCGCTTATGAGTTTCTAGTGTCTGAGTGTGGTTTTCGTGTCGTGTCGAGTTGCCACAGACACGTGAACACGCTGACACGCGCGCGCGTGCACGGGCACTGTGCGTGCCCTGCTACTCGGGTGCAATTGCGCGCAGGATACGACACGAAGACACGAAATATTTGACACACACTAAGGGGCGACCACTAACATAACGTGTGTCAAGTGGCACGAACCCTTGTGTCATGTCAGACACGTATTTTCGTGTGCACCATGCGTGTACTGTGTGCGTGCGTGTGCAATGTGTGTTTCTGTTATTAAATTGATTTTGAATGATTTTAAAATAATGTTTTAATGTTTAGTTAGATCCTAAATATCATGATTAATCTCTGTTAGTATAGGTTTACATATTTGTTGGGTTAATATGGAATAATTGGCTCGATTTTGATTTAAATAGCATTTCCTGATACTGTCTGATACCTTGTTTTTCTCAGTAAATTCCTAACTATTTTAATCTCATTTTTAGTGTTATTTTCACTGTATTTTACTCTCACATATTGTTTGTTCAAATTTAGTTTAATGTTTCATTCGAATTTGGGTTTTTGGGTTGTAAATAAGAATTTAGACATTGGATTGAATTTCGAAATTTCTGTGACTGATACTTGGAAATTTTAGACTCCTAAACACATTAATTCCTATTTTTTTTGGTTGTTTCCCCTTGTTTATGTCTCCATATGTTGGTAGTTCATGTTGGCTAAGGTTTCAATTCGAAATGGGCTTTTGGATTAGTGATTGGAAATTTGGCATGTGGTTCATTGAAATTGGTTTTTAGAATGGTTAGTTGTCAATGTGTTTTGATTTCTATTTTCTTTCCTTTAGCATTTCACAGTTGTTCCTGTCACAGATCTTTTCCTACTTACCTAAGTTTTGAATTCCAGTCACAAATGCATTCCACTGTTATTCAATTTTCTTTTTTTCCTAAGAATTGTTTCCCTGTAACAGCCTATAACCTGAGATTTCCTCATTTCAATTAAACTGAGATTGTTCTTTCTTTTTACTGAACTGATATGAATGTGTGTTCATGATTGAACTATCAACAGGATTTGGGTTAGTTTGGTATCGATTTGGGTTCCTTGCTAATGAAAACTGAGATTAATGAATTGCCATTACCTGGAAAGAGTTCTGTATTTTGTTAACTGTTATGAAAAACTGAGTTAAACCTGAGAATCAAATGCATTCCTGGTTTGAATTCTCCTAACAACCTGGGAATAAGTTTTATCTATAATGTTAGTTTGTAAACTAGTTTCCTTTTCCTAACTGTTGTACTTCCCTCCCTTTAGTTTATGAAACCTGAAAGTCCTTGGCATTGTTCCAATTCTGATTCTGAGTTGGAATTCTTCTGAAAATCTGAGATTAATGGGAACTTTGTTAACTGTCAATGGGTGGTGTGTTACTGTGTTATATAAGGACTGTTTTGATGGTTTTAAATGTGTTTTCATGAGTTTTTAAACTGTTAGATTCAACTGTTATTAACTGAGTTAATTCCCTTCTTACAACTAATTTTTGGAATGATTTGGCAATTGGATTTCAATGGGTGTTGGGGGCATTGGATAACTATTGGTTTATGTTCACAATGGAATTGGGTTTCAAATAGAGAAATGGAATTCGAAATTGGTTGGTTGCCTTAACTGTCATTGTATTTCCTTAGAACCAGAGAGCTTCTCACTAGTTGATTCAAATTCCTGAACACCCTACTTAACCTATTAATAGAGGTTGTCAAGTTCACCAACTGTCATTTGTTTAACTGCCAATTGCCATGAGTCCCTTGTTGTCATTGTTTAAAACTGAATGTATTCCCTGATTTCCTTTGACACTGCACACAGGCAAGCCTTCACTCACTCACTGTTCCAGGTTTGAACACAATGTACACTGTTCACTGATTTTTCCCTGTTTTCTATTGCTTCATTCACTGTTTTAGGATTCCATATTTTTCCTTGTTTGTAACTCACTGATTTTTGCCTAATATTTTCCACACACACACAAGATTACCTATACATGCTTTCATGTATATCACTGCCATGCCACACTCTCTCACATACACAACTCTCATGTACCCCCCCCCTCTTGACATTTCACACACACATTTGAGTACATGAGTAACCCCCTCTCTTTACATATGTATGTATATATATATTGAGATATATATAGTGTATCCTATATATGTAATGTGTGTACTAAATATATATATTAGATATACATGTGTATGTGATATGCATATAGTAACCTATATGTTATGTGTAGGCTATATTATATTATATAGCTATATCAATATGTATATTATTTTAGGTATAGGTAATGTCATGTGGTCATGTGGTTTATGGTTTGTTTCATAAGCATGGTATAGCCTATGGGTGTGGCTTGAATGCCTAGTTGGAGTCTAGATTAGACTTGTTTAGTCTTGTTAGACCTAGAATAGACTAGTTAGACTAGTATAGACTTGTTTGACTTGGTTGACCTAGTTTGACTTCTAGGGTTGACCAGAGTTGACCAAAAGTTGACTTTGGTCTAGATTGACCTAGATTCATGTAGAACATATTGTAGTGCATCTTATTACCATTCTGGACTCGTTGTGACTTGTGCTGTTCTAATAGGAGCCAGACACCACTCCTCGGACAGTATTTTCATCTCGGACTTTCAGTTAGCAGGCGAGTACATTCTCTGATCTTTTCATACTTACCTGGATTATTTTCTTGCTCTAGATTACTCTACTTGATGCTGACACGTATCTTCACGGATTAGTACTATATGGATCCTTTCCTGAGATGTTATCCCTCTACGGGTGCATCGGGTATTTCATGTTCATGTACTTTATCATGTGCATCAGGTACTCCTTGTACTCGTACTAGTTCATGTTTTTACATGTTCTCATGTGCTTTCATGTGCCTCATGTACTACTCATTACTTGAGTTCTCATATCTTAGTTGTATTCATGTGCTTATAACGTAACTTGAATGGATCCTTGTGTACTGGTTGGGGCGGGGTGAGTAGAATTGGTTATGTGAACACTATCCCCAGTAGCTGTATAAATGTGCCTCCTTATTTGTATTCATGTGCCCCCAAGCCGTTTACATAACCATTATGCTCTAAATCACGTAGCCACTTACAGTCTCTACTATCATGTATTTACTTTCAGTTACAAAATATCTCCTGTTTACTCGTACTTCCTTTTCAGTACTTCCTGTATTTTACTCTATTGCATGATTTATACTCCTAACCTGCTATGAACTGTTTTGAGAGATATGTGCTCGTTCCCGTCCTGACTGGACCTGTTAAAAATTTTACAGTGAATGATGAGGCTCTGGTGTCTATCCCTCTTGGTGCAGCATTAGACATCACTAGTGACTTGGACCTGCTAGCAGTTGGTGTTACTTTCATTAGTTTAGGATTGTCTTACTATTTTGGGATTACTGTATTTAGATTCAAGGATATTTAGAGATATGTATTTACTTTAGTCACTTAGAATTCTGGATTTGTATCTCTGTGATGTTATATTCCTGGATGTTATCTATCTTTATCTTCTATCTCATTCCTGTTCTATCCTGGATGTGGTTGAGTTATATTGTGTTATGTTACCCCCATTCGGGGAGTATAACTATATATTACCCTTATCTGTTAGATGTTATGACCTAGGACAGCGTTCTACCGCCGACACTGCGGCGTAGGCTAGACGTACCCACGTCACGTGCCCTTATTCTAGGGTGCGGGTCGTGACACATTTTTAGTGGTGGCCCATGCAGGTCTAGTTTATGTAGTGGTATTCGAACTAGAGTATCACTACAGCCTGCAGTAGGATTAGGATATATTTTTAAGGGTACTCAATCACAGTTAGGATTTCTTGAAAGATTCCTGGGATGACCCTTGAGAATCTTATTAAACTTCAATTTGAAATCCTTTCCCTTATTTTGTTCGCTCTCACTCCTTGATTATTGAATTTGATTTTGATGAATCGTTGTTGATTTGATTTTTCTATCGAGATGAATTTTATGGCCTGAGTTACGGTACCTTCTGATAACATATGTTGACGGAATAACGGGGATAATAAACGTCTACTTGGATATGGAACCTAGTGTTTATCGCAGCTATATTAGCTGGCGTGGCGGAAACATAGAGACCGACTTCGGATGTACGTATCTTGGTTATGAGATTTGGAATTTCTCGCAGCTATACTAGTCGGCATAGCGAGAATTCCAAACGACATGATTATAGAGGTGCATGCCCCTGTTATGGACTCTACCGTTTATCGCAGCCTTGCTTACTAGCGTGGCGAGAATTCTGAGTATCATGATTTTGGACAGACGCATATGACTATCAGATTGTATCTTGGAAAGGTTCTTAAATATATCGTCTCTATCTTCATTCCAGTTATTATAAATTGTTTCCGTCATCTTTTAACTTAGGGGTAGGAGTATGAGTAGGAGTAGCTTAGCTGTTGTTATGAACCCTGTGTAACGTCTTACAATAAATTCTTTCTAATACAATGAATTGGTGATTTTGCTAGACCTTGACTTAGATTTGATATTGTAGCTCTAATTTCAAATGGTTCCTTCCTTTAAACAGATAAGCAGTATGGATTTTAACATTGTTTCCTTCTTGCCATTATATCTTGTATTACCTTAAATATATATATAGTGGACACAGATACTTGCCTGACACGTATGCATACTACACTTGTTTACCAACCTATCTAAATGCATGTTAATATGATTAATGTTAAGTTCTCAAATTCCTAGTATTCTAATATAGTGCAGTATCAGTGACTAGTTCTATGTTTCTCCATATTAAATTCGTAATTTAAATTAAATTTCATGTTATTAGTTTTGCTTACATCACTACACATGTATGTTATATACAGGGCTTTATTTCAAAAAAAAATTTGGTTGAGTTTGTGTTGAATTGTCAAACCTGAGATTGCGTACATAGTAAACCTTTAACCTTTGATTCTAAGTGTTTAGTTCAAATTGCAGTTTTAAATTGTAATGTTTTAAGCCGTATACATGGTTGTGTGCAGGTATATAATGTTAGGTTCATACTCTTACATGTTAGGTTGTGGTTGTGGTAAACATTGAGTTGGTTTTGATGTTCGAATTTCTCCCAAATTTTGAAAACTGAATTCATGTTAACATTTTTACACTGCTATCAATATGTGTAGTTCAATTTCAGATCTAATATGTAATGATGAGCTAAACTGAATGATTGAACCCCTTTATTTCAAGTTTTAACCCATGTACACTTAACACTCTATACAAATGTACACAACTGCCATGAAAACCTAACCTTTCATCTCTATGTTATGTTCATAAAGCTATATAGATATATATATAGTTCTGTAAACATGTTATAATGTATGTAGATGCATAAATTAAATCTTTACCTCTCTATACATATAGATATACATATATACATGGTTAGCCATGCATGTTATGAGTAAATAGCTTGTGCCTTGTAGACTGCTTAACCAATATGCCATGAATAGTGTAACTTGGTAGCTACAGTTAAGACTCAAGTCCTCCTATACACTTTCATGTATATTTCACACTAACCACATAACCTTTACATACTGTTGGCTTCTCCCCTCTATCACTCTCTCTTCTATATATATTATATTGTGATTGGATTCAATACTATTGACTTTCGTTCCTTAAACTTTTGGTTTTGATTTTTTCTTAAGTAGTACCCTTTATAGATGATTAGTAGTTGTCTTATTCTATTTTCTTGATAAATACCAATTTTCAGATAGGATGGTAGACTGTTGTACAGCCTTAATGATTGTTGTGTTTTTTATCCCTTCCAGTATGGCACCCATGACCCGAGCCTGTCGCCTGAGAGCAGCTGCAGCTACTGATAGTGTGCTTCCACCTCCTATTGCTCAGGAGGTAGTGACCCCTCAGGATGACCCAAGGGTAGTGGCACCTCCCTCCATCGAGGAGGTGTCAGCATCCTTACCAGAGAGTCTTCCTCCACCACCGGTTACTCAGGAGAGAGTGGCAGTCTCATCTGAGACCAAGAGTTCTTCCCCATCTCCTCCTCTGCCTCCAGGAGCAGTACCCCATACCATACCCTCGGCAGGTTTGTTTTCTGACGGAGCTCAGATATCCAGACTTCTCCAGGATGTGCTGGAGACACAGAGAGTTCAGACTGAGATCCTGAAGGAGCAGGGTCGTGGAATCCAACTGCTGTGGGATTTGGTACATTCAGGAGGAGAGCCTAGTTCTAAGAGGCCGAGGAGCAGTGTATACCCAGAGCCCCGTGAGCACCCAGACTATCAGCCTAGGCCAGCCTACCCAGTCCAGACTCCTGTTCAGCAGAGGCCAGCCGAGAGAGTGCCTACCTGCACCTTCTGTAAGAAGCCTGGACATGTGTGGGACATCTGTAGGAAGAGAAGAGGAGTGTGCCTGTTATGTGGGTCAGCTACACACAGGCTGCGAGACTGTCCTGCTGCACTTATCCCAGCCAGGACTCCGCCTTCGGAAGGGAGTTCCAGCCACCAGACCTAGTTGGAGGTGAGTCCTTGACCTATATCTTAGCCAGACTTTGAAATTGATACACTCTACCATATTGTTGTATGTTTTGATACCTTGTGATTGCCTAAGTACTGTAGCATATTGGTGTAACTAGATGAGACCCCAGACTGATATTACATGCCATGACCCCATAGATTACATTTTCCAACTGAATGATTTAAATAGGTTCTGAGATTTTGATTGTGGGGGTTTGACCTAGAAGGGGTACGATCATCTTAATTTCGAGGACGAAATTTTTCTAAGGTGGGTAGGATTGTAACAACCAGTTTTTCAAATGAGGGTAATTTTGAAATTTTTGTATTTAATTGAATTAATAAATATTATTTGGATTTTTATTGTATTATTAAGAATGGTGTGATTAAAATATTATTTAATTGATTGTCATGTATTGTGATTAGCCTAACTTGGTTTGGACCCAACCTAGATTAGTCATAGATAGTCCCAGCTAACCATTTTAGTGATTATTAGTATTAATTATATTTATTATAATTAATATAATTTTTAGTGATTTTTGGTGATTTTTAGTAGAATTGATTTTGATCCTATAGAGACTTTGACTTAAGTTGACCTTGTAGACTAACCTAGTGGCTAACCTAGGTCTTGACTTTGTGATTAGGATTTGAAAACCTAGGATGACTTAAGTTCATGAGGATGAACCCATTGGGATTAATTTGGTGAAATTAGGAGTTAGTTTGATATGGAAATGGCTTGTGAAGTCACAAGTTATTTTATGACTAGTAGGCTTAATGGCCCATAGCCCACACCCATTGAACCAAGCCCTAACCCTAGAAATTCTGAATAGACTCTTTGGTCAGCCCCTCCCCTATTTATATGCTCTTAAAACTAGGGTTGCCTCTTTAGGAAACTTGCCATTTGGAAGAGGTGAGTCCTCAACTTTGTAAATCCTTAGAAAATCCATTTCTTCTCCAAATTCCTTCAAATAAATTGCAATAGGACTTAATTTCAGTGTTCTTGCTGTTACTGTAGAGTATTTTCAGGGAACACGCAATTTGAGGAAGTTTAGAGGCTTGTAGAGCTCTTCCCATTTGGAGATTTTGACCCGTTGTTCACCAATAGGTATAATCTTGTATACTCCATATAAATTCTGTTAAAATTCATTATAGGAATTCCCTAGCCCTAACCTAACAGTAGGAATAGAAAACCCTAGATTTTCGTGTCCTTTTGTGTCCAAACTGGACACGTATCTGTGTCACTTGGTACGTGTTTGTTGAAATGCCCCAATGGGCATTTCGATTGATTTTTAGGAATGTAATTGAATAGGAATTAGGGTTTTGATGTCGCTTATGAGTTTCTAGTGTCTGAGTGTGGTTTTTGTGTCGTGTCGAGTTGCCACAGACACGTGAACACGCTGACACGCGTGCGCATGCACGGGCACTGTGCGTGCCCTGCTACTCGGGTGCAATTGCGCGCAGGACACGACACGAAGACACAAAATATTTGACACACACTAAGGGGCGACCACTGACATCACGTGTGTCAAGTGGCACGAACCCTTGTGTCATGTCGGACACGTATTTTCGTGTGCACCATGCGTGTACTGTGTGCGTACGTGTGCAATGTGTGTTTCTGTTATTAAATCGATTTTGAATGATTTTAGAATGATGTTTTAATGTTTAGTTAGATCCTAAATATCATGATTAATCTCTGTTAGTATAGGTTTACATATTTGTTGGGTTAATGTGGAATAATTGGCTCGATTTTGATTTAAACAACATTTCCTGATACTGTCTGATACCTTGTTTTTCTCAGTAAATTCCTAACTATTTTAATCTCATTTTTAGTGTTGTTTTCACTGTATTTTACTCTCACATATTGTTTGTTCAAATTTAGCTTAATGTTTCATTCGAATTTGGGTTTTTGGGTTGTAAATAAGAATTTAGACATTGGATTGAATTTCGAAATCCCTGTGACTGATACTTGGAAATTTCAGACTCCTAAACACATTAATTCCTATTTTTTTTTGGTTGTTTCCCCATGTTTATGTCTCCACATGTTGGTAGTTCATGTTGGCTAAGGTTTCAATTCGAAATGGGCTTTTGGATTAGTGATTGGAAATTTGGCATGTGGTTCATTGAAATTGGTTTTTATAATGGTTAGTTGTCAATGTGTTTTGATTTCCATTTTCTTTCCTTTAGCATTTCACTGTTGTTCCTGTCACAGATCTTTTCCTACTTACCTAAGTTTTGAATTCCAGTCACAAATGCATTCCACCGTTATTCACTTTTTTTTTCCTAAGAATTGTTTCCCTGTAACAGCCTATAACCTGAGATTTTCTCATTTCAATTAAACTGAGATTGTTCTTTCTTTTTACTGAACTGATATGAATGTGTGTTCATGATTGAACTATCAACAGGATTTGGGTTAGTTTGGTATCGATTTGGGTTCCTTGCTAATGTAAACTGAGATTAATGAATTGCCATTACCTGGAAAGAGTTCTGTATTTTGTTAACTGTTATGAAAAACTGAGTTAAACATGAGAATCAAATGCATTCCTGGTTTGAATTCTCCTAACAACCTGGGAATAAGTTTTATCTATAATGTTAGTTTGTAAACTAGTTTCCTTTTCCTAACTGTTGCACTTCCCTCCCTTTAGTTTATGAAACCTGAAAGTCCTTGGCATTGTTCCAATTCTGATTCTGAGTTGGAATTCTTCTGAAAATCTGAGATTAATGGGAACTTTGTTAACTGTCAATGGGTGTTGTGTTACTGTGTTATATAGGGACTATTTTGATGGTTTTAAATGTGTTTTCATGGGTTTTTGAACTGTTAGATTCAACTGTTATTAACTGAGTTAATTCCCTTCTTACAACTAATTTTTGGAATGATTTGGCAATTGGATTTCAATGGGTGTTGGGGGCATTGGATAACTATTGGTTTATGTTCACAATGGAATTGGGTTTCAAATAGAGAAATGGAATTCGAAATTGGTTGGTTGCCTTAACTGTCATTGTATTTCCTTAGAACCAGAGAGCTTCTCACTAGTTGATTCAAATTCCTGAACACCCTACTTAACCTATTAATAGAGGCTGTCAAGTTCACCAACTGTCATTTGTTTAACTGCCAATTGCCATGAGTCCCTTGCTGTCATTGTTTAAAACTGAATGTATTCCCTAATTTCCTTTAACACTGCACACAGGCAAGCCTTCACTCACTCACTGTTCCAGGTTTGAACACAATGTACACTGTTCACTGATTTTTCCCTGTTTTCTATTGCTTCATTCACTGTTTAAGGATTCCAAATTTTTTCTTGTTTGTAACTCACTGATTTTTGCCTAATATTTTCCACACACACACAGGATTACCTATACATGCTTTCATGTATATCACTGCCATGCCACACTCTCTCACACAAACAACTCTCATGTACCCCCCCTCTTGACATTTCACACACATACTTGAGTACATGAGTAACCCCCTCTCTTTACATATGTATGTATATATATATTGAGATATATATATAGTGTATCCTATATATGTAATGTGTGTGTACTAAATATATATATTAGATATACATGTGTATGTGATATGCATATAGTAACCTATATGTTATGTGTAGGCTATGTTATATTATATAGCTATATCAATATGTGTATTATTTTAGGTATAGGTAATGTCATGTGGTCATGTGGTTTATGGTTTGTTTCATAGGAATGGTATGGCCTATGGGTGTGTCTTGAATGCCTAGTTGGAGTCTAGATTAGACTTGTTTAGTCTTGTTAGACCTAGAATAGACTAGTTAGACTAGTATAGACTTGTTTGACTTGGTTGACCTAGTTTGACTTCTAGGGTTGACCAGAGTTGACCAAAAGTTGACTTTGGTCTAGATTGACCTAGATTCATGTAGAACGCATTGTAGTACATCTTATTACCATTCTGGACTCGTTGTGACTTGTGCTATTCGAATAGGAGCCAGACACCACTCCTCGGACAGTATTTTCATCTCGAACTTTCAGTTAGCAGGCGAGTACATTCTCTGATCTTTTCATACTTACCTGAATTATTTTCTTGCTCTAGATTACTCTACTTGATGCTGACACGTATCTTCACGGATTAGTACTACATGGATCCTTTCCTGAGATGTTATCCCTCTACGGGTGCATCGGGTATTTCATGTTCATGTACTTTATCATGTGCATCAGGTACTCCTTGTACTCGTACTAGTTCATGTTTTTACATGTTCTCATGTGCTTTCACGTGCCTCATGTACTACTCATTACATGAGGTCACGTATCTTAGTTGTATTCATGTGCTTATAACGTAACTTGAATGGATCCTTGTGTACTGGTTGGGGCGGGGTGAGTAGAATTGGTTATGTGAACACTATCTCCAGTAGCTGTATAAATGTGCCTCCTTATTTGTATTCATGTGCCCCCAAGCCGTTTACATAACCATTATGCTCTAAATCACGTAGCCACTTACAGTCTCTACTATCATATATTTACTTTCAGTTACAAAATATCTCCTGTTTACTCGTACTTCCTTTTCAGCACTTCCTGTATTTTAGTCTATTGCATGATTTATACTCCTAACCTGCTATGAACTTTTTTGAGAGATATGTGCTCGTTCCCGTCCTGACTGGACCTGTTGAAAATTTTACAGTGAATGATGAGTCTCTGGTGTCTATCCCTCTTGGTGCAGCATTAGACATCACTAGTGACTTGGACCTGCTAGCAGTTGGTGTTACTTTCATTAGTTTAGGATTGTCTTACTATTTTGGGATTACTGTATTTAGATTCAGGGATATTCAGAGATATGTATTTACTTTAGTCACTTAGAATTCTGAATTTGTATCTCTGTGATGTTACATTCCTGGATGTTATCTATCTTTATCTTCTATCTCATTCCTGTTCTATCCTAGATGTGGTTGAGTTATATTGTGTTATGTCACCCCCATTCGGGGAGTATAACTGTATATTACCCTTATCTGTTAGATGTTATGACCTAGGACAGCGTTCTACTGCCGACACTGCGGCGTAGGCTGGACGTACCCACGTCACGTGCCCTTATTCTAGGGTGCGGGTCGTGACAATGGGTGCTCTTGGTATTGAGAAAAGGAATGCCGTAGAGCAGCTGGGCTCCTGGGGCCTGATGAGGTGATAGATCTGTGCTGAGAAATTTAGCTGAGGATATTTGTGGGCCTATTATCCTTGGCATACCCTGGTTTAGGATACAGATAATAGGATGAAGGGGAACCGACATACTTGCTCAGAGGTAACGAGGACATGGCAAATGGGAAGGTTTTTTTTAACGTGGAGTCTTCCTACTGAGAGGTAATGAGAACATGGCAGGAGTGAACTCGGCGGAGGATATTGATGGTCAACAGAGGACATTTGTGGACCTATTACCCTTGGCGTACTCCGGTTGTGGGTACAGATAATAGGTCGAAAGGGGGTCATCATACTTACTCAGAGGTAATAAAGACATGGCAAGTATGAAGGTTTCTTCGACGGAGCCTTCCCATTCAGAGGTAATGAGGACATGACAGGAGTGGGCTCAATAAAGGAGGGCACATAGAATGTAACGCCCCAGTCCCAAAATACGTAGGACTAGGAACGTAGACATGCCAGCTGTATTCATACGAAGTATACTCCAATATATGGAAGCCTCATATAAATACATAAGCTGTAAAATGCAGTAAAATCCCAACTAATCTCATCCACAAGAATAAAAGAATAGAAGATGTCATATATGAGAATAAATTGTCTTGATACAATATGTTGGGCGGAAACAAATCCACTACCAACAAAATAAGGAAAAGTACATGATAGAATAAATGAATTTGGCGAGCGAAGCGAAGACGATCCAAGTGCAATCATCCTCGAGAAATAGTAATGAACACGGCTGGAGCTAAAGCACCTGCAAATGACAATAGCACACACCTGGCAAGATAACTAGGTCCTCAGAGGGACGTAACAAGACACATAATAGCATGCCATATAAACTGAATAAATATCGCTCAAATAAATAAGTAAATCGAATTATAACATGTTCCAACACGCACCTACTGAACGAGCGTACCATCCCCCCAACCAAACAAGGACAGTAGATGGTAAACTAATTCACGGTAACGTATCTTTCCATGCTATGAATCCAATATGGTATCCGGACCCCAACAAGGTTCAATACCTTCTCATCGAAGTAGTAAGTCACGCCTACAACCAAACAAGGACAAGATGTGATGAACTAATCCGCGACAAGTTATTGTTCCAAGCCACGGTCAGATACAAGTACCCAAACCAAAAGTACTCGTACCTAACGGATAGGGTAGCCTACCATTCTAAGTAAAATATTGTTAAGAACAATCCTTCCTACGCATGGGCCCTGGCTAAATAGGATCGGCATGGTCCCCTCTTGGGCACCAGAGGCCCCAGCAGGAAGAGCATAACGTTCCGCAGAATCGTCAGTGGCCGTCAGTAATCTTGGGTCATCAACCCCGTATCTCCAGCGGAGAGTCCGGGTCACAAGGGAAGTGTATCGAAGCCCATACGCTAAGGAATTATCCTCCCCGCCCAATGCCTATTGTGTTGTATCCATAACACAAACCACTATAACCGCTAAGTCAAACTAGCACGCAACCTCTATTAGCGGTTATTCCTATCGCACGGCTTGTACATACTGGTGGCCAAGCCAATCACGCACTTCCGTGTTCTACATGCGACACATAACTTCGTGTTTACAACGTGTCAAGGCCAATGAATGCAACACACAAGGTGGTTCCTTAAATCTAGGTTTAATTTGTAAGAAAAATAATACACAGCAGAAAATATAATGAACAATAAGTTCTAACAGTTATGCCATGTATCACAGTTTATTTTGCATAAAGAAAATAAATAATGCATGAAATATGAGCTAAAATAAATAAACAGCGAATGACAAAGTGTCTTGCCTGGTAGTACGCCTGGTGTGCTGCAATGAACAATGTGGCACGAACTGCGACTTCGGTGCAACAACTATACATGAAGACCTCGGATGGTGGCACGGACAGTTCCATTGGGTCCAGGATGGTCAAATTAGTTAGGGTAGACATATGGTAGTACGAAATTGGCGAAGGAATAGAAATAACGGGATTAGTCATGGAAAGGAGAAAATCAAAGAAAAATGGATAATGAAATATTCATGATTTTTAGAAAACTATTTACAATAATATACTTGGGAAACGAAAGAGAAAAACTAAAATAAATTTTTACGTAAATATATGAAAACAATTTGGAAACTACATTTTTTTATTAGAAAAAAATACTTATTTATTAACTCTTGAAAGTAACTTATATAGAGGTTAGTTTTAAATAAAAATCCATTATCATTATAAGCCCAATACTATTTGCCCAAAATAAGACTTGAAAAATATATTTCTAAAACTATATATTATGCACTTCAAAGAAACCCTAATACTAACACACATATAAAATAATCCAAAAATTATTTATATACAATAGGCTAAGCCCGATTTTTATTTAGAAACATAGCCTAAAATAATAATACGTATAATAATAATAATAACAACACTAATAACAATAAATAATATACCTAATCATAATAATAATCATAAATAATAATAATAATAATAATAATAATAATAATAATAATAATAATAATAATAATAATAATAATGATAATAATAATACCAAATATTACTTAATAACCAATAACATGAAATAAAATATCTAATAATAATAATAATAATAATAATAATAATAATAATAACCAAACAAACAAACACGAAAACAAATAAAGAAGGGAAAAAGAAGAAAAAAAAAGTATCAAGAATACAGCAGCTTCTGCTGCTCTGTATACTGAGAGGAGAGGGTGAGAGAAGAATAAAGGAAGGAAAAAAAAATTCGGGAAGAGAGAGAAGAGATCGAAGGAGAGAGGAGAGAGAGGGAAAGGGGAAGAAGCGGTGCGCGGAGGGGGTCGCGGTATGATCGGGGGAGAGAGGCAGAGGATGGCGGTGCTGACGGCGTCGCCGGGCCGATGAGGACGGCGGAGAGGGTTTTGTTCGGCCGAGGGAAGGTCGGCGGGAGAAGGGAAAAAGGGAGGCCGGCGGGCGGCGCGGCCAAGGAGGAGGCGGGTCGACTGAGGACGCGGCCAAGGATGGCGACGGCTAGGGCGGAGGGGCGGCGTCGGCTCGCGGTAGACGCGCCAGGAGGGTTTGTCTACTGGCGGCGAGCGGCGGAGCTTGCTCCGGCAGCGGTGGCTTAGGGGGTTGCGGTTCGGTGGAGGCTGGCGTGTGGCGGCCGCACGCGGTGGCGCTGCATCGGTGGTCGGCGATGGACTCGGGTGACCGACGGGAAGGTTAGGTTTTCTCTTCTTCTTTCAATTTTTGGTGGCGGTGGTGGTGGTCCGGCCATTGGCCGTAGGAGCGGTGGTGTTGGTGGTCTGGTGTTGATGAAGGTGGTGTTTGGGTTCGGAGAGGTCCTGCCGTGGTGGTGGTGCGGTGATGTTGGGTCTGGGTGGTCGGCCAGAGTGGCCGGGATGGCGGCTGTGGTGATGACTGTTGTGTGTCAATTAGGGTATTGGCAGTGGTTTGGTCGAGGCGGCTGGAATAAGGAGGAGACGGCGGTGGCGGTGTGTTTGGTTGTGGTGGTGTCCCGGTTGTTTCGGGTGCGGCGGCGTGGACACGAATGTGGCATGGTGGCGATGAAAGATGGTGGTCAGGCCAAGGAGGTGGTGATGATCTGTGGCTGGACTGGTGCGGAAGGTGGGGGTTTTAGAATAGGGTTAGGTTAGGAATTTGGATTTGGTGTATCGTGCCGGGTTGTCGGCACGGAGGATAAAATTTGTAAATGTAAAATATGGAATAAGATAGTGGACACGTACACGGACACGATGCACGGGTGGTTGGGAATTTATTTGTGGAGGATAATTGTTGTGGGTGAATTGTGGAGAAAATAACATGGAGGAGTACCTGCCTATATTTATAGGATGTGGGAATTTCCAATTAGATAATGGTTAGGAATAGTTTAAACCCAATTTGGATATTTCCAAATTTAATTTAAAAGCAATCAAATCAATATCCAAATCCAAATCCAAATCTCATTTAAATCAAATTAAATCTCTTAGTTTAAAATCAAATCAATTATAGATATTAGTTTAATCTATTTAAAAAAATTCCAAACATTAAATCAAGATTTAATTGGCCAAAATAACTTCCAAAAATATTTTTCAAAATACCAATAATAATAATTTTGAAAATAATAAATATTTTTAAATATCTTTTTGAACAATAAAATATTGCTATTACTAAATTTCAAAAATTATACTTTTATTTAAAATAGGCCAATAAATAAATAACGAAATATTTGTATGCAATAATTAGGCTTTTCTGGTATACAAAATATTATTTATGATTAATAACTTTTTATAGCAAGAATAATAATTATATAATTTTGAAAGTGTATATTAAAATAGAAAAGAAAAATGTTTTTATAAAATATGTACGCTCGCACATATTCGTACTCATCGAGCAAACAAAATTTCGCATACGACGTACAATACGACTACATGACATACAGTACAAAAATTTTAAATCAGTACCAAAATTGATATAATAAAAATATAGTAAAAATTTAGGGGTTTTACATCCTACCCAACTTAAAAGAATTTCGTCCTCGAAATTAGGAATTAGTAGGGGGGTGAGGGGCTACAAGGAAGGACGTTTAGTGAAAACATGCAATAGAGTCGCGATTTCAATCATGGCGAAGATAATCATGGATTAACGTAAGAAGATAAATGGTTATGAAGAATACACGCCATAAAGATTAGTATGGGTTCAAGAAAATAAATTAAATTAGAGGCCTTAAAGTTAAGGTCTCTTGAGGGAACGATTTTAGAGAACGAATTTAGATTTCACTTTTATATTAAGTGAGTTGGAAGGTCATGATAGGGCCGAGAAAGGACGAGTAGCAACATAGAGTGATAATGGTCATTATCGATAGAGAGGCTAGAGGAGATCCTAGTATAACGCGTTCGCCCTTCTAGAATAGGTGAAGGCGAAAGCATTAAGGGTTCAAAAGACGATCTTATCGAATATGAGTACATGATTCAAAGACGACCGAAAAGAATTTCAAAAGAATTGTCAAGGCAGTCGTAGATGGATTGTAAGGGCAAAGTTTAATTATGTCCCCACCCACGTAGAATAATAGACAAAAGCGAACCAAAGTGCACTTGGTTGATCAGACCATTATGCACCGGTTCTGATTAGACAATAGGCTATGAGTACTCAATAGCATATTGTCATGAACAAACTTTGATAAATAATAAGCTTGCAAAAACTAGGCTATATTAGCATCATTTAATCAATGGTAAATACATAGGCACGAGTGATTAAGATTGAAATAAAGAAAATATGAATAGTCTAAGAGTCATAAGAATCTAAGTCTTGCTTATTCCTATACTATCATTCTACGGTTTTATTGACCAAGGCTTGGTTGACTAGATGGGTTAAGGTTTTCTAAATTCTAGAATCTAAGTAGGCTTGCTAAGATAGGTCGCAAGGACAAAGGGGTTGCTAGGTCATAAGGTATTCTACCCAACTTAAAGAATTAAACTAATGGTGTTTTGGGACAACTAACTAGTAGAGTCAATCTCTAGCAAGCACGAAGGGAAGATAAGAATAGAGATGGAAGGAAGCAAGCAAGATGCAGTCGATGAGTCAAACGATAGATCGAAGAAAGTGGTCAAGTACGTGGATGAGATCCTAGACTTCTTATCCTATACGCAGGCTTGCTTGGTACGGTAAAGTAACCAAACAATTTATCTTGACCTGCATGGGCCACCACAAAAACATGTAACACCCTAGTCCCAAAATACGTAGGACTAGGAACGTAGACATGCCAGCTGTATTCATACGAAGTATACTCCAATATATGGAAGCCTCGTATAAATACATAAGCTGTAAAATACAGTAAAATCCCAACTAATCTCATCCACAAGAATAAAAGAATAGAAGATGTCATATATGAGAATAAATTGTCTTGATACAATATGTTGGGCGGAGACAAATCCACTACCAATAAAATAAGGAAAAGTACATGATAGAATAAATGAATTTGGCGAGCGAAGCGAAGACGATCCAAGTGCAATCATCCTCGAGAAATAGCAAAGAACACGGCTAGAGCTAAAGCACCTGCAAATGACAATAGCACACACCTGGCAAGACAACCAGGTCCTCAGAGGGACGTAACAAGACACATAATAGCATGCCATATAAACTGAATAAATATCGCTCAAATAAATAAGTAAATCGAATTATAGCATGTTCCAACACGTACCTACTGAACGAGCGTACCATCCCCCCAGCCAAACAAGGACAGGAGATGGTAAACTAATTCACGGTAACGTATCTTCCCATGCTATGAATCCAATATGGTATCCGGACGCCAACAAGGTTCAATACCTTCTCATCGAAGTAGTAAGTCACACCTACAACCAAACAAGGACAAGATGTGACGAACTAATCCGCGACAAGTTATTGTTCCAAGCCACGGTCAGATACAAGTACCCAAACCAAAAGTACTCGTACCTAACGGATAGGGTAGCCTACCATTCTAAGTGAAATATTATTAAGAACAATCCTTCCTACGCATGGGCCCTGGCTAAATAGGATCGGCATGGTCCCCTCTTGGGCACCAGAGGCCCCAGCAGGAAGAGCATGACGTTCCGCAGAATCGTCAGTGGCCGTCAGTAATCTTGGGTTATCAACCCCGTATCTCCAGCGGAGAGTCCGGGTCACAAGGGAAATGTATCGAAGCCCATACGCTAAGGAATTGTCCTCCCCGCCCAATGCCTATTGTGTTGTATCCACAACACAAACCACTATAACCGCTAAGTCAAACTAGCATGCAACCTCTATTAGCGGTTATTCCTATCGTACGGCTTGTACGTACTGGTGGCCAGCCAATCACGCACTTTTGTATTCTACATGCAACACATAACTTCGTGTTTACAACGTGTCAAGGCCAATGAATGCAACACACAAGGTGGTCCCTTAAATCTAGGTTTAATTTGTAAGAAAAATAATACACAGCAGAAAATATAATGAACAATAAGTTCTAACAGTTATGCCATGTATCACAGTTTATTTTGCATAAAGAAAATAAATAATGCATGAAATATGAGCTAAAATAAATAAACATCGAATGACAAGGTGTCTTGCCTGGTAGTACGCCTGGTGTGCTGCAATGAACAATGTGGCACGAACTGCGACTTCGGTGCAACAACTATACATGAAGACCTCGGATGGTGGTACGGACAGTTCTATTAAGTCCATGATGGTAAAATTAGTTAGGGTGGACATATGGTAGTACGAAATTGACGAAGGAATAGAAATAACGGGATTAGTCATGGAAAGGAGAAAATCAAAGAAAAATGGATAATGAAATATTCATGATTTTTAGAAAACTATTTACAATAATATACTTGGGAAACGAAAGAGAAAAACTAAAATAAATTTTTACGTAAATATATGAAAACAATTTGGAAACTACATTTTTTTATTAGAAAAAAATACTTATTTATTAACTCTTGAAAGTAACTTATATAAAGGTTAGTTTTAAATAAAAATCCATTATCATTATAAGCCCAATACTATTTGCCCAAAATAAGACCTGAAAAATATATTTCTAAAACTATATATTATGCACTTCAAAGAAACCCTAATACTAACACACATATAAAATAATCCAAAAATTATTTATATACAATAGGCTAAGCCCGATTTTTATTTAGAAACATAGCCTAAAATAATAATACGTATAATAATAATAATAACTACACTAATAACAATAACAATAACAATAAATAATATACCTAATCATAATAATAATCATAAATAATAATAATAATAATAATAATAATAATAATAATAATAATAATGATAATAATAATACCAAATATTACTTAAGAACCAATAACATCAAATAAAATATCTAATAATAATAATAATAATAATAATAACCAAACAAACAAACACGAAAATAAATAAAGAAGGGAAAAAGAAAAAAAAAAGTATCAAGAATACAGCAGCTTCTGCTGCTCTGTATACTGAGAGGAGAGGGTGAGAGAAGAATAAAGGAAGGAAAAAAAATTTCGGGGAGAGAGAGAAGAGATCGAAGGAGAGATGAGAGAGAGAGGGAAAGGGGAAGAAGCGGTGCGCGGAGGGGGTCGTGGTGTGATCGGGGGAGAGAGGCAGAGGATGGCGGTGCTGACGGCGTCGCCGGGCCGATGAGGACGGCGGAGAGGGTTTTGTTCGGCCAAGGAAAGGTCGGCGGGAGAAGGGAAAAAGGGAGGCCGGCGGGCGGCGCGGCCAAGGAGGAGGCGGGTCGACTGAGGACGCGGCCAAGGACGACGATGGCTAGGGCGGAGTGGCGACGTCGGCTCGCGGCGGACGCGCCAGGAGGGTTTGGCTACTGGCGGCGAGCGGCGGAGCTTGCTCTGGCAGCGGCGGCTTAGGGGGTTGAGGTTCGGTGGAGGCTGGCGTGTGGCGGCCGTACGCGATGGCGCTGCACCGGAGGTCAGCGATGGACTCGGGTGACCGACGGGAAGGTTAGGTTTTCTCTTCTTCTTCCAATTTTTGGTGGCGGTGGTGGTGGTCCGGCAATTGGCCGTGGGAGCGGTGGTGTTTGTGGTCTGGTGTTGATGAAGGTGGTGTTTGGGTTCGGAGAGGTCCTGCCGTGGTGGTGGTGCGGTGATGTTGGGTCTGGGTGGTCGGTCGGAGTAGCCGGGATGGCGGCTGTGGTGATGACTGTTGTGTGTCGATTAGGGTATTGGCAGTGGTTTGGTCGAGGCGGCTGGAATAAGGAGGAGACGACGGTGGCGGTGTGTTTGGTTGTGGTGGTGTCCTGGTTGTTTCGGGTGCGGCGGCGTGGACACGAATGTGGCATGGTGGCGATGGAAGATGGTGGTCAGGCCAAGGAGGTGGTAATGATCTGTGGCTGGACTGGTACGGAAGACGGGGGTTTTAGAATAGGGTTAGGTTAGGAATTTGGATTTGGTGTATCGTGCCGGGTTGTTGGTACGGAGGATGAAATTTGTAAATGTAAAATATGGAATAAGATAGTGGACACGTACACGGACACGATGCACGGGTGGTTGTGAATTTATTTGTGGAGGATAATTGTTGTGGGTGAATTGTGGAGAAAATAACATGGAGGAGTACCTGCCTATATTTATAGGATGTGGGAATTCCCAATTAGATAATGGTTAGGAATAGTTTAAACCCAATTTGGATATTTCCAAATTTAATTAAAAAGCAATCAAATCAATATCCAAATCCAAATCCAAATCTCATTTAAATCAAATTAAATCTCTTAGTTTAAAATCAAATCAATTATAGATATTAGTTTAATCTATTTAAAAAAATTCCAAACATTAAATCAAGATTTAATTGGCCAAAATAACTTCCAAAAATATTTTTCAAAATACCAATAATAATAATTTCGAAAATAATAAATATTTTTAAATATCTTTTTGAACAATAAAATATTGCTATTACTAAATTTTGAAAATTATACTTTTATTTAAAATAGGCCAATAAATAAATAATGAAATATTTGTATGCAATAATTAGGCTTTTCTAGTATACAAAATATTATTTATGATTAATAACTTTTTATAGCAAGAATAATAATTATATAATTTTGAAAGTGTATATTAAAATAGAAAAGAAAAATGTTTTTATAAAATATGTACGCTCGCACATATTCATACTCGTCGAGCAAACAAAATTTCGCATACGACGTACAATACGACTACATGACATACAGTACAAAAATTTTAAATCAGTACCAAAATTGATATAATAAAAATATAGTAGAAATTTAGGGGTTTTACATAGAACAACTCAGAGGTAATGAGAACATGGAAGTTCTACGTAGGGGGTGATTTGTTTTTGGGGGAAGTGGAACGGCTCAGAGGTAATGAGGACATGGCAATCTTGGAAGTTTGTGGACCCATTACCTTTGTTGTGCATTGGGAGTGCAGGTATTAGATCATGAGGGAGGATCTCTTGTAGAAAGGAAGTTCAGCGGTATGGTTATACATGACTTTCTTTCAAAAGAGTGACCAGGATGTAAGTTCAGGGGTACCGATGGGTACATAACTCGACAATCCATGAATGTTGGAATCAAAGTGTAAGTTCAGAGGAACCAACGGATACTTGACTTAGAAATTTGGGATATCTTTGTGGAAGAATGGCATGAGTTCAGCGGTACACGCGGGTACGTGACTCAAAAATCTGGAATATTGGGAGTGCGAGCTCAGCGGTACCAGCGGGTACGTGACTCGGGAGTCTGGAGAATGGTGAAGGTGAGTTCAGCGATACTAGCGGGTACGTGACTCGAAAATCTGGAGAATGGTGAGTATGAGTTCAGTGGTACCAGCGGGTACATGACTGAAAAATCTGACAAACTATGAGGGTGAGTTCAGTGGTATCAGCGGATACATGACTCAATAATCTAGAAATTCATGGAGTGAGTTCAGTGGTACTAGCGGGTACGTGACTCGAGAATCTGGAAAACTGCGAGGGTGAGTTCAGTGGTATCAGCGGATACATGGCTCAATAATCTGGAAATTTATGGAGTGAGTTTAGTGGTACCAGCGGGTACGTGACTCGAGGATCTGGAGAATATTGTTTAAACATTGTATTTTTCAGGAACTTGTCGTTGACGGGCAACATGAGCAAGTCTCCGTTCTGCTTGGCGAGGCGGTAAGCACCGTTGGAGAACATGACAAATGGACCTTCCCACTTTGGCTGGAACTTGCCGGCGGTCTTGTGAGTCATGACCATCGGCCTTCGGACTGCCAGAACAAGATCACCCACATAGAATGTTCTAATTTTGACCTTCTTGTTGAAGGTTCCTGAGATGCGTGCCTAGTACAGCTCGATCATTTGCTGAGCTAGGAGGCGCTTTTCATCTAAGGCCTCTAACTCTTGCAGTCGACGTCGGTAGTTGTCATCCATTGTCAATTGATAAGTGAGGGCGACGCGGAGTGAGGGTATTTGAGTCTCTAACGGGAGAACTGCCTCACTTCCGTATACTAGAGAGAATGGCGTATTCCCGGTGGTTGTTCGAATTGGGGTGCGATAAGCCCATAAGCACTCACCGAGCTTTTCGTTCTAGTCGCGCTTGTTGGAGGAGACGAACTTCTTGAGGAGTTTGATGATTATTTTATTGAACGCCTCTGCTAACCCGTTTGCTGCCGGGTTGTACGGCATCGAAGAGATATTCTAAATACGGTGTTTATCGCAAAATCGATAGAATGCGTAGCTTGCAAACTGCGGACCATTATCATAGATGATCCTTCGTAGCAGTCCGAAGCGGTAGATGACGTGATGCTTCAGGAAGCTGATCTTGTTCGAAGTCTTGACTTCGGCGAGTGGGACAGCTTCCGCCCACTTGGAGAAGTAATCAGTGATTGCAAGTATGAAGCGATGTCCTCGGGAGGAAGGTAGGGTGATTGGACCAATGATATCCATTCCCCATGCTTCGAATGGCCAGGACGCCACTGTCGGATGTAGAAATTTGGATGGTTGGTGAATGAAGTCCGCGTGGACTTGGCAAGCTTTGCACTTTCTAGCATATTTGATCGTATCTGCCACCATCATGGGCCAATAGTAGCCCATTCGGCGAAGACGATCTTGTAGTATTGGGCCGGGCTGGTGGGCCCCGCAGACACCGTCATGACCTTCTCGTACTGCTTCTTTGGCTTCTGCATTTGACAGACACCGAAGTAATAATCCGTCGTAGGAGCGGCGATACATCATCTTCGTCTCTGTATCATAGAAGAATCTGAGAGAACGCCTTCCGATGGAAGTGGCTTCCTTTGGGTTCTTGGGCAGGATGTCGTAGACGACGAAGTCGATGAATGGTTGTCTCCAATCTGGGGCATCCTCGATTGTCTGTGCGAAATAACTTGCCATGAATTGCACATTATTTTTGGGACAGACCTGTTCATGGCCTATCACTTCCACTGATTGGCGATCATAATTCGGAACGGCTAAGGAAGCAGCAAGACCAGCTAGGGCATCGGCTTTAATATTTCGGAGTCTGGGGATGTGCTCGATAAAGAACCCCTCAAATGACGAGATGATATCGATCGCTATTTGGGGATAAGGGATCATGTCTTCGTGGCGGACTTCGTACGAACCCCGGATCTGATTGACGATTAGTTGGAAATCGCCGTATGCTTCAAGGTATTCTACCCCCAGCTCTCTTGCAAGTTGGAGGCTAATGACCAGAGCATTGTACTCGACCACATTATTAGAGCAGGGTTCTGTGAGGGAATAGGCGCGGTTGATCACCAATCCGGAAGGGAAGACCAGCACTACCCCGACTCCGACGACTATATTGCCTTTAGGTTCGGTCCTTGAAGCACCGCCATATAGCCTCGTGAGAGGTTGCATGCGAGTCGGCGACCTCGTCTGGGATCTCTTCGTATATTCTGGAGGACTCTGAGCCTGGGTAGGCTGCTAAAAAGTCCGCCAGGGCTTGACCTTTGACTGCCTTTTGTGGGACAAAGATCATATGATAAGGGGACAGCAATATTGCCCATGTAGCGAGTCGCGAGCTAAGTGCCCCTGGTTTGGTCATGAGGACTCTGAGAGGGTTGACTCGTGAGATCACATGTATCGTTTGTCCGGTAACATAGTGCCGCATCTTCTGAATAGCGAACACCAAGGCGAGATATTCTTTCTCAACCGCGGTGTATCGGTGCTCGGGTCCCACCACCATTAGGCTGAGGTAGTATATGGCTTGTTCGTGCCCTGCATCGTTGTTTTGTGCCAACAGGGCACCGAGGGAGTGTTCTATTGCTCGTACATAGAGCAGAAATGGTTTTCCAGGGACTGGGGCCACCAAGACCGGAGGATTTGACAAATATTCTTTGATGCTGTCGAAAGTGCGCTGGCATTCCTCGTCCCATACGAATGAGACTCCTTTCTTCATGAGGTGCGTGAATGGTCGACATCGCCCGGAGAGGTTGGAAATGAACCTTCTGATGTAAGCTAGCCTTCCTTGAAGGCCTCTGAGTTTGCGGAGATTTCTCGAGGGACCCATCTCCATGATTGCTTTCGTCTTCTCAGGATCTACATGGATACCCTGTGCGGTGATGATGAAGCCCAAGAACTTCCCGCTGGATACGCCCAGAAAGGACTTCGTAGGGTTCATTTTCAAATTGTGCGTTCGCATTAGGTCGAATACCGTCCTTAGATCCTGTAGATGGTCTCCCTTGCTACGGCTCTTGACGGCTATATCGTCAACATAGCATTCCACCGTCTTGCATAAGTGGTCTCTGAAGATGATGCTCATGGCTCTTTGATATGTGGCGCCAGCATTCTTTAAACCGAAAGGCATGACTGTGTAGCAGTACGTGCCAATCGGTGTTCGGAATGATGTATGCTTTTCGTCGTCAGAAGACATTTTGATTTGGTTGTACCCCGAGAAGCCATCCATGAATGACATACGTTCGAAGCCGCAAGTATTGTCGATCATGATGTCTGTGATAGGAAGGGGGAATTCATCTTTGGGGCACGCCTTGTTCAGGTTGCGAAAGTCGATGCAAATTCGAATCTTCCCATTCTTCTTGAGGACGGGTACTATGTTGGCGACCCAGTCTGGATGTTGCTCTTCACGAATGAAGCCGCTGGCTATCAATTTGTTGACTTCGGCTTCGATCGCGTCCATAATGCCCGGGCGGAAGCGTCGCTGTTGCTGCTTGACCGGCTTTGCATCTGGCCGTATGTTGAGTTTGTGAAGAGCGATGTCAGGATTTAACCCTGGCATGTCTTCATAGCTCCAGGCGAACACATCAATGTATTATCTGACAAGTTCTAACAGCGACTCCCGTTCTTCATCAGTTAGGCTTTTACTGATGAAAATCGGTTTTGAAGAAGATTCGCTGCCGAGGTCCACTTGTATGACCTCATCTTCAGTAGGAGATTCTCTCAGTTCGAACCGCTTTTCCCATTGTGCGTCCAATTGTTGGGCGCTTGGCTCTAGCTCGAGGATTTCGGGGATGTCTTCGTCTTCTTCGTAAGCGTCGGCGAATGCCATGTTGACTGACAGGACTTGTCTGAATATGTCTCCGATGCTGGTATCTGAGTCGGAAGTTGGTGACCCGGTTGAATGTGACTGCCAGTCACACTCTTCATCTGAACTCTCAGGGGTCGTTGTGGGAGTTACATACCCTAACCCGCATCGAGTTTTGCTATAGTAGTCTCGTGGTTTGCCCGTCGGGACTGGTGGCTTTAAAGGTAATCGTCGCCCAGTACCGTAGTTCAAACCTGGCGTCGTCTCCAGATCATACCCCTGTTTCTGCATGAGATATTTGGCTTGGGGGCTATAAAGATACAGAGGCAATCTTCCGGTATCTGACCCGAGGTCTACCTCCTTTATGGTGAAGGGATGCAGGTCGTCCTTCCGACCGAAGATGATTGGATGGTCCCCTCCCTCGACTATACGGTAAGCGTCTTCTGCTGGAATAAGCTGGATTGCGGTGTGCACATTTGTCACCTGTGTGTGTAGGTGAGTGCCTATACCGTGTTCCATAGCATATATTGTACATAGCTTATTGAGCTCGGTGTAGTTCAAAGATAACCCTTTATTGATAAAGTAAGGTATCTTTTCTAGGGGGATTACATCAACAGCGGAGGGGACATTGGTGTTGGTAGCCATATACTTGGCTAGCTCCGGTTCCTCTTCGGCTACCCCCTGCGTAAATGAAGACTGAGAGGACGACCTAGGAAGCTTGATTGTCAGTGGTTCAGTTGAAGGAGTTAAGCGTGGTATTGTTGGCAGACTAGCAACCCCCAATTTGGTACTTGACGTAGGGCGAGGAGTGGTTGGTTCGCTAGAAGTGTCAGACCTTGCATCGAGGTGACGACCCTTCTTGGGAAGGCGTATCGTCAGCGGCTTGTCGGAGGGATTGAACTTCCCTGTTTGGGGTTGACTGACTCTCGGCAGTCTGATTGTCAGTGGCCCCGTTGTGGGTCTCGGCACTTGGCCGGACCTTGGCAGCCGGATTATCATCTGCTCCTCTTGCGCCGAGAGGCTGATCGCGTCCTTCCGCAGAGTGGCGGTGAGGGGTGCGGACTTGCCCGGTTTGCGAGCTTGGAGGTGGATCGTCAGGGGTCCTTCGGATCCCGTAGCCGTTTCGGTACTAGCTTGTTCATTTCCTTCATCAAGGTACCTCTTCGACTTTTCGTATAAGCAGGAGTCCGAGTAGTAAGATTCGACCCCTTTGAAGGGATCGATATTAGCAAATTCTGTCTTCACGAAGCCGTATTTGTCGACGTATTTGAAGCACTGGTGTAGCGTAGAAGGCAAGATCATATAATAGTGTATCCATGGGTGCCCCAAGAGGATGTTGTAAGAAGTGTCTGCATCTATGACGTAGCAGGTGACTTCGGATTGGAGGTCGCCAATTTGACACTTCAGACGAATCTTCCCAATAGGGTAGCTCCTGCCCGAATTGAAACCGCTGATGGCGGTGCTTGTAGGTGTCAGGCGATGCATTGGGATACGGAGATGATGTAGCAGACCCTTCGGGATGATGCTTATGGAATAGCCAAGATCAATGTGCATCCGATCCACCTTCACGTCGCCGATGTATCCCGTGTAGTATAGCGGGCGATCATGTAGGTTGGTTTTGATCAGCATGTCCTGCGGAGTGAAGACGATGTTGGGCATTACTTCCGTGCAGGCGCTGTCTTGGAGATCCACGGGGGAGTCCTCCCCAGTGAGGTTGGATTGAGCCAGATAAGCATCGACATTTTGGAGTGCTTCGCTCAATACAATACGAACGTCTTTGGAGAGCCTTAGGAGTTCGTATAGTGACAATTTGGCCGGAGTGTTAGCCAATTGTGCTAAGAAGTCAAAGTTGTAGGGCCTCTCTAGTCCTTGGGCTGCGTCCTTTCGGAGAGATTTGTCGAAGCGAGTCTCCTTCGGCCTAGGCTTGTCGGTCGTCGAAGGCTGAGCCGGTCCCGGAGCATCAGTTGTAGCGGGTTGATAGTTTTCAGGCGGGCTGTCAACCACATGTTGGGATTGCGCTCCGGATTGCGTGACGACGGCTGTAGCTTCCTCGTTGTCTGTTGAGATTGTGTGGCAGGTCCTGATTTTTCCACTCTTTTTTTGTTTGTGGGAGATGGTGTGGGCCGAGTTACTTCTGACACCAAGTCTGGATGGACCCACATGACCTCCCTTCGTGATGTGGTGAGAGGTACTAGACCAGCAGTCTGTTCCTGGGGAGGTGGAAGATTGGTAATCTCCATCGTTGCCAGAGGGACGGGGATTACCCCGTCTTGAGCCTCCGTCGGAGGGAAGCTGCCGAATTGTACGGACACCATATTGGCTGCTACGGTTACCTCTTCGAAGTCGATGGCCAGAGCGTTCGAATCGATGAGGCTTTGGATGTATCGTTTTAGTTGGTAGCAGTCGTGTGTAGCGTGGTGTACATAACGGTGGTAATGGCAGAACTTTGGGTTCTCCAGATCAGTCGGCCGAGGCTCCCGTCTCGGTGAAGGAAGCTGAATTCTACCTCCTTGTATGAGCATGTCCAAGATAGGCTTGACGTGGCCGTCTTCGAAAGAGTAAGTGATCTGAGGCCATTGTTTGTCTGCTGGTTGTGACTCGGGCTTCTGGGCCGGGTCGGCCACCATAGCTTGCTTTTCCTTGCTGTCCCGATTGTTGGAGGGGTTACCCCCATTATCATTGTTGGGACGTTTGCCCTTGTTTTCTCCTTATGAGATGTGCAATCCCAGTTGGCGAGCCTTCTTCAGTCGTTCTTCGGGGCTTGTGGCGCTGATGATGAACGCCTTCCAATCTTTGAATTGACTTTCGCCCATCCAGAGACTGATCGTTGGAAGCAGTCTCTTTTGGCAAATTTTAATCAAAAAAGAATCTAAATTTTCGGAAGGCAGCTTCATGGCGGTCTGGCGGAACCGCTCGATGTAGTTCCTTGTCAACTCCTTCTCCCCTTGGACGACGTCCATGAGAGTGGACATAGTGACGTCCTGTCCTACTTCGTAGAATCGTTCCAATAACATGCGCTTGAAGCCGGCGAAGGAGTGGATGCAGTTGTCCGGTAGATTGCGGTACCAATCGAAGGCGACTCCTTCCAATGCCCCAATGAATAACCGTGTGAGGATAACATCATCATGGGGCAGATGATCGGTGGTGACCTCGAAGTAAGTGATGTACCGACTTGCTGAGGTTTTGCCATCATACGGGTTGATATTGAACGGCTTATATCTTAGTGGAAATGGAACATCCCTCCATTCAGCAGGGTATGGTTGCCGTATTCTGAGATCTTGAGCGTTTTCTCGGGCATGGAACATTGGTCGGAGCTCCTGGACCTCTCTTCTTACTTCTCGGGTCTCATCTGTCGTGGTAGGGGCTGTTATTTTGGGAGGGTTATTGCCCGGGTTTGGTGCTGCTGAGTTCGAATCTATATTGACCGCGGGGCCCGTGCTTGTTTGACCAGGCGTTCCTCCTTATAGAGTGGGCAGGGCCGCTTTAATCTCGTCTACAGACTTGACCAAAGCAAGTAATATGGCTTCGAGATTGTCGATGCGCTGGCGATCATTGGGACCACCTTGATTGCTGTCCGTCATGAAAATCATCCTTACATGAGGAGGGATGGAAGGAACGGTGGAGGAAGTGCCCTCCGAGTCGTACCCATGCACCGAGAAGTCATCGGGATAGGTGGGAATGTTCTCTTCGGGCTCGGACTCGGAGGGAACGGTATCCCCAGCTTCAAAGCTTGCTTCGCTTTGAGAGTTACGGATGTCCTCGGGGACATCAACGTCTGTTGTCCCTGATGGAAGAGTTGTTTGTCCGGGCTCGGCTCCTTGAAACATCGAATTGTTACGGATGTTCGGAGGAGTGCTACCCCAGTTCCCTCAACCCCGAGAGATATGGATGATGAATTTCCTATCGCAGTAAATTTCGTCTTTGAACGTGTGTGTTGGAATACACCGGTAGAGGACAACCGTTTAGACGATAGTTTCTTAGCTGTAGTGGTTGATATCTTGGGACTGGAGATACTCATCTTTTTCCTTCTTCCTTCGACGGGGACCTTTTGAGCGAAATTGTAGGAGACAACATGAGGTGCCTCATCTTCTGAGTTCGGGTGCTGTAGTCTTTGGAAGACGAACGACCGATCTTCCGTCACTGCTGTGTTATTGCAGCAGCAATTGACGATAATTTGGGTACATCGATGTCCAAGCGAGGACTCTTTGCACGCCGACACTCCTTCTCTTTCCTTGCGTTTGTGGAGGATCGCCTCCCGCAGGTCAGAGGAACCACTCTGTCTGTTTGCCGCCGGGGGCTGGACTCGAGAGGTTGCATACAACTTCCCATTGGAGGCTCGCGTGATAGTCAACGGGACGCCCCAATAGTCAGAGGTCGGAACAGCTGACTGGGCCTGATGAGCCCGCGCTGCCCTAGACTTTCTCCTTTTAGCACTTATGGGTGTGTAACAGAAGGAGTCTAAGTTGGACACCACAGAGTCTGGCTTATCATCCAGAGAATCATCAGGGTCAGGACCGCATGAGAGACGGTCGAAGACTGATCGAGAGGATCATGAAAGGGACGCTATGCGGCTAGAGTTGGGTACCGTACAGGCTGTCTGCATGCGGTTGTCTTCTGCAGTCGACGAATTGTTTTTGTGCGGCTAGGAGTCACGACCGTACAGGCTGGCCGCATACGGTTGGCAATTGCAGCCGCATGGATTTTCTGCAAGCGATTGACTCCCACAGCCATATGAGTTTCATTCGTGTAGTTGGCAACTGTAGCCGCATAAGCTATGCGGCTGACAGATATGGCCGCATGAGTTTTCTTCATGCGGCTGGAGGATGTAGCCGCATGAGCTTTCTTCCTGCGGCTGAAGGATGTAGCCGCATGAGCTTTCTCCCTGCGGCTGATAACCTTATGCGGCTCGGATCTCATAGAGTTCCTCATTGCCCCTGCAAGTCCAGCATTATAGTGTTTTCTTCTGCCGGACTTGGGGACAGCAGCGTTGTCTACGATCTGGAGTGGGGCCGCAGGGGAATCTTGCTCGCCGTCTTGAACAACAGAGGGTGTCTCTGCAAGAGCTTCAGCAGGAACTAAGGATCGGGGTCTCCACTCCTTACGAGCCTTCTTTGTGCGGGCTCGCTTCTGGACCGGGCCAGTGCTTTTGTCGGAGAGCATCTCTTCGAACGCCTGTTGGTCGAACCGGGCGACCATCTTTTGTTAAGTGGAGCCAAGCTTGGCTGCATCCGATTACGTCACCAACTCCTCAGCCGTGGAGAAGTTAGTCCCCAGCAAAGTCGCCATCGTGTTTGCCATAAAATATAAAAGAACAGAACAATTATCGGAGGACCGAACTTTTACTTCACGTTACAAACTCGCTTGTACAAAGAAAGCCTAGGAACGAAAACCTAGGTACAACAGTCTAAGTATAATTGTTTATTTTAGATTCTGGGGGGTGACGATAGAGGCTCGGAAAGGCGACGGCAGCCCTGCCTTACTCCTTGGACGATCGGTATGCAGCCTTGGCTCCTTGTGAAAAGATGGTTGGCGTTGACGAAAAAATGCTCTTTTTGCTCCTCTGTTGCTCTTCTGGCTTCTCTCTCTCTCTGTATATTTTTTTTTTCTCTGACTATTGGGGAGTCTCTCTGTATATACGTATTTTTCTCTCTGAAATTGTATATTTTTACAAGGGAATGGCACCTTGCTATTTATAATAGTGGGATGTGATCATTAGGGTTGCCAATGATTAGCTTTTGGAGATGGCGGCGGCTTGGGAATTGGTCCATCTTGGCCATTCGTTTTAATTATGATGAATCTGGGCCATTAGGTGTAGATTACATCAAATCCCATGAGCAATTAATGCTGATTGGAATAAATCTTTCTTATACTGATCTTCTGATATCTGCGAATAAATTAGATCTATTCTTCTGCCACGTGTCCCAGATTTTTGGGATTTGACCCAATCTTTAATGGCAGCAAATCTGAGAAATTAATCGGTTTAAGGCACGTGCCCTAGGAACTGCTTGGGGGTCTGGACCGCATGACTAGTGAGCCGCATATGAATGTGAGCCGCATATGGTTAAGCCCACATGTCAGGGCTGCGTGGGCAGTGGCCCTCACTTGAGCCCTCTAACCACAGAGGAGTAATCTTTGTGGGTCGTATAGGTATATATCCGCCTGGGCCGCATAGACATGATCTCCTTGAACCGCATGAGAAGTCCTCGCTCGAGCCGCATGAGGCTTTCATGGCCTGAGCCGCATAGGATGGATTCACTTCTGAGCCGCATGAGAAGTCCTTTGCTCGAGCCGCATAAGTCTTCTATGGCCTGAGCCGCATAGGATTTATTCTGAGCCGCATGAGAAGTGAGCCGCATACGAACGCCCACGTGGCAAGACCACGTGGCATTTTTATGGCTCTCAGGGGATTTGTGTCAGAGATTTCTTTCCTCTTCCTTAGAGATTCATCATTATGACAGAGTCATAATTACCTGCCTTTGTGTCAGGGCTGTCAACTTTTCAGAGGGGTCAGCCGTCATAGTAATTAATGCAGCATGGGTCGGAGGGGAGCACTATCAAGCCACGTGTCTTCTGAGCCGCATGGAATATCTTGGGCCGCATAGCTTCTTATGCCGCATGGTTTCCTGAGCCGCATGAGTCCGCGTGGATCTTTCCTGGCCGCATGAGTCATTTCTTTTAGTATTTTCCATGCTTCTACAATTACAGACGTCATGATCGACAATACTTGAGGGTTTGAAAGGATATCCTTCATGGATGGATTCTCTGGATATAATCAGATTCGGATGAATCCTGAAGATAAAAAATACACTTCTTTCCGTACTCCTGGCGGAGTCTATTGTTACACAGTGATGCCATTTGGTCTCAAGAACGCGGGTGCAACTTACCAACGAGCTATGAGTACCATCTTTCGAGATCATCTTCGTAAGACTGTTGAATGCTATGTTGACGATATTGCCGTCAAAAGTCGTCTAAATGAAGATCACATCCGGGATTTAAGAACTATCTTCAATCTAATGCGCCAACATCAGTTAAAGATGAATCCCACCAAGTCATTCTTGGGTGTCTCTAGTGGTAAATTTCTCGACTTCGTCATTACCTCTAAAGGAATACACGTGGATCCCGAGAAGATCAAAGCCATTTAAGAGATGCGTCCTCCACGCAACTTAAAAGAGCTACGAGGATTGCAAGGTCGACTTGCATACATCCGGAGGTTCATTTTAAATATGTCTGGACGCTGCAGACCGTTTACTCAATTAATGAAAAAGGGTGTATCTTTTGTTTGGACTGAAGAATGTCAACAAGCATTCGATGACATAAAGCGATATCTCATGAACCGACCAGTCTTGTTGCCACCAATCTTAGGCATACCATTCTTAATGTACGTCCGTGCTATAGACCATTCATTGGGTGCTTTACTTGCCCAAAAGAACAAAGAAGGTCATGAACAAGCCATCTACTATCTCAGTCGTACTATGATTAGTGTTGAACACCGTTATAGTCCGGTTGAAAAAGAATGCCTAGCTCTTATGTTCGCTGTTCAAAAGACTCGGTATTATATCATTGGCCAAACCATTCACGTCATTTCCCGAGTTAATCCTCTTCGGGTACTAATGAAGAAGCCTAGCACACTCAAATCCCACTAGCTACATGGGCCATTCTGCTAGCCCAGTACGACATGGTTTATGTTCCACAAAAGTCTGTTAATGGTCAAGCACTGGCTGACTTTTTAGCAGCTCATCCTGTTCCGGAGACATGTAAGCTTTATGACAAAATTCCAGATAAAACATTGGAATCGAACATGATCTCTGAAGAAATTTCTACTTGGCATCTGTTCTTCGACGGAGCATCCCGGATCGGACCCAATGGGACCATTGTCATGGGAGTTGGAATTGTTCTACTCTCTCCAGAAGGATTAGCTATCCAAAGAGCTTACTCCTTAGATCAGCTATGCTATAATAATGTGGCTGAATACAATGCCTTACTCATTGGACTCCAATTAGCAAAACAATTGGGAGTCGAATATCTTGAAGTCTACGACGATTCTAAACTGGTTGTTAATCAGGTTAGAGGAATATATGAAGTCCGCCATCAAGATCTGGTGCCTTATCATGAAGCTGCAATCTACATGGCTACATCCTTCAAGGCCTTCTTCATTGAATATGTCCGACGAGCTTGCAACATTGAGGCAGATGCTTTAGCTAATCTTGTAGCAGTCTTAGCAATTCATGTCAAAAGACAACAAGTGATTATTGTTTCCAATAGATAATTGTTCTGTATCGAAAATAATCGCAATATTGAGTATAGCAACCTCGCCGAAGTCAATGTTATCAATAAAAATTGGAGAGCTCCCTTCATCAATTTCGTAGTTCACGACATACTTCCTGAAGATCCTAAGGAGGCTACGAGTATTCGCCGACGATCTCTCCGGTTCTATTATAATCAGACCACCAAGACTCTCTATCGACGAACTTATGATGGCCTACTCTTGTGTTGTCGTGCTGGTGATGAAGCGAAGCAAGTATTGCATGAAGCTCATGATGGTGTTTGCGGAGCACATCAACCCGGTCCTAAGGTACAAGATCGTATCCGACGAATGGGTTATTATTGGCCCTCTATGGTGTCTGACGCCATTGAATATGCAAGGAAATGTCGAGCTTGTCAAATCCACGCAGATTTCATTCACCAATCGTCCGAATTTCTGCATCCAACTGCCGCTTCCTGGCCATTCGAAGCTTAGGGCATGGATATTATAGGTCCTATCAACCCTCCTTCTTCTAGAGGACATCGGTTCATACTAGCAAAAATCGACTACTTCTCCAAATGGGCTAAAGCTATACCTCTGGCTGAAGTTAAGACCAGTAGCGTCATCAACTTCGTCAAACACCATGTCATTTACAGATTTGGTGTACCTCGACGAATCATTCATGATAATGGACCTCAGTTCAACAGTCAAAAGTTCACCAGGTTCTGTGATGATCATCGGATTGATAATGTCGCCTCTACAGCTTACAACCCTGCTGCTAATGGCTTGGCTGAAGCCTTCAACAAGACTATCATCAAGCTCCTTCAGAAGTTTGTGTCTACTAACAAACGAAACTAGAGTGAAAAGCTTGGAGAATGTCTATGGGCCTACCGTACTACGGTCCGTAACCCCACAGGCTGTACAACTTTCTCTCTGGTGTACGGTTGCGAAGCCATTCTACCTCTGGAACTTTAAATTCCTTCCTTGCGGATTGTCATTGCCAACAAGCTCATTACAGAGAATAACGATCTCCTTCGACTTTAAGAGTTAGAAGCGCTCGACGAGAAAAGGTTATTGGCTCAACACCATATTGAGTTATATCAAGCCCGAATCTCAAAAGCGTTCAATCGCAAAGTTAAGGTCAGGGCTTTTCAGAAAGGAGAACTGGTTCTAACCGTCAGACGTCCCATGACTATGACTCATATGAGCAAGGGCAAATTCGACGCAAAGTGGGAAGGTCCATATATCGTAAATAAAGTCTTCTCAAATAGAGCCTATCAACTCTCAGAGCTGGACGATCGAGTTGCTATGATGCCTATCAATGGAAAATTCCTTAAAAAATACTATGTATGAATGTAACAAGGATTTCATGTAAATATGATCAGACAATTCATAAATAAAGTTTGATTTTATTTCATCATAAACGATGTTACACAATATTAAGGACGGGAATTACTATCGTCATTCTTGAAGACAGGACAAGGACCACTACCGTCCTTTTCAAAAATATAGTCGGCAAAAGAGCCGAGAACATCCTTGCCCGATTTCACCAGAAATACACAAGCGGCCATCCTCATGGCCTCTTCTTCTTCTTCAATCTTCCCTGGTTCAACCAGAAAGTCCAAGATGTCCCTTGGCGGCTTGGGTGCAGACGAACCTTCGTCCGTTTTCGTCTGCTTTGGCTGGTTGGGTTCGGCTGGACATTCCTCCGTGAGTTCTTCCACCTTCGGGACAATCTCAGCCTTCTTGGATGCATCTTCAGACGACATCTTTTGTGTTCAAAAGTGAAAGTGATCATTCCATCTAAATTTTTGTTCTATTTATAGGCAGAGATTCTTGAAACAACGAAGCGACGCGTTCTTCGCAACATTCATTCGACGGTTCACCCGTTCATCCTATTCATCCGACGGTTCATCCGTTCATTCTATTCATCCGACGGTTCACCAGTTCATTCTATTCATTCGATGGTTTACCCATTCATTTTATTCATCCGACGGTTCACCCGTTTATCCTATTCATCCGACGGTTCACCAGTTCATTCCATTCATTCGATGGTTTACACGTTCATTTCATTCATTTGACGGTTCACCCGTTCATTCTATTCATCCCACGGTTCACCCGTTCATTCCATTCATTCGATGGTTTACCCATTCATTTCATTCATCTGATGGTTCGCCCGTTCATTCCACTCATCCGATGGTTCACCCGTTCATTCAATTCATCTGACAGTTCATCCGTTCATTCCGACGATTCATTTCGTTCATACATTTTTGACGATTCATCCGTTCATCCATATCAGCAACTTGTCATGTATTTATTTCTAATTAAGTTGTCTACCGAAGTAATGATATTCAACAAATTACATTCTGCCATGTCCATATTACCTCTGAGCAGATATAATGAATATAATTACTTTCTATATCAAGAGATATATCATGTCCGGAACCTCTGAATATATCTTCTAATGCTATTATTTGTAATAAATAATAGATCCACAAAAATAATGTCTTTTTATTGATCAAAATTAAAGGCATTACAAAAAGACATATCATAAAAGAGAAAATACAAAAGTTTCCTATTCAGCTGGAGGAGTAATCAAGTTAGCTATCTGCTGCTTTAAGGATTGGAGCCGTCCTTCACGCGAATCCAACACCCGCCTTCTAACTTCCGCCATTCCAGATTCATCATCAAAGGTTGGCAAAGTCACTAGTTGACGAGTGATTTCATCTTGATGAGTCTTGACAAACTCATTCTTCTCACGAGTTAGAATGTCCAATTATTGAACGACAGCTTCATACTGTATAGTCTCTTCCTCAAGAGCAAGCTGAACGATCCTCAACTCTTCTTGAAGTCGAGCAGACTCCGCCTTCAGCTCAGCAACTTTCTTTTCTTTCTCACCAGCAGCAGACGCTATTATCTCCATCTGGGAATCATACTCTGAAGCCTTTGTAGCATAAGTGTCCAAGAAAGTCTGGAAAGCAGTTTTTGTGACTGCAGCTTCGCGAGTCATCCTTTCAAACTCAGCATTCACTAGGGGTTCTACTTTCCCCCGATTAAGATCCTTGTACATCTTAATTGATTCCTCCAACTCATCCAGTATATGTTCAAGATAAGTAGCTTGAGCTTAAAGATCACCCTGACTTCGGATAGCGCTGATCAGATAAGTAGTTGGATTTCTGACGGTAATGAAACCAACGTTCTCTCTCTCTATTACCCGTTCTACTAAGGGTCCTAATGAAGTGAAGAAAAAGTTGGTGAAGGAACCAACTATAAATCTGTTGGTAGCTGCTCCACCAAGTGTAGCAGCTACTCCTGTAGAAGTTGAAGCAGCGGATGCCTGTACAAGTGGACGGTCGACTTCTTGAACATGAGTTGAAGTCTCTCTGGACAAGGGAGCCATGGTGGAGCTAGTCGCCCCTCCCCGATGTTCCTCTGCGAAATCAAATAAATACCATCAGTTTGCTTTCGTTAGTGACTATCAAAAAAGATCAAAAATATGGGCAATCTTACCATTGTTGGGTCTAGTGACAAGTTTGTCATCTGCTGACATAGGTTGCAACCTCGCAGAAGTAGCTTCAGACATCACTATCTGACTACTTCCTACTTCGGAGCCGCCTGAAAAATGTCGACTGCTACTAGCTATCGCTGTTGTTTGCACTATATCAGTGCATATTGGAGGAATTGAAAAGGATTGAATTTTTGCATAAATAAAAGTTAAGATATCAGTTATTTGATCTATAAAAGAAGATTGTCAAAATCATTCAATACCTCTTGGATCAGTGATAGTAGCATCCTCCGATGCTACGTTATTAGCATCATTCTTTTTTTGGGATGCATGAGCATCAGCATCCTCTTCCAGATTCGGAGTATCATCAACAGTCTCTGCTGATGTTTCTTCATCATCCGCACTTTCTTCTCGGGCTTCCTCGCTATCACTTGCGGCGACCGGATCTATAACATCCCGGAAGTCAAAATCACAGTCTTCTAGAGCCTCAATCATTAATTTGTCTTCTTCAGCATGAAGTGATCCTGGAGAAGCTAGAAGATGAGCAGTTTTCGGTGTAAGTGTAGGAGATCGCAATACTTCGAGAGACGTTTCTGATTCGTTGATTGGAATCAGAGTTGCAGTTGTCTCTCTTGTTTTTGCAGCTTCATCCTCTGTCTCCACGATCTCCTCTCTTGTCTCTACAACCTCGTCCCTCTTTTCTGTAATGAAAGCTTCCTGTCTGGGTTCAAGGGCAGGTGTAGGAGACGGCATCATAACTCTGGCGACCGTACTTGTCAGGACTGATGCCAGGATAGGTCTTGGTGGAGTGACTACTCTATTTTTGAAGGCTATTTTCTTTCTGTGTAGAGGTCTCTCCGGGCTCTCTACGTCTATAGCATGTTCTTGTCTTTGAATGGAGGTCGGGGTCGTCGCCTCTTCTCTCTGAATTGACTCAGCCTGCTGTCGAGACTGAGACCGGGTAGTAACCCTTTCCGATGATTCTAAAACAATCTTCTTCTTAGAGACTAGAGAAGAAGGTTCTTCTGCCTTCTTTTTCTTCTCCTTGGCCGGAGATCTTACAAATTTTAGAGAGACGCGCAGTGGCTCGTTGACTTCTTCAGGAAAGTTGGCGTCTCTCGAAGCTTCTAATGGTGCGTCGGCTGGCTCATGCTCTTCATCATTATCAGGAAGCACCAGAAAAGGTGCTCCTTTCTTGAATCGAGTTGCCATTGCGAAGCTGTCTGCCAGATTGATGTTTTCAGCAAAAGTGTTTGCTAATGTATAGAAGATCGAGTACGTATACAGCATGCGAGGACCTCGATCATTTCTGGACGGTATCGAGAATGTCGTCCTTGTGTCCCGAGCATTGTAATATGCCAAAGCCCAGGCTCCATCAATTAAAAACCCTTTTTCTTGTTGGCATGTGATAGCATTACCTACGTAGAACTGGTCATATACAAATTGGCACGCAAAATAGCTAGGGAGATAAGGCTCGAGATAGCATTCATTCTCGAACCGGTTACCAGGTGTGACGGCTGGATTGTCCTCAGCAAATCGAAAGCGGTGCGGCCCAAAGGCTGCATCCGTCCAGAGTCCACAAGGTTTGTAGACATATGCTCATAACCGACTGGAGGGGTAACGCAGTAGAAGCTCCATCCTCAACCGAGATTCAGTGCGCGTCAGCAATCTCTCAACGTGGTATAGATCCACTTGAATCCAGAATATCTTCTTAAATAGCTGTCGCCCACTGCCCCCATATCAGGGTTTATTAGTGAAGGATGGTGTAGAAGCAGCCATCCGAATAGATATGTATACGGCAGCTCTACCCGAGGAAAACTTCCCTTCTCTCCTTTTCCTTTAATCATTGAATCGACGTAGAGGCGAAGGCCAGCGTTCATCCTGCATGTCATTGCTGACAACAAATCCATCCGGTAGCTGAAAACCAGACGGGCAACAGCAAAAAGCACACCGCGATGGAAGCGGTCGACTGTACTGGCCCCAGGGATGACATATCGTCAGAGCCAGTAAATGAGAAAACCCGCCAGCTGGGCCTCCTTCGACATGGGCCTATAGCCCATCCTCATGTAACTCTCAATAATGTCTTCTTCCTTGAAAGGAGGACATTGGAGATCATCCTTGATCTTGATATCCATATCTTTATGTATCTCTATCAGCCCCATCACTTCGCTATCGCTAAGTGGTCGGAAGTAGTTAGGATGGCAGTTTTTATGCTCCTTAGTCTTCTTCTCGATAATGTGGTTGAGGAAAAGGTACGGCAACTATTTGGTGGAATAGCAGGTGCCGAATGTACCACTCTTGTAGTATAAAGAACAGATCTTGTAGTAGCAGAGGAGTTCTTCAAACACAGCCACTATATCAGCATTCTCTTGGCGTAGTCTGTCTAATTCATCGTTTGTCGGGACAAACTCTTCATAGGGGATATCCCCCATTGGTAGGCTGGAGATGTACTTCATCTCGTACAAAGCTAATCCAATCTCTCCGCGGGGCGTCATGAAAGTCCCTATTCTATAGTTGTATCTCTCTGCCAATGCAAGAAATAGATGAGGATTGGTGGGAAAGCCGTAAACAGTGGAGTACACTGCTTGGTAAAGATCAACTTCCTTGAGCCGCACTTCAAATTGGACCAATATCCAATTGGCAATACAGATCCATCTCTTATTATCTGGGTTCACGAGACCTGTCAGCCACAACTCTTGGTCCGGATATCGTCCTTCTACCTTCGCAAACTTATTTGCGAATATCGGAGTTCTCACCGGTAGTAGCAGGGAAGAATCTTCTGGCGGGATACAGCCAGGCTTTAGTCCTCTAAGTAAGGAGCTATGGCGCTCAGAAGAACTGTAGAATATGAATTTGTTGCCAGACCCCTTTTTGACACAGATATTTCATGTTCGGGCTTGCTGAAGTGGAGTTATATCCCATTCCATTCTTCTGGGATAGCTTGCAAAAGCATATCGAGACATAGAAAGGCATCTAGAGATCTCCGGCAGAAGGATTGTTTTCTCGCCCCTCTGGAAAATTCTCTGTTCCATACGAGGTCTTGATTGAGAATTTTAGTCAAAGTCCTCACCAAATAAGAATAACGGCTTCTTATGAGTAACTGTGTCAGCAGTATAAAGAGGCTGCCCATTCATCAGACACAGCAAAGTCTCATTGTCCTGTACAGTCAAAACGGCTTGTCGAAATGACGGTAAGGCGTACTGAGGAAATATCACATGAGATAGATCTTCCTTGTATTCAGGTTCAGCCAAGGATCCTACGAAGACCTCATAGTTGGCGTCTTCCCTGAGGTTAACTGCATCAAGTAAAGTAATAAGGATCAATACATGCAAAATCAAAAAGTCTCTACAAAAGATCATCAATTTGTGCAAGTTATCAGATTGCGCCAGCACAGTCAGCTTGCGCAAGTTATCAAATTGTGCTAGCAATAGTCAATATGTGCAAGTTATCAAATTACGCCAGCAATAGTCAACATGCGTAAGTTATCAGTTTGTGCCAGCACAGCCAACGTGCGTAAGACGTCAGTTTGTGCTAACATACTTGCGCAAGACATCAGTTTACGCTGGCAAACTGACTTGCACAAAACGATAGATTGCGTCGAACATCTTGTCAGCGCTTTCCATCCGATTGCGCAAGAGTATAGTTTTCATAAAAATGAAAACTATTATGAATGCAACCGAAACCCTAAACAGGGTGGCGCAAATACCATCAATCTCTAAAAAGAGAGAGGTATGAAGGTCTGAAAATATTAAGAACCCTAAAAAGGGTTTCGATCATGGTTCGACATCTACCTTACAGCGCTGGGTGACCTATCTTATGACGAGATACTCGTGGCGCAACACGAGTCAAAGGCTCGGCCGGGGCCTTTCCTTTCTCGGTGGTCGTTCGCTTGGGTGCCATTGACGTCGACGGTTGGAAGAAGAAGTAGTCCAAGAAGGAGATAAACTTTTGTCTCTTGATAAAATCGAAAACAAGTAAAGGATGAAAGAATGAAACTATTTATACCAGAAGTGTAACAGTCACCTCCGATTGCGCTGAGAAAGTCGGAGCTGATTCCTCCAAAGGCACAATCAAAGCGCAACTTGCGCAACTTGATTTTTAAATTCAAAATTCAAAGTATTTCGAAACTCTGAATATTTTCAAATTTTGAAAACTTTGAAGGGGGTCTTGTAGGTCCTAAAAATCAAGTTGCACTCATCAAAAAAGCAATGAAAACCAAATTACGCACCCTTCAATGAACTGCGCAGGAAGCAAACTGAGCAACAAATCAACTACGAGAGGTTGAACTGCGCCAATATCCAAGAGCGCTATGCTGACGTGGCAACGTCATCATTACCTGACACAAAATTAGATCTTCTGACAATTGACAGCCCGAAAGGCGAGGAGCCTCTTCGTTTCTCGAACTGTACCGCATTCTAGGACAGCTGTCCAAATCCAGCGCAATCTGCCAGCTAAACCTAAGCGCAGTCTGCCAGATTCTCTTCAGCGCAGTTTGATCAAGTCCAATCCACAGCGCAGTCTGAAGCTAGCGCTGTTCAAGTAGCACGATCCATCAAGATAACTGATATTTATTACGTAGCTTATATGCCATCAATTGCTCAACACGTGGCAGCTTCTTGTACATGACCAAGCACATTTCAATCAAACAATGCCACACATCTAAATATGGTTAGCCCATGATCGAGTAACCACCAGCGCAACTGATAGCCTGCGCAGTCCAATGCTTGTGCAATCCAGCCTGCACAATCCAGAATAACTACAAATTAGTTATTTCCAGAACTCTATAAATAGAGTTTCAAGCTCTTCATTTGGCATCAGATCATTATTATCACCAGAGATCAGGAGTTCTTGTCCACGTGCTGCTCCATTCTTCAAAGGCTGTCTTCTTCAAAGCTCACATCGTCTAAGGGATAAAGCGATCGTCTTCAGATCGGATTCCTATAGTTGTACTTTTCCAGAATTCAATTGTAATTATCTTACAAAGTTTGTGAAATAAAGAACTTTTGTTTTTGCAAACAACTTCGAGTGAGCACACCTCACTTAATGGCCGTGTTTCGTCCTTGAAGGCTACTTTCATTCTGACAGGATCCACGCCTTCCGCTTCAGAGTCTGCTTTGCCAAAGTCAAAAGTCAACTACTATCATGCCCCGACCCAAAAAATCACTCGTCCTTGCATCGATTTATCCGAATCGTTCATCCTCGCTGGGGCGTGATGTCGTACGAGTCTGGAGTTACACTCGTACAAGGCAAGATGATAAGTTCTTAAATTGTTATCTTTGATTTGATATTAGCAACAGAAGAAAACTAAGTACACGAAACAATTCTTTTTATTGATAAATATGAGGCTACAAAGGCTTTCTATAGCCCAATTGAATTTGCTAGATTAGCTTACAACACTCTGGTTGTCTCTTGCCCACAAAGAATTTTACCATTCCATACATTATGTCTTCTATATCTCGGCCACATCATCCTGTTGTAAGTCCGAGCGTCAATACGGTCGTACGCCTCACTACGCTATGGCATTCCATGCCTCAGCATATTTCATGCAAAGCTCCACCGCGAGTAGACCATTCTCTGAACCTGTGAGCAAACTAGTGGAGGATTAGTACTTTCGTCCTCGCTGTACTGATCAAAGACCCAATTTTACTAAACTGACATTAAGTAGTGTACTGAATCATGCAACATACAATTTAGTGATCTTTCAATACTTGCCTTAGGGCAAGTTTCATGGCATATTCGAAAACAGTAAAATATGTTATCATAGAAAGCATGTTATTTTATTCGCATAAGCAAGCAAACAACCAATATCAATCTTGTATTGTTTTGTGACTTCTTACCAACATTGACGCACTCATCCTCATCCGACTCAAGGTGAATACACCTACCATCTTTTCCTATCATGTTATAAGTGATCTTCTGCAGGGTCTCTGTGTGCCTACACTTTCAGCCCACCATTCTTTAAACTATATGAAGGTCACCAGCTTTCTGAGCCAGAATGGATTTGTAATTCTAAAATCACATATGTAAGACGATGATCGCTCCGTCTGAGAATGCTAATTCCTTAACCAGAGGACCCCAAATTACTCGGTAAGTGGCTTATCACTTCAATAGCAGGTCGTAAGCCGTCATAATGAATGCACCATCACTACCGATTCTTCTAAATCATCATTTCTATGCCGAACGGTCCCAGCGCCCTGGCGTACCACATTCAAGGGAAGCTATCACATACCCGTGCACGAGCTATATATCTTTAAGTCCATTTGACCATGCAACGTATCTTATCTTTCATACAACCAAGCAATTCGCCTATATCTATTTTAATTAGCACAATGCCTTAACTCAATGTTCATCAACGAACGTCTCGAAAGCCATAAACATTTTGAGGCACCATGCCACATTAAATAGTTTTGTTACATTCGTGCCACAACTGTTCTTTTCGTAACGAAGTCATCTTTTGTAAGTCTCGTGCACGTAAGCATGCTTCGTTTTGATATAGTTATTCTCCATTCCTTGCGTCCCTCAATTCAGTATTTCCATATTCTACGTCGTAGTGTTCAATGCGTTAGACTTATGTTCCTTCACTTTGACTCGTGCAACTGAGGCACGACTCGATAGGGTATTCAATGTTCTATGGTCGTGCATCGAGGCACTCATACCGATATAATCTTTCAATATTCTAGCATACTAACTCATACACGGGGGCACGAATGACTTGTGCACTGAGGCACTCGTCGATACAATTATCCCATGTTCTTATGGCTTGTGGACCGAGGCGCTCACCTTTGCGATATTTAATGTTCAATAGCGACTCGTACATTTGATGTACGTTTTATTTTGATTGTTCTATATAGTGTTCGACATGTACTATGTTCATATTTTGATTGAGCCACGCCTGTGGTCAAGATAGGTTAACTTAGCATACAACGATATATTTACTTAGGCATGAAGGAGTAGAAAAGAAGAGTCAAAGTCCTCCCACCTTAAGCTGATACCCCTTATTGTTTTGCCGAGCCAATGTGGTCGATTTCATAAATTTATTGCACGACCAACTCTTATGACTTAGTCCTTCAAGCACTTCGTGCTAAATTGAATTATACGACCGATTTGGCTTACCGAGCTTATGCTTCAATCCGTTGCGAGGCGGTGATTTGGTTTTGCGGATTACGTTGCAAATAAGAAAAAATGTCGACCTCTTATATTTTAGCGTAAACGCATAGCCTGCACAAGAAACCAACTAAAATAAAAATTCGTTCAAATCGGACTTATGCGTTGCATCGATTCGATTTCTTAGAATCTATGAACCGATTCAATGCTTTATCTCGAGCCAACTTAACGCTATGCATCGATCCGACTCGATGTATTTCTCGGGGCAACAAATCTCTTGTAACAATTAGCATCGATCGTCAATCGGGTCAACGCAACTCTTCGAGTAAACGACTCAGCATAATGCACCGTATGGAGTGGGGTATTACAACTACTAACCAGAATTCCATCGATATAGTCAGCAATCTCATGAGCTGATGCTAAATATGGGATATGACTTTTAGAAAGCACCAGGTTTGAATAATGAAAAGGGGTCTCCAATACCTCTATCTCTGCAACTTCAAGACAACAACTCTCGTATCAGCTTGAGATTCGGGGTAGATCACATGTTACCTCATCAACGAAAGAAACAATTTAAAGGCAAGACACAAGTGAAGACCGGCAACATGGTTTCCTTCTTACCTGCTTCAGAAGAAGAAGTCATGGTCTGGGAGACTTTATCTTAGAGACTACCCAAATGGTCAAGAGAATAAAGTTATTTTTCCTCCTACTCTTGATGCTCTTCCAACATCAGCTCCACCAACTAGTTCGAGCCCTTCTAAACCGACAGCAGCTGATAAGGGCAAATAGCAAGTTCGCTTCGATAAGAATTTGAAAAAGACTCCACTACAAGGTCTTCAAAAGCCATACAAATTTAACATATTGGCTCAGCTAGCCAATACTATAGCGAGGTTATCAATATTTGAACTCCTTCGCCTCTCGAAGGAAACTCGAAAAATGCTGAATGAAGCCTTGATACAAGCTGATGTTTGTCTTGCACACCTTAAGAAGTTAGATGAAGAACCTGTGGCATGCCCTTAATGTCATAGTGTAATAAAGATACCCAAATATCACCTTTATCGAAGATGATATGTTGCTGGAAGACAATCGACATGACCGACCTCTTTACTTTACTGGATATGTCGACACAATGAGGGTAGATCGCATTCTTGTTGATCCCGGATCTGCACTCATCATAATCTCAAAAATTGTGCTGGATTCTCTGAAGATTCCAGTTCATAGCCTCTCAGCGACGGTTACAACTATTTTCGAGTTCAATTATGGGAAGAGTAAACCACTGGAAAAGATTTACTTGAGAGTTCAAATTGGCAATCTTCTTACAAAAGTCACCTGTTATGTGATTGGCTGTCATGTTTCCTATAACATATTGTTTGGGAGGTCGTGGTTTCATGAGCATAATATTATGCCGTCTACTCTCCACTAGTTCTTTAAGTACGTAGACGACGATGGGGATATCACGAAGGAAGTTGATGACCTCAATCCTTTTCGATGCATCGAACCCTATTATACGGATTCCAGGATGTAAAAAAAAGAGTACATGAAGGTCGTGTTGGCTATGGACACGTAAGAAGACCAAAAAAATGACCCGGATGAGGTATTGGTGATTCCAGTCAAAGGACGCACTTCCCATCCTTCGTCTACTCAAATTCTGATTATCAATCTTGCCCCTCCTACTGAAAAAGTAGAGCAAAGGGAGCTTACCTCTTCTGAGCCTCTTGTTATCGACCTTCATCGTAACAAGCCTACTACTTTTTTTCCTCCTCCTCTAATCATCCACTTGGCGATGTCTTCAGCCAAGGTGAAAAATGCATTTGTAACTCTTGAAGCAGTGAAAGATATCAATAAAGCAATATCTCCTTCGCAGTATATTGATGTTAATTTTTACACCCAACGTTACTTAGAAATTCTGGATAATTTTGAACCTCTCACCTTATGAGTAATTCAGCCCCACCAGAATGAGATATTGTTTGAACCTGTACAAAACTCTTTCTTCGTAGTTCCTCCTCGGAATGATGATTAGCATCCAATTCTCTTCAGTAGAGAACGTAACAAAATGGCTATACTCGACAATGATTCTGAAAATGATGATTGTGGGAGAATACAACTACGTCATTATATTCAATGATCCAAGAACATCATCCGATAAATGGGTTATAATTTCAGGTCTGGACTGAATGGAGAAAAAGGTAAACGAACACCTATTCAACTACCTTCCCTGAAAAGAAGGTCATCACAATATTATAACAAGACTAAACATAGGTTGGGCTACATTACGCCGATCAATGTAAACCCCCAATATTTTCTAATTATGTTAGTGCTTTAAAAATTATTTTGCTATATTATTTAGAATTAAAGAGGTAGTTAGTATATATGTATGTAATTATATATATATATATATATATATATATATATATATATATATATATATATATATATATATATATATATATATAATGTAAAAAAAATATATATATATATATATATAAAATGTAAAAAAAAAATATATATATATATAAAATGTATGATTGGGTTGCATGATATTTTAACTGCTACTAAACTTAGCCTATAGTTGTTACAAAATATTTTGATACTTATTTACAATTTATAGGATTTTTATGTGAATATGTACATATTATATATTTGTGTTTATAATATATATATATATATATATATATATATATATATATATATATATATATATATATATATATATTTATATATATATAATTTTTTTTTTTATATATTTATATATATATATATATATATATATATATATATATATATATATATATATATAGATATATATATATATATAATATATAATATATAGATATACATATATATAATATATAGATATACATATATATATATATATATATATATATATATATATATATATATATATATATATATATATATATATATTTTATATATATATATATATATATATAAATTATATATATATATATATATATATAGTAGTAAAAAATGTATATATAATAATATAAAGGTGAACAGTGCATTGGGGACACTGTTGCTTATTCCACTGTTGCGTTGGCGGATGCAACCCGAAGACCATCTCCCCAAATCCATTCAAAAATCTGAAAATCAACCAAAATCTTTTTTAGATTAGATTAAACCCAAATTCTCTACTGATTAGATTAGGATTAAATAACAAACTTTATTTTAACTCAGTATTAATGTGATCGGGAATCAATTTAAATCGTGTATATATAAGTAGGGTTTTTCGAAAACAAACGGAAAACTTTCGGCCATGACCCACGCTTCTAGCGCTGCTACATAACTCTCAGAGAACTCGAAGACCCTCCCCAACCGACTGCACAGCCTGTTCGTCGTCGACGGTCACCGGAGCCACGCTGCACTCGCCTGGACCGACGGTAAAACAGAGGAAAATCTGTTTCGAGCGCTGTCTATGTATCAACTTCTCACCCCAATTTCTCCTCTGATACTAGATCGTTTTGAGTTTCGTAAAGTTCCATGGAGATCCAGTATGACCCTCTTGAATTCCCACCAAAGGGATTTGAACACGACGATATGACCCTTCCGCGAATTCGACGCAAAGTAGATGATTTCTGTTCAAAAAATAGAACAGAGTTTTAACCCAAACCCTAACTTGGGAAGCCAGTTTTTGAACCAAATATTTGGATTTTCGAAAATCTGATTGAAAGCATTCAAATACAACATATACGAGACTGAAATGCATCTACTAGTTTGACTCCTTGAATTACATGCATAAAGTTATTCATTATTAAATACTCACGAAAAACTGTGTATTCAAAACTAGAAATTTTAGAAAACTTCTCGAAACGGCGTACGTCCCGACAAACCGGGCGACGTGGTCGCACGTTAGACGAATCGAAAGCCGCGTATGGACGTTGCTGACGTGTGGGAACTGACGAAACTCAGTTTCGTCGCATGTGTGCGACAAAATCAGTCTGTATCCATCAAGATACCCACGTATTGCCAATTTGCAAACCTTGTCCTAACTTCGGGTACATTCATCTATTTGAGACAAAACTTGTGCCAACAGGTCCGAAGCAAAATTTTGGTCCTGTATGCCAAGTTTGGTCCGATTCTGAGAAGGTTGATCGGAACGACAAAATTTGGTGGGCCCGCGACCCAATCTAACGGGCGATTTTGTGCACGGCTCATCGGAATCCAAAACTGGACGTACCGTTGAGTTCCTCTCCTCAAACTAAATCAGTAGACATGTAGTTTGATGACTTTAGAGACCATAGACTTTGGCACGCGTTTCGGTGCGAAGTGGGTCCAACGACGGACATCGTTTTGATCCGAAATTATGATTTTGTCCCTGTTCCATAATTGGACTTTTGGACAGGCATTTCCTAGGTATATATTCTTCACCGAGATCATTTTTGATGTTTGGTTTAGCGTCTGGAGTCATCTGTGATTTGTGAGTTTTGTGCTGACGCTTGCTACTCTTAGATTTCCCTTCTCGCACTACAGGCAAGTATACCTTGCCATAGATTCTGATTGTGCTCATTTATTTTCAGTATATTTTATCATTGCATATTGCTTTCTCTTATTTGTCATTTTGTTTATATTGGGCGTTCAAGTCACACTTGGGTGAGGACGACTAGATTTAGCCGTTTTCGTTATTTTTATATTTTATTATGCATGTCGACCTAGAGGTAGACAACCACTTTATGTGTGTGGGATATTCTCATATCTCCTATGACTATGACACATGTGTATCACGGGATGAGTGAGTTCATATAGGACACGGACCTGCGTATTCGACTGGCCATCGATACGTATGGGTCCTGCGACGGTTAGGAGGTAATTGCTACTAGTGTGTTGAGTTAGAAGCCGTAGCAGTTGCCAACTGGACAAGCTGTGGATACATCTTGGACAGGAGCATTAGGGGGAGGGGACAGCTACTAGCATAGGGGCTATATTTATTTTTACACACTTTGTGGGCCGATAGTGACTCGTATGATCGCTACTTTCTGTCCCTGGCTGATAGCGACTCGTATGAGCGCTACTTACTGTCACTCTTTTTTTACTCTGCTGATCCTACAGCCCCTGCGTAGAATGTTGTCCTCAAATTGCATCTCACATAGACGGTTAGGAGATCCTGTAGAGTCATAGTTGCATATTTTACACATTTATTTACTTTGGCATGTTTTCTTATCTTGTTATGTCCCTCTGAGGACCTGGTGTTCTCTCCAGGATTAGACGAGCAGGACTATCCCGAGGAGTACGGTGCAGCATTGGATCCATCATACATCAGTGACGAGGCATCTTCTGCTCATGCTTAGTTTTTATTCTTTATTATCTGAGACCATGTATTGGACATCTTTTATCATCTTTTTTGCTGTTTGAGGAGGTTGGACTCCATTTAGTTGCGACTATTTTTCCACAGCTGTTTGGAGTGGGAATGTCCACCCGGCTATATTTTGACATCATCGTTTATCTTATTTAGTGGACTTTATTATATTCTCTTTGTTAAGCTGTGGATGAGATTTAGTTATATTATTGTGGCTTATCATGTATCTTTATTATAGCTTATGTACCAATACGGGGATTACCATATATGGGTGTATTCTTCGTATAAGCACAGCTGGCATGTCTACGTACTTAGTCCTACATATTTTGGAACTAGGGCGTTACATATTTTTGTGGTGGCCCATGTAGGTCGATTTTAATATTGTTGGGTTACATGACCGTGTCCAACAAGCCTGCTATTAGGAATAGGATATAGAATCTCATCCACTTATTAATACCTTCCTTGACCTTTTTTCAACTTCTCATTTGATTGCTTGATTACATCCAGTTTGAAATTCTTCTAATCAACTAAATTCTTCATGCCAATATAGGATGAATCTTCGTAGTGGACGCGCTACTCCCCTCGCCATTACTGACGAGAACACGACTATTCAAGAATGATCGGTGAGTCAGCCACCTATGTCCCCTACCACTGCAGCACCTTCCGGATTGCAGCCTGTGATGACACCCTCCACTACCCAGCAGTAAGCCCCGGCACCTCAAGTAGGGTAGACAGACCCCGAAAACCCTGTAACTCAAGAGTAGTACCTACCGCCTCCGCCATCTTATCTACCCCAGCAGCCTCTACGATATCCAACACCATATCCACCTCAGTAACCACCCACATACCCCCTACAGTATCCCTTCCCATATCCTTCATATCCTCCACAGTACGGGCCACAGGGCGTCCTACAGATCATGCCCCAGATGCCATACATGCCACCATAGCAGTCCATGCCTCAGGCTAGTGGGGCTACTACAGAGCACATCCAACAGAGCCTGGTACAGGCTCAGATGCAGCAGAACGAGGCCATCAGGAGGAGTTTGGAGACAGCATTGGCCCGAGCACCACAAGCCTCTGTGGGTTCTATCAAAGGGTTCCGTAACATGAATTCTCCACACTTCAAGGGCACTGAAGACGTCATTGGGATCACCAATTGGCTGGTTAAGACAGAAAATCTCCTAAAGGCTTCAGAGTTATCCGTAGATCTATGGATGACGACAGTGAAGTTACAGTTGGAAGTAAATGCTTATGATTGGTGGACCATAGAGGAGAGACGGCTAGGAGTTGATCAGACGTGGGAGAAATTCAAAAGATTGTTCAATAAGAAGTTTTTCTCCGACACTGCCAAGGATGCTCTCTATGACCACTTTACTTGGAGCAGGGGAATATGACAGTTGATGAGTACGACGCCGAGTTTAGTCGACTGAGTCGTTTTACACCAGGGTTGGTTACGACAGATTTGGAGAAAGCTAAAAGATTTCATAGAAGCTTGAGTATAGAGTTGCAGAGGTACACCAGCTCCGAGTCGAGGGTCTCCTAAGCAGCTATTCTGGCAGAGGCTAGAACTCAGGAGGCCATATACAAGAAGGCAAATCGATGAGCTACATCGACTATGGGATTAGCTAAGACCACTACAGAAGGGCCAGTGAGACATCCTCCCACACATCAGCATCAGCAGAGGATCGGGCTATACCAAACACAGGAGAAGGCCACTTGCCATTACTGTGGCAAAGTTGGTCATATTCAGAGAGATTGTAGACGCCGGCTGGGACACTGTTTAGCTTGTGGATCGAACAAGCACCAGACTAGGGATTGCTACTTTCAGAGGAACTCTCCACAAAATCAGTAGCAGAGGCTAGCGATTGCGGGACCAGGAGCACCCCGACCACCTTTATCCCCTCAGGCAGCCCAATTTCAGCAGGCTAAGGCACAGACGGGCAACCAAATAGTTGGGAAGGCTTTTGCACTAGCTACAGGGGAGGCCGAACCAGAGGTGGACGTCATAGCAGGTATGGTTTTAATTGCATCATTTCCTGCCATCATATTATTTGACACTGGAGCCACCCATTCATTCATAGCCACTAGCTTTGCCACTAGACACAGTGTACCCATGTCATCTTTATCTAAAAACATTAGAATCCTCACTGGATGAGTAGTTGTACCTGTTAGTGGTATTTGTAGAAATTATCCTGTAGTAATAAATGGTAGAGAGATGAAGGCACGACTTCTTGTATTTCCTATACCGACGTTCGATGTGGTTCTCAGAATGGACTGGTTGAGCCAGCATTTCGCTTTCATTGACTTCCATAGGGGAAGTATCGTCTTTAGACCCCCGAGTGATGCGGAGTTCAAGTTCACCAAAGAGGAAGCCTTGAGGAGCGATGCACCTGTACCGGGGACTCACATGATGATGCAGGACACCCCTCAGCACCCTATCATCACCAAGTTCGAGGATGTATTCCACGAGGAATTGCCAGGACTGCCACCTGACCGGGACATTGAGTTTTTTATTGAGCTTATTCCGGGAGCCGAGCCTATTTTATCTCGAGTTTATCGGCTAGCGCCCAAAGAGTTGGTAGAGATGAAGATACAGATTGATGAGTTATTGGAGAAGGGCTTTATTCGTGCCAGTACGTCACCGTAGGGAGCATCCGTTCTTTTTGCGCCTAAGAAAGACGGGACCGTGCACATGTGCATCGACTATAGAGCATTGAATGCAGTGACAGTGAAGAACAAGTATCCATTGTCGCGCATAGACGATCTATTTGATCAATTGAGTGGAGCAAAAGTATTCTCCAAGATCGACTTACGATCAGGCTATCACCAATTGAAGGTTCGAAAGGAATGCAAAGACGACTTTTCGATCGAGGTATGGACACTACGAGTTCTTGGTCATGCCTTTCGGGTTGACCAATGCTCTCGCAGTCTTCATGAATTTAATGAACAAGATCTTTTACCAGTAATTGGACAAATTTGTAGTAGTCTTTATAGATGATATCTTGATTTACTCCAAGAGTTAAGAGGAGCATGCGCATCATCTACGGATAGTTTTGGGAACATTGAGGAATGAGTGGCTCTTCGCGAAGCTTAGCAAGTGTAATTTCTTTCTCAAGGAGGTATCATTTCTTGGTCATGTTGTTCTGGGTGATGGTATATCAGTGGACCCAGAGAAGGTCATAGCTGTCAAATCATGGCCCGCTCCCATATCAGCTTCTGAAGTGAGAAGTTTCTTCGGACTTGCGGGTTACTACCGACGGTTTGTAGAAGATTTCTCTCGAATAGTGGGGCCCATGACTCATTAACTTGCAAGGATCAGGAGTTTGTATGGACAGACGAGTATCAAGCCGCCTTTGATGAGTTGAAGAAGCGATTAACCACAACACCGATCTTGACACTACCATCGGGCCCGGGAGGATTTCTGATCTACAGTGACGCATCCAGGAAGGGGTTAAGATGCGTATTGATGCAGCACGGTCGTGTAGTAGCCTATGCATCGCGACAGTTGAGGGTACACGAGAAGAATTATTCGACCTACGAACTAGAGCTCGCAGCGGTTATCTTTGCTTTGAAACTATGGAGACACTACTTGTACGACGAGAATGTTGATATCTACAGTGATCATAAGAGCCTCAAGTATGTGTTCACACAGAAGGAGTTAAATATGCGACAACAACGTTGGTTGGAGTTCATGAAGGATTACGAGATCGAGCTACATTATCACCCGGACAAGGCTAATGTTGTGGCAAACGCATTAAACCGTAAGCCCATGGCACACTTTTTGACTATACAGAAGGAGTTGATTAGAGACTTGGAGCAGCTTGGTATTGAGGTAGTATTACCTGGAGCCGATGGTGTATTAGCCAATCTCCAAGTGCAATCATCATTGGTAGAGCGCATCAAGGTAGCATTGCCCACTGATGCTAGATTTAAATGGCTCAGAGAAAGTGTCACGACCCGCACCCGCTTTTCGGATGCAAGCTCATGAGTAAGCCAGCTACGAATCGAGCGGACTCCAACCCGACTCGAATATGTATAAGCTGTCAAGGTCATAGTATCATAACTAATCTAAACTATATCTCAATCCACAGGAATTATATAAATAAGAATGAACAAGTATGGGTCATGGTCTGCAGCCCATTAGCATATTGTTCGATTAGACTCTATGAATGATATGAGTCTATAAATAAGCAGAGTATATCATGGTACTGAATATAAAGCACGAAATAATAATAAAATATCACAAGCAAATACCTATATCATAGATCATAATCCTCTATCATCCTGCTCTGCTAACTAACTCCATGTAGTCGCTAAACCTGAACAGATCATCAGGTCCTCAGAGGACTAGCAAGATACATAAAATATGCCTATCTAACAGTTTAATCATGCAATAATATATCCAGGGTATAAACAGGATCTAGACATGAGACTGAAAGGTGGCTGTTGACAGGTAACTATGAACACGGATACGGGATCAAGTATGCATACATGAACTGCTGGTAGATCAATGGATACCAACCCTCACCCCAAATGTGGACTCGTAGGTCAATTTCAAGACAAGTCACCCTCGCCCCGTGTGTGGACTCGCAGGTTATGGAAAAGACAAAGGAATAGCAGTTCACTCATACTTACTTGCAGACACGACTCAGTCAAGACACAGGTGAAGACACGACACGACCCAATCACGATACACGAGAGAACTAGTCCAATATGAACTAACAAGGCTAACCATGTACAAGGACTATAGCTATACTAGCATGTACGATGTACAAATCACAAGTAACAACTAACTAGTAAAACTATATAATAATAGAAATATGCATGTAAATAAACTGTAGAGGGAGACAAGGTATACTTGCCTGGAGGTTGCACGAAGATCCAATAATACACAGTCAACTGGTAAGCCATACAGTCCAAGTCATCGCAACTGTCTCCGAAAGATGAAACAAACATTACCAATGTTCTCAGAATAGTCAAATTAGCTAGGATTGTCTGTCCTTAAGTCCAATTCTGGACACAAGGGCAAAACGCTAATTTTGGGCAAAAATGATGTCCGTCGTTGGACCCGCTTTGCACCGAAAATCGTGCCAGAGTTAATGGTCTCTAAAGTCATTAAACTATATGCCTACAGATCCGATTTTTCGATACGAACCCAATAGTATGTCCAGTTTTGGATTTCGAAGGGACGTGCACAAAATCGCCCGTTGAATCGGACAATGGGGCCCGCAAAATGGCGTTCCGATTCAACTGTCTGAGAATTGGACCAAACTTAGCATACAGGACCAGGAAAACGATACGGTCCTGTTGGCGCAAGTTTCGTCTCGATCTGACGAGCGTGCACAAAGCAATTGGGAAACTTGCACAGAGGCCAATACGGTAAATTTTGACGGATACGCATCAAATTCGTCGCACACACGCGACTAATTTGAATTCCGCCAAAGCCCACACGACCACAAAGCCGTTATGCACCTTTCCATGCCTTCGGTTCGTGACCAAATCGCCCGGTTTGGCGGGACGCACGTGGTATCGGTCAATTTCTTATTTTTTCAAAAACAATTTTTACAAGTTTATTGGAATTTTCACACGCTGATTTCTCGACGCACACTAGCTGATATTAAAAACTATGGAAAGGAAATTGAAGGCCTCTATGTTGTCTAAACTTTCTTAGATTAAAACGTTTTTATAAAACTTTTGTACTGTTTGTGAGTCGGCTTCAAAAACGGGGTCTCGCAGTGTTTACACTGTTCTTAAGGACAAGGTTTTTCTAAAATTTCTACCTCGATTCTTGTACCATACGATCAAATTACACTCGGTCGATTTGATAGGATTTCGTCTCGGTTATATTGGCTATCCGTAGCAAGTTATGGATCGAAAAACGATGGAGAATACGCGAATAATTATACAGAGGAACAGGGTACCTGGCGGTCTGTTGGGCGCTGATACCGCGGCTTGGTTCGGTCGGCCTCCGGCAGTCCGCACGGCCGCGCGCGGCGGTCCTGGGGCGCGCACGTGGTGGCGGATTGGTCGGCCAGTCCATGGAGGGTGGCATTAGTTAGGATTAAGGTTTTCGATCCGTTTCCTTACTCGTTCTATACACCAATATATATATATATCGAACAGTTGGTTTCGTGGGAAGGCTCGGTTACTGCTGTTTGGATTGAATCATGGATTAAATATATATAGTATATATTTATATTCACTTATAAATATACATAAACACATATATAGTATATATTTATATACACCTACACATATATATATACACATACACATAAATACCTATGTATATATGCATACATATATACTACATACACACATATACATATATCTATATATAATATGTATTTATAAATACACATATACACATATACAATATATATTTATACATAACACATATATATATATATATATTAATAAATTACATGCCCATATAATTAATATATTTATCCTGGTATTTATACATATATATATAATATATATTTAAATACCACAAATTCTATACAAACAACACAATATTTAAATACAATCAAATATAATAATATCTAATAGTAAAAATGTATCACCATAAAATAATATAATAATAAAGTAATCATATGGTGTTTTGGTGAATTCATACTATTCACCTTTATTTGGGTCCAGAAAATTGTACAAATATGGTAAAACAATATTTAATAATAATAATACCTAGAATCTACCTATAACAAATATTCTTAGAAAATAATTGCCAATTTCAAAAATATATACAAAAATACTTGTACTTACCAAACATGTCTACATGGTCGTACTTGGTCCCACTACATGCCTACCTGGACTTAGATTTGGTTCGGCCCAGTACGGGCTAACTTGGTACAACCGGGTTCCTACAAAATCAATAAATCTAGTAATAATTAATCAAACTCATTTATAATGGTCATGCCATAACTTGGCCTGGTTTTCCTAGTTAGGACACTCCTATGGCTCAGCATTTCCCTACCATAGCTAAATACTAGTCGAAGCACGCTACTGCACTATCCGTGCCATAATTCCTAACCGTCTTGTACTCAAAAACTCCATCATAGCTAAAGTCATATACCGTAAAATAATTAATTCTAAAAATCTAAAAATCACCATTTAAATCAATTAAATAAAAAAATATTTTAAAAAAATTCGGAAAAGGAAGCTACAGAAAGGATTGAAGCAGGAGAGCAGACGGGATTGAGGATCCATTTCGATGGGACATTACGATGTGGTTATCTTATTTATGTTCCCAGTGGAGAGTTGCGGCAGGTGTAACACCAAGTTTTTCAGATGAGGGTAATTTTGAAATTTTGTAATTATTATTATTATTGATAATTGTTTCATATTATGATTTTTGGTAATTTTTAATAATTTTTAAACTATTTAAAAACTGGTTTAAGTCGTGACTAGTGATTTTGATGTGCTGCCAGTGAAACCCTGGATACTGCATGACCTAGAGCCTAACCGTGTCATTAGGATGATTTAATTATCATTTTTAGCCTAAGGGTAATTTGGTTATTTTGACTTATTTGAATTATTTGATGATTTATTGAATTGGTGAATTCTAGTTGACCTTGACTTGTTGAGACCTAGTGAACTAGCCTAGAGGCTAACCCTAGCCATGGTGACCCTAGTCTAACTTAGGTTAACCTACTTTTAGTCATTAGAAACTAATTTTGGATTATGAGCATTAGTTTAAGTGAATTTAAGTCATGGCTTGTGGTTTCATGAAATGACTTATGGCTTAATGATTTGATTGATCATGACTTAAGCCCATGGGCCATTTAGTAAACCCTAACCCTTATTATTGAGCTTATGACCAGCCATAGGGATCCTCACTCTATTTAAACACTTATTCATTAGGGCATGCCTCTTTTTATCATTCCAACACTTGGAGAAAAGAAAGGTATTTCCCCTTCCAAAAATCCCCATAAATCTATTTTAATTCCTTTTTAATCCTAGTCTTTTGCATTAGGTTCTAATTTTTGTATAGTTGTCATTTTTGGAGGTTAATTTCAATTTGGGATTAATTTGGAGCTTTTGGCCATCAAGAGGAACACCCCCATTTAGAGCTTTTTTATGCAATTTGCACTCATAGGTAACCACCCTCAAATTGTGTTTTAATTCCGATTTTATTACATGATGGATTAGGAATAGGTGTCCCCTAACTTTCGGAGGAATTTTGTGTCATTTGTAGGTTACGTGTCCGTATCGGACACGTATCGAACCTAATAGCAAGGTGTTCGACGAAATGCCCGAACCGACTCGATTTGCCATTTTTGCAAATCCATTTGAATGGAAACCTAGATCAAGGGATTGGTTATGCATTTCTGTAATTTTTTCCTAATTTCAGTTTCGTGTCGTGTCCACACGGGGACACGAACACACTGCCGTGCGCACGAACACAGTGCCCTGCTGCTCGGGGGCGACACAGGACACGACACGGACTCTCGTGAGCTAATTTTTTGTGGACACGTGCGCCTAGTGTCTGACACAACCCGCACAAATTTTGGCCAGATTTCGTTGAGTGATCAGTGAGAAATCTCACTCTTACTGGCCACATTGGCCGCGCGCACGAGCTGTACACGCGTGCATTCGACCCATTGATACGCGGTTCGACACGACACCACGGTCCACGTGGACATGGGACAGGCACTTAGACACATCCCCTAGTCTTGGCGAATACTGGGGCACGACCACGAGACATGTGGATGTGTGTGTCGTGTCCTACACACACGTGAACCCGTGCATGATGCTGTGACAATACACAGTGTCTGAAACTTACCCGATTTGGGTTTTTGACACTTGGATACGTTGTGTCGTGTTGTGGTGGACACCTATGGACACCTACAACACATACACATATGGGGGCACGATTACCAACCACTAGTTTTGGTTCTTAGCTAGGTTTTGTGTCGGATTTGGGTTTACCCCCAATGTTCAGTGATGAACAGTATTTCCTGGTATTTTTCAGTATTTTAAAATGAATTTCAAATCGATTTTTATGTATATATGTATGTATGTTTGTGTGTATATACATAGTATATGTGTATGTATATGTATATGAGTATGTAGGTATGTATATATGTGTGTAGGTGTATATATATGTGTGTGGGTGTATGTATAGGTGTGTGTATATATATGTAATGTGTGAGTGTACATAGACCTCTATTTTAGCCAAAACTGAGAATGGGTTTCCCATAACCGATAACCCTAATCCTAACCCTTGCTAACCCTAACCCTCACACCCTCACACTCTCACTCACTCTTGTACACACACACACACTCTCACCCTCTCATTCACTCTCTCTCTCTAAATATATGTTATGTATATATATATATATATATATATATATATATATATATATATATATATATATATATATTTATGTATATATATATATATATATATATATATATATATATATATATATATGTTACATATGTATATATATGTTACATATGTATATACATATGTATATAAAAAAAAAAAAAATATATATATATATATGTTACATATGTATGTTTGAATATATATATATATATATATAAAAATAAATATATATATATATATATATATATATATATATATATATATATATATATATATATATATATATATATATATATATATATAAATATTATGTATATTTAGTTGGGTTATATATGGTATTATCTATAGTTGGGTATATATAGGTTATGGGTATATACACTACACCAAATTGTCTAACTACTAATGGCCCTTTTTTTTAGTTTCTAACGGGTATAACATGTTACAAACTACTAACACTATAGAGCTGTTAGTATTTACTCTAGTCCATTACTAATACACTTTTTTTCTAGCTCTAACCATTTATTATTATTTAATAAAAATAAGCCATCTGTTACCAATAAATTCCCCTCAATTTACCATAAAATTTTCACCTGTGAAAATTCTTGGCGCAAAGCCAAAACTCGGCGGCAAATTTGCCTCCAATTTTATAATATATCACCCTATCAATTCTCTCTCTCTCTCACAAATTCCCTCAGCCATCCGTTCTATCTCCCTTAAATTTTATAAAACCCTAACCTACGGCGGTCGTCGTGCACTTGCGGCCGTCGTCCACGTGCGGCAGCCGTCCACCTACACCCGTCCACCTACGGCGGTCGTCCACTTGCGACGGTCGTCCACCTGCGCCGACATATAGGCGACGCCGGCCATTCCGGCACGATGTTGTCCGATTCCCTCGTGGTGACTTCTCCTTTCTTTCTTTTTTAAATTTTCCTATGGTTAATAGGGTTCACATTTTGGAAATATCAATATGTATTGTTTTTCAATTCTATCAAATTTTTTTCATATGTGATGTTAAGTAAGAAGCCCTAGTTTTTTTTTCTTTTTCTAATCACTATTGAAGAAAGTTGGTTTTTTTAGTATATTGTCTCAAAATTCTTTTTTTTTTAATCAAAATTGTACTACCCCATGTTGATTACATGTTAATCTTATTTGTAGGTAACTAAATTTTTCTGTTATTGCTCACAGAGTAGGTATGGGATTAGTCTATAGTGATCGTTGGTCCTTATTTTTCTGATATTGTGAAACGTAGGTACTTAAGAAAATGAGTAATGATAATGATGATGATGTAAGAGTTCCCCTAAAAATTTAAGCTGAAGGAGGGGGTAGAGTTGATAATTCAAGTCCAGGGTTTATATTGCTCTTGCAATCTCACGTGGGTTTTAGTTGATAATTTTCAGTCTCACCCTTTGGTCAGGTGGTTCTAGGAATATAGAGCATCGTAATCTTGTTGATTATAACGGAAGGATTGGTCGAGAACCCTTATCATGGTTGTCTCTCTTGACATTGAGAAGGTTTTCCATTTATATCTGTATGTGCCGTAACTTTGCGTACTTGGCCATTTGTATTGCTTAGTAACCAGAACCCCCTGCAAACCCAGATTACATCCACTCATTGTCCATCATAATCAGTTCCTGCATATATTATCTATCTTGTGTATGAGTAGTCCTCTTCAAATCCTAGTATAATGGCATAACAATTTTCCTCTTGAATAGATATTTGACTTTGGTGATGGAATTTAAAACAATATTCAGTATTTTCTTTTTAACCTTATCACTCATAAGCCTCATATTAGAACACAAGGTTATACTACCCGGATTGTGCCTCAATAATTCCTTGTACTAACGCTTGCTTATTTATGTCATTATTAGGGTGGGAAGAAAAGGTAGGGATTCAAAGGAATGCCTGCATCACATGGTGCTTCGCTGTCACATAGAAGTATTGGTTCTATTGGCCAAAGAGATGCTCCTGGAAAGGTATAACCTACATAGATATGAAATTGTGTATGTACTACAAACTGTATTTACATGTTTCCTGATAAATAACGTGTCAATTGATTTTTAATCATCATATCAGTATATCTACGGTGACTTCTGTATTTAATCTCTTATGACATTGTACTGATTTTTAATCATCATATCAGTATATCTATGGTGACTTCTGTATTTAATCTCTTATGACATTGTAGGTATAATTTTTTACGACTGAATATTCTACTGGGAAATATTTTGTGCTTATGTTCTGTTGTGCATTTGCTACTATCTAAGCTTTAAATTAATTAGGTAGAACCAATACTTTTATGTGACAGCGAAGAACCATGTGACGCATGCATTCCTTTGAATCCCCACCTTTTCATCCCACCCTAATAATGATAGGAATAAGCAAACGTTAGTACAAGGAATTATTGAGGCACAATGCAGGTGGTATAACCTTGTGTTCTAATGTGAGACTTATGAGTGATAAGGTTAAAAAGAAAATACTGAATATTGTTCTAAATTCCATCACCAAAGTCAAATATCTATTCATGAGGAAAATTGTTGTCATTATACTAGGATTTGAAGGGGACTACTCATATACAAGTAAGATAATGTATGCGGGAACAGATTATGATGGTATACAAAGTACAAACAGTAACCAGAACCCCCTACAAACCAGAACTCCCTTACGCTCTCTACTCTGTTGCAGTATCCTTGCATAGTCTCAGGATACATACCCCCATTAACTCACAGGACACATACCCCCTGTAAACCCAGATTACATCCACTCATTGCCTATTTTACTATCAGCATTTGCTTGTTGTTTTAAGGATATCCTACAGTACAGATGATATTAAGGATTTCTTGTTGTTTTATAACTTTTCTACAAATATCTTTATACTGCATATCTAATGTTCCAGCAACTGCGGTGTTAAACTAAAGCAATAAAAATATAATCGAACCTGCAACTACTATGTTACATATCTAATGTTCCAGCAACTACTATGTTACATATCTATCATGGAGATTTGCAATGCTATGTATGACATGTTAATTTCCAAAAAAAGAAAAAAAATTATCGTCAAACGCAGTACAGGACATTCGATGCTTTACTCTTACAAAATTAGAAAATTTGGCACTCTGCTATCATCATTACTGCCCTCCATCACTTCCATTCATGACAATATCCTTTGTATACCAATTTACCAAATAGCTATGACTATTGTACTACCATCCACTCACCATTTCTGCTACCACCGACAGTAATACAGTAGCAATGGTGGCAAAAACTGGAACAGAGACTTATTGTGTTTCCATTTAAATCGGATAAGGGACTTTCATATTACCAAAAGAATGTAAGATATTGGGTTTTATGCAGGTTTTGTAGGTAAGTCTCTGGCATAATGTTCTTGCAATTAGTCAACAGTTCACACTCATATTTGTTGGTCACTAACATTCTCTTTTCCTGCACCAAAGGAGCTTCATATATGCTTGGGAGAGCTTTGACTACTGTATTTTAGGGAATAGTGGCTGATCGATATAGGAGAAAACCTGTAATTGTGTTTGGCATCGTCTCAGTATAAGTACAATTTTTTTCAACTTGCACATATAGTCATTATTTTTGGCCATTTTCGATTATTTTTTATTGCTTTATATTATACGTGATGTTGCTGAATTTATACTTTCGAGCATCTACCAGTGAGTTCGGAAATGACAGTCGAAAGCTTGACCTAGTATCGTTATCGAAATCAAACCCTTCCACTTTTGAGTATCTACCGGTGAGTTTCTCTCTTTATTAGCTCTGATACATTTTTAAAAACATTGATGTTCTATGAAGATGGTGTAAAAGTAAGACTGTTGTTGGTTATGAGAATAACCATTTCTTTCTTTGTAGCAGCTGATGCTTTGATTGCATGCTCTCTCTTTCTTCCTTAGATAAGAGGTTCTGATAGTAGATGAGTACATCAATCTCCGGTTTGTTTCAGAGCCATTTGACCTTTGGATTCAGGTTTGCAACCACTTTACACTAGAGTGCAGCTGAAGCTCTTCTTGAGCCATATGCTGGAAACTTTGAACTCATGGTGGATATAACAGGTTATTTTGGCCTTTGTATGATTGAGTTAATGATGGTATACAAAGTACAAACAGTAACCAGGTTCTAATTATGTCTACATTTTTTTTAGATGCATTAAGAATATTATTACAAATCTCCCCCCTGTTTTTTTCCTCTTTCCTTCATTTTAGAGTGGCTATTGTTATAATTCATGTCATAACACTGTGCTATCTGCAACTCCTCCGTTGCAACTAATCTTTCACCTGAAATGAAATCAACATTGAGATATTATACCCTGCAATTGGATTTAAATATTACATGACTGTTTGCTTGATTGGGCTGTAAATATATGTCCAAGCAATGCGGATACACTTATGAATATGCTTGTAGGTATGATAGGAAAAGTAAATTCACTGGTTCATGTGGCACAATAATATGGGGATAATCATCCAGGTTGGAATTACTTCTGATCGTGAACAATACATACATCGCCTTGGGAGGACTGGGCGTGAGGACAAATATGGAAAATGCATTTTATTGCTTGCGCCATGGGAAGAATATTTCATTCAAGAGATAAGTGATCTCCCCATAGAGAAGCGTCAACTACCCAATCTGGATTCAGATATCAAACATAAGGTCTATATATGCTCCTGTTATCTTAACTTGTGTGATTTCCAAGCCTGTTAAAAAAATTCTTTGTTCATCTTCTGTTCATCTTACATGATAGTGTTTTATATACTTCTTTTTAGATCTAATTGGTTATATATCTGTTTCATGAATTTGAAATGATAAATGTATCCGTTCTCGTACATATATGTTGCCTGGCATTTATGTCCTTACTGGTTCTTTGTTTTGGTGTTCTCTAGATAGCAGTGGCCACCTAGCTTGACTGATAGGGTCTACTGCACAGAAGGTCTATATATGCTCCTGTTATCTTAATTTGTGTGATTTCCAAGCCTGGTAAGTTTTCTTGATTAACCACTTTTTTCGATCTCTAACCTGCCTATTTAGTGGCGCTCGACCTGAAAAATGCACTTTAGAGAGCCAATGATTAATGATGGGCTTCATTTTCTTCTGATTAATGTCTACAAGTTGCTCAAGAGCCAGCAAGAGCATACCAATCCATGATTGGTTGAGAATGGACAAGTATCAGTAATCCTGGTTCATCAAACTTATACAATATTTGTCAAGCAATGACTTACTAAGAATTACTGTCATCTCTAATTAATAAGGTCAGCATTGTAGGTCAGCAGTATGGTAGGCTTTGTATGTTTGTATTTATTTTGGACTTTCATCATTGAAGGCGTGTACTGATCACCTGAGTATATTAGCTGGCCCATGTGTCTGACCCTCAGTTTGTTGTTGTATATTGTTGTTGCCTCGTTATATATTAGTTCAATTGATGCACATGAAGTTTTCCTAGATTATAATGTCAACAAGATTACCTCCCCTCTCGATCTAACTTGACTAATTCTGCAGGTGGTGTTGGACTTGGATGAAACTTTAGTATGTGCATATGAGACATCCAGTTTGCCTATATGTTCGCACTCAGGCAATTGAAACAGGTCTAAAATGTTTTCATGTCTTTGACAAGGTTAATTCTCTTTGAGCTGTTGCTTATTATATAGAACCTAATAACTTATTTAAATTAAATTGTGTGGGCTGCAGGAGGTTGAAGGAATACTAAATGTGAATCGTGTCATCGTATCTTCACTGCTGGACTTGAAGGTTTATAGTATCATTTTTAAGTATCCCTTTTATGCCAATTTGGAACGTTTAGAGCACATTAGAAATATTGAGCACTATAATATCTTAGTTCTCTCTTGTATGCATCCATGCATGTTAGTTTGCAGCTGTATATATGAAAATATATGTCGAGTCATATATCAATTCCCTCTAAACCCTTAGCGTGCATGGAAGTTTTTGTGAGGTGGAACAACCTTAATATACTGGAGCAACCTGCAGGTACAAGTTGTGAGGTAGGTGCACATTTTTATTGAAATATAGAAAAAGCAAATAATTTGAATTACTCTCGTGTTAGTAATTATCAACTCTATTGTCGTCCCTTTTTGAAGGCTCAATCGAAAAGGCGGAAACGAGATACAATCAAACATCTCTCTCATAACAGTTATATGGCCTCGTCAATTTCGATCATAATTGGTACAAAACGTTTCAAGATAGGGAAAACTCTTTATTCAGTTCCTCAAGCTTAATATCATTGTATCTTCACTGTATCTTCACTGCAGGAGGTTGAAAGAAGACAAAATGTGAATCATGTCACCGTATCTTCACTGCTGGACTTGAAGGTCTATAGTATCAGTAAAGGTATGTAGTATCAGTATCGGAATGATGTTTAAAAGGAAAAACAAAGAAGATAAATGGACTTTTTGGGGAAAAAATGATGTTTAAAATTTTCATGGCATATCTTGTGCTTGCAAGCATACTCGTCTTTAATCTATCATGGCATATCTCGGCTGATAACAACTTGGCAAGCATACTCGTCTTTAATCTATCATGGCATATCTTGTGCTTGCTGCACTGTTGTTGACCTTTGCCTTATCAAAGATTTCTTTCTTCATCAGCGATATAGGGAGTCATTAGAGCCTCCATGACTCATTAATGCACTACCATGCTATACACCAATCTGGAGAAGATTGTATTTGCATCCACTATTTTCTTGCCTTGCTTGTCTGTAGCTGTTGGACGCATGTATAATAGCATCATGTAGAAAATATCATTGGAGAATTTTTGTATGAATTGATGGAACAAAAGAGTAAGAAAATAGAGGAATCGTAGAAGGCATGAAAATGATTGATGGTCGATAAACGATAAGAAGAGTTAGGGAGGGAGGTTGCTCAAAAATATTCCTTCAGAATTTAGTTTTTTGCTAGGCTTCTAAATAAACTCATGTTCATGGTGCTTATAGTCTTCAAAAATTGTTATTAGCAACACCAATAATATTACAAATTCAAGTTTCAACTACGAACCTGTTGATATAGCAGATTGCATCATATGCATTGGAAGATGTGAACTGACCTTCTGTATGATTGTCAGTATGTAGGATCCTACAAAATCCGGTCATGAAATGTTTATCTGTTGGTTGAATTGGGCCAATCCTATTTCTGCTTTACTTACCTTATTTGAGCTTGTCAAGATTATTGTATGGATATAAGCATGTTAAAAGATTAGTGTTGTTAGTGTTGGCTTCAATAAATCTTGAACCTGTTTTTTTGCATGATATTACATTTGATACATCTGATGCGTACTTATTTCGTTGTTTGTTACCTGTATGTTAATATGTTTAACATATCTTTTAAGATGTAATTACACTAGCTTAGTGACTTGTTCTGTCACAAAACTTGTATTCATTTGTACTGCTCTGTTGTGAAGTTCCTTTAAAAAGGGAATGCATTTTTTGGGTGCAGATTTTGGATTACTGTATCACTTCCTTTGCTTCCTGTGAAGATGGTTCCTTGTAGTACTGCACCAGATGGGTGAGTGATTCACTGCAACTGAAGTTTTTGCATCTCATTCTTGTTTGTACATTTGGATGATTGTGGAGTATTTGCTATGTGTACGAGTTACTTATACATCAACATTGTATCTCCGCTGCAATTATTTAATTGGGTCATATATATGTATTTTGTTTTCAAGATTCTACTTCCGCTGCAACTATTTTTATGGGTAATTGAAGGTAATCCCCTCAAGGTTTGTAAAACTTAATAAATTTCCTTGCTGTCAAAATTTTGCTAGTGAAATCCATGTTGTTCTTTCCTTGAATTGTCAGCTAGAATCCCATTTGACATCATTTATTTGCTAAAACACCTTCATGCCCTTCTAAAATTAATTGCAGGCGCAAGTTGTGAGGTAGGTGCACATTTTTATTGAAATATGGGAAAAGCAAATAATTTGAATTACTCTCGTGTTAGTAATTCTAAAAAAAAAATTTCCATTTTTTTTAAATATACTAACGATCCAGTCCCGTTAGTATTAAATTCTAAAATTGTTTTTTTTTATATTTTTAAAATCTTCCAACGGCCATAGCCCGTTAGTATTTATATCTACATATATTTATATGCCTGTTAGAAAAATAATTACTAACGGCTACAGCCGTTAGAAAACTTTAAATACTAACGGGCATGTCCGTTAGAAGGGTAGTTAGTAATATTACCCACACCTATATACTCACGGAATATACCCGTTAGAATTATTTTTTCTAACATGTTTAGACTGTTGGAATATAGGTATTTTGGTGTAGTGATACATATATTTTGTATATATATATATATATATATATATATATATATATATATATATATATATATATATATATATATATATATATATATATTATTTTTTTTTTTGAAAACCCCTACTCTTTATTAATCAAGGCTCAAAATGACGAAGCCTGAGACATATACAAGGCACAAAAAGAGGGTATATAATATATAAATATAAAAAAATATATATATATAAAATATATATATATATATATATATATATATATATATATATATATATATATATATATATATATATATATATATATTTGAAACCCCCCACTCTTTATTAATCAAGGCTCAAAATGCCGAAGCCTGAGACGTATACAAGGCACAAAAAGAGGGTGTACAGCAAAATAAGACGGGGGAAACCGATTCACTCGGTTATAGGAAGCGGTGGAGCGGGGACCAGAAAGTGCTCGAGCAGTGGTGACACAGCGTGCTCTGTTTGCGACATTGGCGGTAGACTTCCCGGATGAGCTGGTCGGCTTGGAGCATGTGACCTTCGTATCTCGCTTTGTTGCGATTCTTCTAAATCACCCACGTGGCGGCTGCTGCGACGATCTGGTGCCCGTGGGATGCGCAACCCCAATCGGCCGCAAGATCGTGGAAGCGTCCGCCGCTCGGCTCTATACAGAAGCTTAGGTTGAGGGTCCTCCAGATACCCCTGGGCAGGTTCCCTTGGTAAAAGATATGGTCGATAGTCTCCATCTGGTGATTAGAACAGCAATTGCAAGCTGAGGCTAAACTGATCCCAATGGTGTTGAGGATATCGTTAGTTGGCAATTTCTTTCTAATGGCTCTCCACATGAGGAAGGACCACTTCTTGGGGATGCAGGAGTGCCAATAATGGGCAGTGATTTGAGTGGTCCGGCCAATCCCATGGAGAGAGGGTCTAGCCGACTTAACTGAGAATTCACCTGACGCCTCGAGAGACCATCGCCACGCGTCAGCCTCCGGGCCGATCCTAAGACCTCAGATACGGATGCGGTCCTCCATATCGAAGCCTCCCCATTCGCGCATCTTGTCCCAGTCCCAGTCGTCAGTGGTGTGGTTCCACATGTCCTTGATCCTACAATCTCTCGGGGGTACCGTACGACTAGGGATCAAGCTATCCCCAATCCATCTCATATATATATATATATATATATATATATATATATATATATATATATATATATATATATATATATATATATATATATATATATGTTTTTGATATATATAAGTATAGGCCTTGTATATATATATATATATTATGTAGATGTAAGTTAAGTTTATATTATATAGGTATAGATGCCTATATATAGTGCCCTAGGATTACTAGCCTATGGCCCATGGTTAGTAGGTTTAGACTTGACCAATAGGTATAGTAGACTTAGATTGACTAATAGGTTGACCTTTGTTGACCATTATTGACCAAAGTCAACTATAGGTCAACCTTGACCTATAAATGGCTTGGATGGACATAGAAGGGACTAGTTGACTAAGATTTGACTAAACCATAGACTATTAGCTAGTTGATTTGAGTTTTACCTATATGAGTATTTTGTGACTGGGGTTATGTAGATGGCCTTATGTAGATTAAATATGTATGGGGTTAAGTGGGATACTTAGGAGTTATTTCATGATTTGAGTTAGAGTATGTGTTTAGCTTAATATAGATTTAAGGTTGGTATTTATATATATTATGTGTGATATACTAGTATGAATAATTGGTTATACCTTAGCCTTGTAGTATGGTATCTTAGGGTATTCTAAGTTATGTTATCTTATGAATTGTTTTGAGTTAGCCGTATAGAGTTGACTTAGATTGTTAATGCTTGACCCTTAACCTAATGACCTTGTGACTAGTCTATGTTGACCAAAACCTTAGTTAGTCTAAGTTTGACCTAGATTTGACTAACCTTGACTTTTTTGACCTTGTTTGACTTAGTTGACTCCTTATGACCTAGTATGACTAAGTTGACATAGTTTGACTGTTAGAGTTGACCAAGTTGACTTCGATCTAGATTGGCTTAGAATTCATATAGATTGCATCATAAACATCATTTACCATGTTTTAAACACATTACAACCTGTACTGCTCTATTTAGGACATTGTGACTCCAGCACAGACATCTGACATTACACTACTCTTTTTAGAGTATCAGGCGAGTACATTCTCTGATAGTTCTCTCATTTATTTGCCAGTTACTGTACTTCAGTTCTATTTAGTTTTATGTGATTCTCTGATACCACACGTATCGATATTTCTGGATTCATGTATACGACACACTCACCATATTGTCTGGCCTCTATTACTGGAATCATTCTGGATTTATTACTAGTATCGTGTTTGGCTGGACTCTCTCGATTCTCGTGTCTTATACTGGATTCACTTGTATTACGGGGTGGAGAAATATTAAGTAAGGAATGTAGACATACCCCAAATATGGAATCTCCAAACTGGAATCTACTGGAAGCATAGCTATCTCTCGCCTGATCAGTGAGAGATGTGTCTGATACCTACAGCCGTTTACATGTCGATCTCAGTATTTTGAAACACACTATTAGAATATAGCTGGTCTCACATGGATTCTTGATCACTGACTAGAATCGTCTTGAACTGGATTTATCTTGTATTAGATTCGTCCCACACTGGATTTACATAGGATTACACTTGGTTTACATTTACTGTCTGGACTTACCATGTTACTCTAGTTTAGCTAGTTTACATTTACAGTCTTCATTGCCATGATTCTACTCTTGTTTTACTTACTTACTTTTCTTGTATCTTATCTGTTTCTCTATACCATCACCTGTATATAAAAACCACCATGTTCATCAATAAAACTACCTATAACTGCTTTATAGTTCCCTGTCATTACTTGGGTTTTCTTGATGAGTTGTACTCGTTCCTGTCCTGACTGGACCTGTTGTAAATTTTACAGATGATTGCCCTGAGGACACGTGCCCTACATATTACTGACCAGGAGATGGCTTAGCTATCTATGGCCCCGACACTCAGGAGTGATAGCTAGTTTGTCTTGTTTTAGCTTTCATGTTTTAGAACTGGAGTTATATATATAAATTAAGACATGTAGTTGAGATTGTCTGAGATTATATTATTAGTTGTTGGTTTTTATTTCTGCTATTTAGTCTTAGTTTTTATCTTTTGTGCTATCATATCGTTCTTAGACTGTGATTGAGATTCATTATATCTATACTTGTCCTCCGTTCGGAGTTGAGATTCGACAAGTACATTATGTAATTGCGTGAGTTGGTTGGTTAGATAGTGACCTAGAATAGCGTTCTACCGCCGACACTGCGGCGTAGGCTGGGCGTTGTTACGCGCTCGTACCCTCAAAGTCGGTGCGGGTCGTGATACGTTTTTAGTGGTGGCCCATGCAGGTCGAGAGTCGCATTAGTACGATATCGTGGTAGTATGGCGACTTAGTTGTACTGCCACGAGCCTGCGATAAGATTGAGAGATAGGCTTTAACGGAGAGGCGCTCAATCACAGTTAGGAAAAATTCTGCTTTAATTTATACCATCTATATATCTTGCTGATTGTCTTCCTTGAAATTAACTGTCCTCCCTTGATTTATCGCTTCTATCTCAGTATTGATTTCTTGTTTGATCTGTGTCTCCAGGATGGTTGAGACGAGATCACATTACCCAAGACCGGGGGACGCTGCAGATGGGTCTGCCACCTCTCACCTTGAGCAGCCAGTTCCTCGTACCACAGCCCTAGTCATGCCAGCTGGGGTGGGTGTTTCAACAGCTTTCAGAGGAGTACCTCCACCAGCTGAAAGGCAGAGCCCGGTGCTTCCTGAGATCCTTCCACAGCAGCAGCCTCCACCTGCGGGGATGGTAGATATTGCTCATCTATTCTCTTTTGTGGAGAGGATTTTGGCGTCTCATCAGCAGCAGCAGCAGCGACAGACTACTGATTTCCGTTAGAGGATTGACGAGGCCCATCAGCTAGTCCGTACTACTATGGAGATGTTGACTGCTCAGGGGAAGCAGCTGCAGCCTCGTCGTAAGGAGAAGGATATACAGGACTTTCAGAAGATGCATCCCAGAGAGTTCCTGGGCACTGAAGGTATTCATTATGCAGACGACTGGATAGAGCATATCGAGGAGATATTCTGGCTGACAGAGATACCAAATCGACTCCATATCGAGGCGGCGGGCAGTCAGATGCAGGACTTAGCCCGTGTGTGGTACCAGACAGATCCCAGTATGGGAGTTGAGGGCCAGACTTGGGCCCAGTTCAAGGAACTGTTCAAGGAGCAGTTCTTTCCTGATGTGGCCTTGGGAGGCATAGAGACACAGTTTGAGGGTCTGGTTCAGGGGAACCAGACGGTAGCTGAGTACGCCGGGGAGTTCTGTCGATTGGCCCGGTTCATAGATGACTTGACTGAGAAGACGAAGACGAGGAAGTTCCGTCGAGGATTGATTAGGAAGGTTCGATCGCTGACTAAGAGCGACCGGAACGCTACCTTTGCGGAGATATTTTCTAGGGCTATGGCAGCGGAGGACGACCTGGGTTGAAGTTGAAGAGGGGTCATGACTTCCAGAGTGGTAGCAGCAGCGGAGGCCAGGCCAAGAGGCCTCACGTTCAGATTCAGCAGACCCGGGCGCCGATGATGGTTCAGCAGGTACAGCATCAGTATCGGGGTCAGGACCCGAAGACGATCAGTTGTTCCTACTGCAGGAAGTTGGGATACACCAGGGAGCAGTGTAGGAAGAGGCTGAAGGTTTGTTATTCCTGTGGGTCTGAAGCCCACCAGAAGATAGACTGTCCCTTTGCACCTCCTTTGAGGAAGCTAGGCGACCTGTAGCTCAGCACTAGAGGGGTAGAGCTTTTGCGATGGCGGTCGAGGAGACCGACGCTGCAGGTGATGGGTTAGCAGGTTTGTCCTTCTCATTCTTCCTCCCTACTTTTCTGTGTGATTCCATTAGTACCTGCCAGGATATCGTTTATGATTTGCTAGATGGTATAGCTACCCCGTTCGAGATTGTGAAATCACGACCAGTAGGACTGTGTTGCGTGTTATCTTTGACTTTGATTTATTGGGGGTTTGACCTAGTAGGGATACGATTATTTTAATTTCAAGGACAAAATTTTACTAGGGGGTAGAATTGTAACACCCAGTTTTCTAGATGAGAGTAATTTTGAAATTTTGTAATTATTATTATTATTATTGATAATTGTTTCACTTTATGATTTTTGGTGAATTTTAATAATTTTTAAACTATTTAAAAACTGGATTAAGTCATGACTAGTAATTTTGATGTGCTGCCAGTGAAATCCTAGAGACTGTATGACCTAGAGCCTAACCGTATCATTAGGATAATTTAATTATCATTTTTAGCCTAGGAGAATTTGGTTATTTTGGCTTATTTGAATTATTTGATGATTTATTGAATTGGTGAATTCTAGTTGACCTTGACTTGTTGAGACATAGTGAACTAGCCTAGAAGCTAGCCCTAGCCATGGTGACCCTAGTTTAACTTAGGTTAACCTACTTTTAGTTATTAGAAACTAATTTTGGATTAGAAGGATTATTTTAAGTGAATTTAAGTCATGGCTTGTGGTTTCATGAAATGACTTATGGCTTAATGATTTGATTGATCATGACTTAAGCTCATGGGCCATTTAGTAAAACCTAAACCTAATTATTGAGCTTATGACCAGCCATAGGGATCCCCACCCTATTTAAACACTTATTCATTAGGGCTTGCCTCTTTTTATCATTCCAACACTTGGAGAAAAGAAAGGTATTTCCTCCTTCCAAAAATTCCCATAAATCCATTTTAATTCCTTTTTAATCCTAGTCTTTTACATTAGGTTCTAATTTCTGTATAGTTACCATTTCTGGAGGTTAATTTCAGTTTAGGATTAATTTGGAGCTTTTGGCCATCAAGAGGAACCCCCCCATTTGGAGCTTTTTTATACATTTTGCACTCATAGGTAACCACCCTCAAATTGTGTTTTAATTCCGATTTTATTGCTCGATGGCTTAGGAATAGGTGTCTCCTAACTTCTGGAGGAATTTCGTGTCATTTGCGTTAGGTTACGTGTCCGTATCGGACACGTATCGAACCTAATAGCTAGGTGTTCGACGAAATGCCCGAACCGACTCGATTTGCCATTTTTGCAAATCCATTTGAATGGAAACCTAGATCTAGGGATTGCTTATGCATTTCTGTAATTTTTTTCCTAATTTCAATTTCGTGTCGTGTCCACACGGGGACAAGAACACACTGCCGCGCGTACGAACACAGTGCCCTGCTACTCGGGGGCAACACGGGACACGACACGGACTCTCGTGAGCTGATTTTTTGTGGACACGTGCGCCTAGTGTCTGACATGACCCTCACAAATTTTGGCCGGGTTTTGTTGAGTGATCAGTGAGAAATCTCACTCGCACTGGCCGTCCAGACCGCGCGCGCGAGCTGTACACGCGTGCATTCGACCCACTGATACGCAGTTCGACACGAAACCACGATCCACGTGGACACGGGACAGGCAGTTGGACACGTCCCCCTAGTGTAGGCGAACACTAGGGCACGACCACGAGACACGTGCATGTGTGTGTCGTGTCCTACACACACGTGTACCCGTGCACGACGCTGTGACACTGCACAGTGTCTGAAACTTACCCGATTTGGGTTTTTTACACTTGGACACGTTGTGTCGTGTCGTGGTGGACACCTATGGACACCTACGACACGTACACATATGGGGGCATGATTACCAACCACTAGTTTTGGGTCTTAGCTAGGTTTTGTGTCGGATTTGTGTTTACCCCCAATGTTCAGTGATGAACAGTATTTCCTGGTATTTTTCAGTATTTTAAAATGAATTTCAAATCGATTTTTATGTATATATATATGTATGTTTGTGTGTATATACATAGTATATGTGTATGTATATGTATATGAGTATGTAGGTATGTATATATATGTGTGTAGGTGTATATATATTTGTGTGGGTGTATGTATAGGTGTGTGTATATATATGTAATGTGTGAGTGTACATAGACCTCTGTTTTAGCCAAAACTGAGAATGGGTTTCTCATAACCCTAATCCTAACCCTTGCTAACCCTAACCCTCACACTCTCACACTCTCACTCACTCTTGTACACACACACACACACTCTCACCCTCTCATTCACTCTCTCTCTAAATATATGTTATGTATATATATATATATATATATATATATATATATATATATATATATATATATATATATATATATATATATATGTTATATATGTATGTTTGAATATATATATATATATATATATATATATATATATATATATATATATATATAAATAAAAAAAAAAAATATATATATATATATATATATATATATATATATAAATATTATGTATATTTAGTTGGGTTATAGATGTGGGGATTATATATATATATATTGGTTGTATATAGTATTATCAATAGTTGGGTATATATAGGTTATGTGTGTATATATATATATATATAAATATATATATATATATATATATATATATATATATATATATATATATATATATATATATATGTTTTTGATATATATAAGTATAGGCCTTGTATATATATATTATATAGATGTAAGTTAAGTTTATATTATATAGGTATAGATACCTATATATAGTGCCCTAGGATTACCAGCCTATGGCCCATGGTTAGTGGGTTTAGACTTGACCAATAGGTCTAGTAGACCTAGATTGACTAATAGGTTGACCCTTGTTGACCATTGTTGACCAAAGTCAACTATAGGTCAACCTTGACCTAAAAATGGCTTGGATGGACATAGAAGGGACTAGTTAACTAAGATTTGACTAAACCCTAGACTATTAGCTAGTTGATTTGAGTTTGACCTATATGAGTATTTTGTGACTAGGGTTATGTAGATAGCCCTATGTAGATTAGATATGTATGGGGTTAATTGGGATACTTAGGAGTTATTTCATGATTTGAGTTAGAGTATGGGTTTAGCTTAATATAGATTTAAGGTTGGTATTTATATATATTATGTGTGATATACTAGTATGAATAATTGGTTATACCTTTGCCTTGTAGTATGGTATCTTAGGTATTCTAAGTTATGTTAGCTTATGAATTGTTTTGAGTTAGCCCTATATAGTTGACTTAGATTGTTAATGGTTGACCCTTAACCTAATGACCTTGTTGACTAGTCTATGTTGACCAAAACCTTAGTTAGTCTAAGTTTGACCTAGATTTGACTAACCTTAACTTGGTTGACCTTGTTTGACTTAGTTGACTCCTTATGACCTAGTATGACTTAAGTTGACCTAGTTTGACTGTTAGAATTGACCAAGTTGACTTCGACCTAGATTAGCTTAGAATTCATGTAGATTGTATCATAAACATCATTTACCTTGTTTTAAACACATTATAACCTGTACTGCTCTATTTAGGACATTGTGACTACGGTGCAGACATCTAACATTATACTACTCTTTTTAGAGTATCAGGCGAGTACATTCTCTGATAGTTCTCTCATTTATTTGCTAGTTACTGTACTTCAGTTCTATTTAGTTTTATGTGATTCTCTGATACCACACGTATGGATATTTTTGGATTCATGTATGCGACACACTCACCATATTGTTTGGCCTCTATTACTGGAATCATTCTGGAATTATTATTAGTATCGTGTTTGGCTGGACTCTCTCGATTCTCGTGTCTTATACTGGATTCACTTGTATTGCGGGACGGAGAAATATTGAGTAAGGCATGTAGACATACCCCAAATCTGGAATCTCCAAACTGGAATCTACTGGAAGCATAGCCATCTCTCGTCTGATCAGTGAAAGATGTTCCTGATACCTACAGCCGTTTACATGTCGATCTCAGTATTTTAAAACACACTGTTAGAATATAGCTGGTCTCACCTGGATTCTTGATCACTGACTAGAATCGTCTTGTACTGGATTCATCTTGTATTAGATTCGTCACGTACTGGATTTACATAGGATTACACTTGGTTTACATTTACTGTCTGGACTTACCATGTTACTCTAGTTCAGCTAGTTTACATTTACACTCTTCATTGCCATGATTCTGCTCTTGTTTTACTTACTTACTTTTTCTGTACCTTATCTGTTTCTCTATACCATCACCTGTATATAAAAACCACCATGTTCATCAATAAAACTGCCTATAACTGCTTTATAGTTCCCTGTCATTATTTCGGTTTTCTTGATGAGTTATACTCGTTCCTGTCTTGACTGGACCTGTTGTAAATTTTACAGATGATTTTTTTTAGGACACGTGCCCTACAAATTATGGACCAGGAGATGGCTTAGCTACCTATGACCCCGACACTCAGGTTGATCGGGATTTTAGCTAGTTTATCTTGTTTTAGCTTTCATATTTTATAACTGGAGTTATATATATAAGTTAAGACATGTAGTCGAGATTGTCTGAGATTATATTATTAGTTGTTGGTTTTTATTTCTGTTATTTAGTCTTAGTTTTTATCTTCTGTGCTATCATATCGTTCTTAGACTGTGATTGAGATTCATTATATCTATACTTGTCCTCCGTTCGGAGTTGAGATTTGATAAGTACATTATATAATTACGTGAGTTGGTTGGTTAGATAGTGATCTAGAACAGTGTTCTATCGCCGACACTGCGGTATAGGCTGGGCGTTGTTACGCGCTCGTACCCTCACAGTGGGTGCGGGTCGTGACAACATGAGCTGATGACAGAGGCTCACAGTTTGACTTACTCTACTCATCCTGGAGGAACCAAAATGTACTGCGACTTACGACAGTATTATTGGTGGCACGGAATGAAGCGAGAGATAGCTCATTTTGTTGCCAAGTGCTTGGTATGTCAACAAGTGAAGGTAGCGCACCAGAGGACAGCTGAACTATTGCAGCCGCAACCCATTCCCGAGTGGAAGTGGGAGCACATTACTATGGATTTCGTCACAGGTTTTCCTCGGAGTCCTAGCGGACGTGACCCAGTGTGGGTGATTGTTGATAGAGTTACAAAGTCAGCCCATTTCTTACCTTTTAGAGTGGGCCAGTCGACAGGGGTATTGGCACAGATGTATATAAAGTAGATTGTGAGATTACACGGTGTGCCTATTAGTATTGTGTCGGACTGTGACTCGATATTTACCTCGCACTTTTGGAGGAGCATGCAAAAGAGTTTGGGCACCAAATTGAAGTTTAGCACAGCATACCATCCATAGACGGACGGCCAGTCTGAGCGTACCATTCAAACGCTAGAGGATATGTTGAGAGCGTGCACGCTTGACTTTGGAGGTTCATGGGAGGACCATCTTCATCTTGTTGAGTTTTTCTACAATAATAGCTATCAAGCGAGCATTCAAATGGCTCCATTTGAAGCGTTGTATGGTAGAAAGTGTCGGTCACCTGTTTGTTGGAGCGACAGAGGAGAGCGGCAGCTTTTGGGTCCCGAGTTGGTCTTGAGCATAGTGGAGATATATATAGTAGTAAAAAAAATGTATATATAATAATATAAAGGTGAACAGTGCCTTGGGGGCACTGTTTCTTATTTCTTCCCAACTCGAGCAAGAGGGCTTAACTCTGCTAATGGCGGATGCAACCCGAAGACCATCCCTCCAAATCCATTCAAAAATCCAAAAAATCAACCAAAATCTTTTCTAGATTAGATTAAACCCAAATTCTCTACTGATTAGATTAGGATTAAATAACAAACTTTAATTTAACTCAATATTAATGTGATCGGGAATCAATTTAAATCGTGCATATATAAGTAGGGTTTTTCAAAAATAAAAGGAAAACTTTCGGCCACGACCCACGCGTCTAGTGCCATTGTAGAACTCTCGACGAACTCGAAGACCCTCCCCAACCGACTGCAGAGCCTGTTCGCCGTCGGCGATCACCGGAGCCACGCACCACTCGCCTGGACCGACGGCAAAACAGAGGAAAATATGTTTCGAGAGCTGTCCAGGTATCAACTTTTCATCCCGATTTCTCCTCCAATACTAGATCGTTTTGAGTTTCATAAAGTTCTATGGAAACCCAGTATGACCTTCTTGAATTCCTTCCAAAGGAATTTGAACACGACGGCACGACCCTTCCGCGAATTTGACGCAAAGTCGATGATTTCTGTTCAAAAAATAGACCAGAATGTTAACCCAAACCCTTACTTGGGAAGCCAGTTTTTGAACCAAATATTAGGATTTTCGAAAATATGATTGAAAGCATTCAAAGACAACATATACGAGACTGAAACGCATCTGTTAGATTGACTCCTTGAATTACATGCATAAAGTTATTCATTATTAAAGACTCACGAAAAACTGTTTTTTCAAAACTAAAATTTTTAGAAAACTTCTCGATACGGAATGCGCTCCGACAAACCGAGCGACATGGTCGTACGCTATACGCATCGAAAGGCGCGTATGGACGTTGCTGACGTGTGGGAACTGACGGAACTCAGTTTCCTCGCGTGTGTGCGACGAAATCAGTCTGTATCCGTCAAGATACCCTCTTGTATCGCCAATTTGCAAACATTGTCCTAACTTCATGTATAGTCATCGATTCGAGACGAAACATGTGCCAACAGGTCCGACTCGAAATTCTAGTCCTACATGCCATGTTTGGTCCGATTCTTAGAAGGTTGATTGGAACGCCAAAATTTGGTGGGCCCGCGACCCAATCTAACGGGCAATTTTGTGTACGGCTAATCAGAATCCAAAACTGGACATACCATTGAGTTCCTCTCCTCAAACTAAATTCGTAGACATGTAGTTTGATGACTTTAGAGACCATAGACTTTGGCACGCATTTCGGTGAAAAGCGGGTCCAACGACGGACATCATTTTGACCCGAAATTATGATTTTGCCCCTGTTCCAGAATTGGACTTTTGGACAGGAATTTTTTAGGTATATCTTCTTCACTGAGATCATTTTTGATGTTTGTTTCAGCGTCTGGAGTCATCTGTGATTTGTGAGTTTTGTGCTGACGCTTGCTATTCTTGGATTTTTGTCCTCGCACCACAGGCAAGTATACCTTGTCATAGATTCTGATTGTGCTCATTTATTTTTAGTATATTTTATCATTGTATATTGCTTTCTCTTATTTGTCATTTTTTTTATATTGGGCATCCAAGTCACACTTGGGTGAGGACGACTAGATTTAGTCGTTTTCGTTATTTTTATATTTTATTATGCATGTCGACCTATAGTTAAACGACCACCTTATGTGTGTAGGATATTCTCGTATCTCTTATGGCCTTGACACATGTGTATCACGGGATGAGTAATTTCATATAGGATACGGACTTGAGTATTCGACTGGCCATCGATACGTATGGGTCGTGCGACGGATAGGAGGTAATTGCTACTAGTGTGTTGAGTTAGAAGCCGTAGCAGTTGCCAACTTGTCAGGCTGTAGATACATCTTGGACAGAAGAATTGGGGGGAGGGACAGCTACTAGCGTATGGGCTACGTTTATTTTTACACACTTTATGGGCCGATAGTGACTCGTATGAGCGCTACTTTCTGTCCCTGGCCGATAGAGACTCGGATGAACGCTACTTACTGCCACTCTTTGTTTACTCGGCTGATCCTACAGCCCCTGCGTTGAACGTTGTCCTCAAAGTGCATCTCATATAGACGGTTAGAAGATCCTGTAGAGTCTTAGTTGCATATTTTACACATTCAGTTACTTTGGCATGTTTTCTGTATCTTGTTACGTCCCTCTGAGGTCTTGGTGATCTCTCTATGATTAGACGAGCAGGACAATCCCGAGGAGTACAGTGCAGCATTGGATCCATCATACATCGGTGACGAGGCATCTCCTGCTCATACTTAGTTTTTATTCTTTATTATCTAAGACCATGTATTGGACATCTTTTATCATCTTTCTTGCTGCTTGAGGAGGTTGGACTCCATTTAGTTGAGACTATTTTTCTATAGCTGTTTGGAGTAGGAATGTCCACCCGGCTATATTTTAACATCATCATTTATCTTATTTAGTGGACTTTATTATATTCTCTGTGTTGAGCTGTGGATGAGATTTTGTTATATTATTATGGCTTATCATGTATCTTTATTACAGCTTATGTACCAATACGGGAATTACCATATATTGTTGTATTCTTCGTATAAGTATAGCTGGCATGTCTACGTACTTAGTCCTACGTACATTGGGACTGGGGTGTTACAATCACAAGCCCAGACAGATCTGAGTCAGATAAAGAAACACGATCTCACTCTTCTAGTTTCTCCTCATGGGACTCAGACACCAGCGTAGGGGATGTCCATCGATCGACTCTATCCGTCAATATGGTGACAACTAAATTTCCAGAAGACGATGATGTCTTCATCGAGACTTATGAGAACGAGCCTTGGACACAAAGGATAGATACTCAATAGAAACTTTGTTTTGAACAGCGTGAACCATCCACTGAGGATGAATTAATCCAGATCGATATCAGAGACGAAGCTTCTCCATGGCCTATCTTCATCAGTAAAAGTCCTTCGGAGGAAGACAAACAAGAATTAATCTAACCCATTAAATGGTACATTGACGTATTCGCTTGGAGTTATAAAGACATGTCCGGACTAGATCTTCAGATCGCTACTCATAAGCTCAACATTTTGCCAAACTCTAAGCCTGTTAAACAACAACAATGACGATTCTGACCTGATATGATAGATGCTATAGAAGCTGAAGTCAAGGAGCTCAATGCCTGCAGCTTTGTTTGGAAGGAATAGCTTCCCGACTGGGTGGCTAATGTTGTCTCGGTTATGAAAAAAATAAAAAGTTCGAGTCTGCATCGACTTCAGAGACCTCAACGCAGTTTGTCCCGAAGACGAGTTCCTCTTCCAATCATCGATGTCACGATCGACAATACCTGCAGGTTCGAACGAATGTCGTTCATGGACGGATTCTCTGGTTATAATCAGATCATGCTGAATCCTAAAGACGACATACATACATCCTTCCGTACTCCTCTGGGAGTCTATTGCTATACAGTCATATCGTTCGGTCTCAAGAACGCTGGTGCCACCTATCAGTGGGCCATGAATACTATTTTTTGTGAACATTTATGAAAAATAGTCGAATGTTATGTCAACAATATTGTTGTCAAGAGTCCTTTAAAGGAAGATCATATCCTAGACCTGAAGACTATCTTTGATCTAATGCGTCAACATCAACTCAAGATGAATCCTACCAAGTCATTCATGGGTGTCTCTAGTGGAAAATTTCTCGAATTTGTTATTACCTCTAAGGGTATACACGTTGACCCCGATAAAGTCAAAGCCATTCAAAAGATGCGTCCTTCACACAACCTAAAAGAGCTATGAGGATTCCAGGGATGACTTACCTATATCAGGTGATTCATCTCAAATCTCTTTGGACGCTGCAGACTGTTTACTTAATTAATGAAGAAAGGTGTATCTTTCGTTTGGACTGATGAATGCCCGCAAGCATTTGAGGACATTAAGCGGTACTTAATGAACCCTCCAGTTTTAGTCCTCTAATCACAGGAATACCCTTCCTAATGTTCGTCCGAGCAATGGATCATTCTCTTAGTGTCGTCCTAGCCCAGAAGAATAATAAAGGTCATGAGCAAGCGATTTACTATCTCAGCCGTACAATGATCAGTGCTAAACACTGATACAGCCCCGTAGAAAAAAATGCTTAGCCTTGATGTTCGCTGTCCAAAGATGCATCATTACATCATGGGCCAAACCATCTGTGTTATCTCTAGAGTCAATCCTTTGCGAGTCCTGATGAAAAAGCCTAGCATACTCAATTGTAGACTTGCTACCTGGACGATGCAGTTAGCGCAGTATGATATGCTTTATGTCCTACATAAGTCTGTCAAGGGTTGCCCTAGCTGACTTCTTGGTCGTTTATCCAATTCCTGAAACATCAAAACTTTATGACAAGATTTTCTACGAAACTTTATAGTCTAATATGCTACAGAAGGGAAACTCGCTTGGCGTCTGTTCTTTGATGGTGCATGCAGAATTGAACCTAACGGTATCATAATCGCTGGAGTAGGGATTGTTCTTGTATCCCCAGAAGGTCTAGCCATTCAGAGATTCTCTAGACGAGCCATGTTCCAATAATGTTACTGAATACAACGCTCTGCTCATTGGTCTCCAGCTAGCTAAACAACTGGATATCGATTATCTTGAAGTATATGGAGACTCTAAACTGATTGTTAACCAGGTTAGAGGTATGTATAAGGTCCAACCCCAGGATCTCATCCCCTATCAAAAAGCAACAATTAGACTTGCTATATCATTCAAAGGTTTCTTTATTGAACACGTATATCGAGCATGTAATACAGAAGCCGATGCACTCGCTAATCTAGTGGTTGTGCTAGCAGTTCCTTTGAAAGGGCAACAATTAATCGTTATCGCTAATCGAGAATTATTCTACGTCGAGAATAATTTAATATTGAATTCAGTAATGTGGTCAAAATTTCCATTACTAATAAATACTGGACGATCCTTTCATCGACTTCGCAGTACATGACATTTTGCCAGAAGACCCTAAAGAAGCAACGATAATTCGTCATCAGTCACTCCGATTCTATTATAATCACTCATCCAAGGCAATCTACCGTCGATCATTCGACGGTATGCTGCTGTGCTGTCTCATGGGTGATGATGCAAAATAAATACTATGTAAATCTCATGATGGTGTATGCGGTGTACATTAGCTGGTCCTAAGCTACTGGACCGTATTAGACGCATGGGGTACTATTGGCTCGTAATGGTGATAGATGCAATTGGGAATGCAAGAAAGTACAGAGCTTGTCAAATCCATACAGATTTTATCCATCAACCGTCAAGATTCTTACATCCAACTGCAGTATCCTGGCCCTTTCAAGCTTGGGATATGGATGTCATTAGTCCTATCAATCCACCATCATCCCGAGGACATCTGTTCATCCTGGCTATAACCGAATATTTCTCCAAATGGACACAAGACAAGCAGTGTCATCAGCTTCATCAAACACCATGTGATCTATCGATTCAATATTCCTCAAAGAATCATTCATGACAATGGACCTCAGTTCGTAAGTAAAGCATTTACTCAATTTTACAATAACACTCGAATCAACAACATTACTTCTGCAACTTATAATCCTACAGCCAACGGTTTAGCAGAAGCATTCAATAAGACAATCATCAAGCTTCTCAAAAAGTTTGTTTCGACCAATAAACGCAATTAGAGCAAAGAGTTAGAGAATGTCTATGGGCATACCGTACTACTATATGTAACCCGACTGGCCGTACACTTTTCTCTCTTGTGTACAGATGTGAAGCTATCTTACCCTTAGAAATCCAAATTCCATCCCTGAGGATAGCTATCGCCAACGAACTAACAGTAAAAAATAATGGTAGCCTTCGACTTCAAGAACTTGAAGCGCTTGTTGAGAAACGGTTGTTAGCTTAATAGCACACTGAGCTATATCAAGCCCGTATCTCGAAAGCTTTTAACTGCAAAGTCAAAGTGTGAGTTTTTTAAAAAGATGAACTAGTTCTTACTGTCAGACATCCTATGACTATGACGCACATGAGCAAAGGCAAGTTCGATCAAAAGTGGGAAGGTCCCTATATCATAAGCAAAGTCTTCTCTAACGGGGCTTACCAGTTGCCCGAAATGGATGGTTGAATAGCTATAATGCCTATCAATGGCAAATTCCTAAAGAAATACTATATCTGAAAGCGTGTGCCATATTTCTAGCAATGTATTGTAGATATGCAATCTTCGAATTATGATCTTTTATTCATTCTCTCGTGAATAAGCCTATAGATAATAAGTTCTCAAAATCCCCAACAGAGTCTAACCCAGATCTTATGGTACATCCTTAAAAGATTAACCCATAATATCCACCACAACATATCATCACAACGTCATCTTTTGAAACCCAGTCGTTTTAAAAGATATTTTATTCTTGAAAGGTTTAAAAATAATCAACATATATAAGAATTCATGTCCACATTACCTCTTAATTCTATTGTCTGCATCAACGACTTCTCACGTCTACATTACCTCTGATTAGTGTCATCCAAAAAATAACATCACATCAAGTTATATTCTGTCATGTCCAAGACCTCTGAACAGATATAATAAGTGATGCTATTTTTAAGAAATACGTCGCGTCTAGGACCTCTGAATGTATTTTTATACTTCTATCTATTGCTTGTGTCTCAAACAAATACATAAAGTAATAGAATCATAAAACAACAGCTTTTTATTTCATTTTAACCATGAGAACATAAACTATTACATTTCTTACAAATATGATAAAAACTGTTCAAAAAGATTATTGTATTTATCCTTCAGACTCATTGGGAGGTGGACTGCTGATGTCAGAAATCATCTTCTTCAAAGCTTCAGTTTGCTCTATCCTTGTAGCAATCACCCTTTCTCTGGCCAAGATGCTTCTGAAATATGGAGTTAAAGGCTGCATCGATATTATATGACTCTCCATCTCCGCATTTCGAGCTCAGATGAGGTCATCTATTTATCTCTTTAAGTCGTCCAGACGGCTCGAGGCAAATTGATGCAGTTCGTTCACCTCATCTTGGCATTTCCTAGCCGTTGTGACCGATGCACGGGTTCGGGCTAATCAGCTTTTAGCTCTTGGATGCGATCCTGACCTTCAGTCAGTTTTCTGTCTTTTTTTGCTTCCTCGGCCTTATAAAGTTCAATAGAGGAAGTGGCCTCAGCGATACCAGACTCTATGTCTCTAGATTATACTGTCAACGCTTCCATAGTATTGTCAAGAATGGCTTGCCGTTCTTCATACTCTCGAGCTATGGCCTCACATTCAACGTCCACCAGTCTGTTTATATTTTCTCTGGTCAAATCCTGATAAGACTGGATAGGTTCCTCAAGCACCGTCAGGATTTGTGTTAAGGTATTCGCTTTTTTGTTGTCTTCAAAATTGCGTACAGAGTCAATTGGATATTAAGAAGATCCCCTTACAAAATCATAAGGATAGTTCTTGTCCATAGCCAACTGAACCAAGGAGTACAGAGAAGTGAAGAAAGTATCCATGTAAGTGCGGATAAGGCTACCTATTACCGCCTGCACACCAAGTGCCGCTGTCGCGGCTGAAACCTCTCCTTCTACCAAGGTCGGAGGAATATTGGCAACTAGAGATTTTGGTGCAGGCGTTCCTAAGAAGCTTCCCTCCATGGTTTGGGTCCCAACGTCCAAAGGATCCATAGTTGAACAGATGCTGAAGGCGGTGGATGTTATTAGGACTTCAGTGAGACTCCCTATATGACAAGCTGTAATTCAAAGTAAGTTCGTTATATCACATGTCATTGAATAAAAAGCAGCGGTAAATAAAGTCAGAAGTTTTCCTGGGCCTGTTGGAATGTAAGGAGTGTTGATAGGCCCAGTATCTTTTTCTGTAATAAGCCTTTCTATTATAGAAGCAGATACTGGTGCACCTATTTGACCGCTCCCTGCTTCCAAGCCTCCGAATATGAGATGGATGCTGCCAGCTTCTGAGCCATCGTGGCTGCCTCTAGCCCCTGATTTAATTTGGTCCCTCTGGCTTCTAATTCTACCCTCTACTTTCAGTAGGGTATTTATACCCTAAGCCTTTGCCTAATGGCTGCGTAAATCTCACGCGGAGCAAACGGCAAGACTGTTAGGATTCTGTGTGCGCAAAATCTTCTAAGTGCTTGTTATTCAAAGTATTTCAAACTTCAAAATATTTGAAATTTGAAAAAATTGAAGGGGGTCTTGTAGAAGCCCAAAAAAATTAATGGAAGTGCACCGCACCATTTACAGATAGCGCATAACACCATCTATCAAATGGCGCCTATCATCAAATAGCGCCTAGCCATCAGATATCGCTAGGCCTCCACATGGCAAGCTTTCTCAAGAAGCTAAATCATCAGTCGTGATGAATGACAACACAGCAGTCGAAGAAATTCCTGAAGAACAGATGGCACCTCTAGAGGGGGATGAATAGAGTTATAGCAATAATAACCAATTAAAAAATCAACTCTTTCACGATCTAAAATTAATCAGAGTAAATGCGGAAAATAAATAAGGAGCAAGAGAGCATACGCAAACACAACCGATTTTAACCTGGTTTCCCTCGTGGAGGACTAGTCCAGGCCTGAGAACTCTAGCTCAGGATTAAATCTACTATTTGTGAAATAGTAGTTATACCCCGTGCCTTTACTTCAGAAGAGCATGTCAACTTCTTACAAAGGATCGTAGTGGCGATGCTTGGAATTTTCCAAGCTACTTCTTGAACTCTTGCACAAGACTCCTAACTGAGAGATGCTGAGCACTCAAGACTTAGGAAACTTGTGGCTAGTAGATGAGAATGGTATGGCTTATATTGAGCTTAAGAGAGAAGAGAAGAGAAGATTGGATGATTTAAAATGAGAGAATTCTTGGCCTATTTATAGGTTTTTAACAGGCAGAATTCGGCCAGAATTCTGGTAGGAATTTTCAAAAATTTGGCCGTTGGACAACTAGCAACCAGCCAACCCTAAAAATTAGGTTGCTGATTTTTAGGGGACAGAGTTCGGCCCGAACTCTGTGTGGAGGCAGAGTTCGGCCCGAACTCTGTCTCCAGAGCACAGAATTGGTCCAAGGGTCCAATGGACTAAGTTTGGATGTGGAGCTTTATGGATTTTGGATAGGTTGTTGGTTGAGTCTCAAGAGCCCAGCATAACTCAGCTTACAATCATTCTAGACTCAATAAATATAAAAGTACAGACGCAAAAATGACTTGTATTTGCACAACTGAGCTGTCGTCTGGCTTGAGCAGAATATAGTCGTCGTGTGTCGTATTAAATTATCACAAGTATTATTTAGTCAATGTTATCAATATTTGGTTGACTGTGACTTTGTGTCAACAATCTCCCCCATATTGATAATTGACAAAATAATAATTGTAAATTCAATATCCATACCTGGACACATGTAACGAGATAGCTCCGCCATAATAAGTGTCGAGCTTCAGAGTAGCTCCCCCATAAACAATGCTGTGAATCTTTGTTGGCCTGTTAATAATATTCTTCCAAAAGCACATATAAACCAAACAAACAGAAACAGAATATACACATAACTTCCCCTTTTGGCATTTACCAATATGAGATAGATAAATGATAACTGGCAAAACACACGTAAAGGAGAAGAAACTGCATATAAAATACGATAATGACCAAGAGTCATAATGACATAGAAACTGATAATAAAAATAGTCTCAAAAGCACAATGCATAATAAGTCTACTACAAATCAAGTACATAAAAGTAACTAAAGCAGAATACAGAAAACATAATCTAAGATCTCCAGTAGCAGCCTCAAGTAAGATTTATTGCAAATGGGGTTCTTAGTAAGATTTATTGCACTAGTGTTGTCACAAAAGATTGGAATATGAATGAAAAATAAATTATAGTCTTCAAGGGTTTGCTTCATCCACAGAATTTGTGCACAACAATGCCCGGCTGCTATGTATTCAGCTTCTGTTGTGGATAGTGCGACAGAATTCTGCTTCTTGCTAAGCCAAGAGACTAAAGCCTTTCCTAATAAATGACACTTACCGCTCGTACTTTTACGGTCGACCTTGCATCCGGTGAAGTCAGCATCAGAGTAACCAATGAGGTCAAATGATGTTGACTTGGGATACTATAGGCCCACTGTAACTGTACCCTTAAGGTATCGAAAGATACGATTAACTGCGGTCATGTGTCATTCCTTAGGATTTGCTTGTTATCTAGCACACAGGCAAACGCTAAACATTATATCAGGGCGACTAACAGTAAGATAGAGTAAACTGCCTATCATACCTCGATACTTACGTTGATCTACGGGTTTGCCACTTTCATCTGGTTCAAGTTTGGTTGAAGTAGCCATAGGAGTGCTGATTGGTTTGACGTTATCAAGGTCGAATTTCTTCAGCATGTCCTTTGTATACTTCGACTGACAAATGAAGGTTCCATTTGACATTTGTTTGACTTGCAGCCCAAGAAAATAGTTGAGCTCCCCCATCATGCTCATCTCAAACTCGGTCTGCATACACTTGGCAAAATCTTGACAAAGGGTTTCATCAGTAGAACCAAAAATAATATCATCTACATATATTTGTACTAAAAGAATAGTGTCTTTGAAAGATTTTATGAAAAGTGTAGTGTCAATTTTCCCTTTTGAAAAACCTTTCTCAAGCAAGAAGTTGCTTAGCCGCTCATACCAAGCTCTAGGGGCTTGTTTGAGGCCATACAGCGCTTTCTTTAGCTTGAACACGTGGTCGGGAAATTTGTGGTTTTCAAATCCAGGGGGTTGTTTTACATAAACTTCCTCCTTAATAAAACCATTCAAGAAAGCTCTTTTAACATCCATTTGAAATAATTTGAAATTTTGGAAATATGCAAATGCACAAAGCATCCGAATGGATTCTAATCTAGCAACAGGAGCATACGTCTCATCGTAGTCGATACCTTCCTCTTAGTTGTATCCTTGGGCTACTAGACGAGCTTTGTTGCGTGTGACTGAACCATCTTCATTCAATTTATTTCTAAAAACCCATTTAGTACCAATAATAGAGTGATTAGCCGGTCTAGGAACAAGTTCCCATACTTGGCTTCTCTCGAATTGGTTGAGTTTCTCTTGCATAGCAGAAATCCAAAATTAATCATTGAAAGCTTCTAAAATGTTTTTAGGCTCAATTTGTGAAATAAAGGCAGTGCTAGCAATAGAATCTCTTACTGATGATCTAGTAGTTACTCCGCGTGAGACCTCACCGATTACCAAATTTTCTAGATGTGATGGCTTGAAAGAGAATTTCTTAGGCAAGCTTTCTAGAGAATTTATTTCGGTTGTGGTGTTCATTGGAGTAGACGTTGATGGCTCAACATCATCATCAAGAGTGGCTGCTGTACTGTTATCTTCATCAAAAGTCACATTGGTAGACTCTTCCACAATTAATGATCGTTTGTTAAAAACTCTATATCCCTTGCTCTTGGCAGCATAGCCAAGGAAAATACCATCGTCAGCTTTGGCATCAAATTTGCCTAAGTTGTCTTTGGTGTTAAGGATAAAACATCTACAGCCAAAAACTCTAAAATAAGAAACATTTGGGGTTCTCCCAAACCAAAGCTCATAGGGTGTTTTCTTCGTAATAGGACGAATAAGTACCCTATTTAAAATGTGGCATGCTGTACTGACAGCTTCAGCCCAAAAGTATTTCGAAAGTGAGAATTTGTTCAACATGACTCTAGCCATATCGCCAAGAGTCCTATTCTTCCGCTCCACAACACCATTTTTTTGGGGAGTTCTTGGACAAGAAAACTCATGATCAAAACCATTGGAACCACAAAACTTTTCAAAATTAGAATTTTCGAACTCGCCTCCATGATAACTTCGGATTTGAGTAATCATGTAGCCTTTTTTGTTTTGAACTTTCTTAACAAAAATCTTAAAAACTAAAATAGCATCACTTTTATAAGTAAGAAAGAAAACCCAAGTAAATCTTGAAAAGTCATCAACAATAACAAAGGCATAGAGTTTTCCACCAAGACTGGCTACTCTACTAGGCCCAAATAAATCCATATAAAGTAGTTGCAAGGGTCTAGTAGTGCTTACAGAGTTTATGGAATGAAAAGATGACATGGTTGCCTTATTCAACTCACATTCGGCACATACGGTGTCCTTTTTGAATGTGATGTCGGGCAAGCCTCTAACTAGCTTCTTGGTCGATAGCCTGGATATAGTATCCATATTGGCATGACCAAGAAGCTGGTGCCATAGTAACCGTTCATCTTTATGAGCATATAGGCATCTATCTGCATTGTTAGTATTGCCAGACAGATAGAAAATATAAATATTATCCTCTCTTACCCCTTCAAAAGCGATGTCTCCCGATGACCTATCATAAATAAGGCATTTGTTTTGTCCAAAGTTAATGTCATATCCATGGTCAGCAAGATGACTAATGTTGAGCAGGTTATGCTTTAACTCGGTCAATAGGCAGACATCCTTTATTACGGGAGAGGGAAGATAACCGATATTACCATTACCTATAATATAACCTTTAAGGTTGTTGCCGAAGGATACATATCCTTCTCTCTTCATCGATAGTGATGCAAAAAGATTTGCGTCTTCCGTCATATGACGTGAGCATCCACCATCGAGAATTCACTTACTCTTAGTTGAGGAGTGAAGGTCCACCTACATCAAGAGTAGATGTGGCCTTTGGTACCCAAGTTCTTGAGGGTCCTGAAAAGTTAGTTTTTAGAAACCATGTATCTATCTTTCTATCTACTAATCTTCTAATTCTACATTGTGGTGATATGTGTCCATGCAAACCAAAATAAGTACATGTAGCATTTCTATTTATATTAGGAGCATGCTGATTATGTCTATAAGCAGAATAGTGATGATATGTAGATTTAGCATGGTGATGATGACTATGTGGAGTGGCATGGTGATATTGTCTATATGGTATGGCATGATGATATTGTCTATATGGCATGACATGTTGATTTCTATATGTAGAGTGATATTGATTGTGTCTTTGTGCAACATGGTGATGATTATATCTATGATAATTTTGTGACATATGATGGTTATTTCTACGTGCATGTGGTTTGTGTCCTTTGTGAAAATGTGTGTACATGTAAGCATGATTATGAGCAGCATGAGGATGACGTGGTTGACTAGTATGAGTAATGTCATGCTTTGTGTGTATCTCATGTGATTGGGTTTGAGGTTGAGCAACCTCTTTTCCCAATTTAGTCTCTAGTTTCTTAGAGACAGCTTGCAATTCAGTAATCTTAGCATTCAAACCATGCATCTTAGTAATAGAAATCTTGTGTCTGCTCTTTTCTTCTGCAAGCTCTATGTTGAGTGTTGTGATTTCTTGTGTTTGTTGCTCAATACGTGCCTCGGCATCATGTAAGCTTATTTTAAGCTTAGATACCTCATCAATGACATCCATGGGTGTAGTGTCTCTAATATTATCAAGTAATAGAGAAAGTCTTTGTATTTCGACTTCATGACTTTTGATTTTGTCCTTGGCATGTTTGTATTTACCAATGACCTTTTTGTGATCACCAAGTAAATTGGTGAAAGCATCGCCAAGTTCATCAAAAGTGAAGTCATCAAGAGTTTCGTTTGATACCTTGTCGGATGTCGCCATTAGGCACACATTAGCCGTATCTTGAGGAGAGTTCTTTTCTTCCTCGGAGTCACTAGCCTCGCTTTCATGCCAAATGCTTGTGTTGGCATATTTCTTTGAGGAGGTCTTCTTGTGTGGCTTCTCATAGCGGTTGCTCTTCTTTAAAAATGGACAGTCTTTTCAGACGTGTCCCGTCTTCTTGCAACCGTAGCAAGTTGGCTCTTCTTCTTCATCTTCTTGTGGTTCCTTCTTTCTTCGATTGAAACGAAGGAATCTCTTGAAGTTACGAACCATGAGGGCTTGATCATCATCTTCTGAGTTGTCGTCATCCGTCTCTTCGGGTTCAGCTCTTCGTCGGTGAGCTTTGAGTGAGATCTCCTTAGCCTTAGGAGCAGGCTCTTCGAAGAGCTCATGAGTCGTTAGCTTTCCTATCAAGGTCTCCATAGACATGGTTGTGAGTTCATTTCCTTCTATGATGGCTGTCACCTTAGGGTTCCAAATTTTTGGTAGCCCCCTAAGTAGCTTACGAATCTTCTCGTGATTTGAATATTGCTTCCCAAGCGAAGACAGGGGGTTGATGATGTCGAGGAATCTTGTGAATATTTGCGTGATTATCTCGTTTGGCTTCATCTTGAAAGCCTCGTATTCTTGAGTGAGACGGCTTATCTTTGATTTCTTGACTTGGGTGGTTCCTTCATACGTCACTTCTAGAAGCTTCCATACTTCGTGGGATGTGGTGCATGTTGATACCCTGTTGAACTCATTCCTGTCTATAGCACAGAATAAAGCATTAATAGCTCTCGTGTCTAGACTTGCCTGTTTCTTCTCCTCGTCAGAATATTTGTCATGTGATTTCTCAACGAGATCTCCATTGACAACTATTTTGGCGGGCTTTTTGTAACCGTCAGTGACGATAGTCCACAAGTCAAAGTCTAGCAACTTGAGATAAAAACTCATCCTTGTTTTCTAATACGTGTAGTTAGTTCCATCAAATAGGGGAGGCCTATGAGTGGACTATCCTTCACCGTAATTAGAAATCAAGAATTATGTGGTTGCCATGGATCAGCTCTAGGATGTAAGTCCTTGAAAAGAGAACCTTGCTCTGATACCAATTGAAGAACAGATAGCAACTCTAGAGGGGGGTGAATAGAGTTATATCAATAATAACCAATTATAAAATCAACTCTTTCACGATCTAAAATTAATCAGAGTAAATGCGGAAAATAAATAAGAAGCAAGAGAGCATACACAAACACAGCCGATTTTAACCTAGTTTTTCTCGTTGAGGACTAGTCCAGGCCTGAGAACTCTAGCTCAGGATTAAATCCACTATTTGTGAAATAGTAGTTACACCCCGTGCCTTTACTTCAGAAGAGCACGTCAACTTCTTACAAAGGATCGCAGTGGCGATGTTTGGAATTTTTCAAGCTACTTCTTGAACTCTTGCACAAGACTCCTAACTGAGAGATGCTGAGCACTCGAGACTTAGGAAACTTGTGGCTAGTAGATGAGAAGGGTATGGCTTATATTGAGCTTAAGAGAGAAGAGAAGAGAAGATTTGATGATTTAAAATGAGAGAATTTTTGTCCTATTTATAGGGTTTTAACAGGCAGAATTCGGCCAGAATTCTGGTAGGAATTTTAAAAAATTTGGCCGTTGGACAACTAGCAACCAGCCAACCCTAAAAATTAGGGTACTGATTTTTAAGGGACAGAGTTCGGCCCGAACTCTGTGTGGAGGCAGAGTTCGGTCCGAACTCTGTCTCCAGAGCACAAAATTGGTCCAAAGGTCCAATGGGCTAAGTTTGGATGTGGAGCTTTATGGATTTTGGATAGGTTGTGGGTTGAGTCTCAAGTGCCCAGCATAACTCAGCTTACAATCATTCTAGACTCAATAAATATAAAAGTACAGATGCGAAAATGACTTGTATTTGCACAACTGAGCTGTCGTCTGGCTTGAGCAGAATATAGTCGTCGTGTGTCGTATTGAATTATCACAAGTATTATTTAGTCAATGTTATCAATATTTGGTTGACTGTGACTTTGTGTCAACAATTCCTTCGAATTTTAAACGCACAACGTTCGAGGAAGATTTGTGTAAGATTTTTTATTATGGTGACTGTCAGTTACTTTTCTGCGCCAACTATCAAATGGCACAAAGTAATAAACTCCTTACCGACTTAACACTCAACGCCATTTACAGTTGGTGCCAAACAACAAGATGCGCCATTCTTTAACTGGCGACAATCAATTAATCATCATCGAAAAGCAGTTAAAGATGACGTGGCACGCATGCCACTAATCTCGAAGAATGTACACACGATACTGCCCATGACCAAGCTCCTTTCTCTCATAGAAAGCCACGCGTCCCATGCGGTTAAGTTAACCATTCGTGCAAATTGATAAAATAGATCATGGCGCACAAAGTAAAACACAAATTAGTATATTTTATACTGTACGCCAATCAATGTAACTGTCAGGCAGTTATCTAAAACTCTATTAATAGATTTCCAAAATCTCTTCTCAAGGCATCATTAATGATCATTATCTTCTGAAAAGAATTCTCACCACTTCTCCATCATTTTTGCAGCACATTCAAGAGCTTTTCTTATCTGACGTCTGTTTCACTTAACAAAATACCTGAAAATCAGATTTTGAAAATAAAATGAGAAAAAAAGTACAAGAAGTACAGATTTGATTCTGGAAAGTATTGCTATGGAATTCTTATCTGTAAATGATCACTTTGTTCCTTGGACCATACGATGATGATGAAGATTACTGCTAGAAGATGAACATTTGGAAGAACTAAGTCACCAGAAAGGTATCGACGCACCTGGGCACTGATGGTGAGGCGAATGCTTTCTTGCTTTGCTTTACTCTGTTCTGGAAGAAAAGTTGAAGAAGAATGCTCCGAAAAATCAAAGTCTCTGGGCTCTGATCTCTATGTATTCTCTCCTTTCTCTCTGTCCCTTATATGAGAAAAATCAGTCTATTTATAGACTTGGCTTCTTGTGCGTAAAAACATAGCAAAAGTTTCGTCTTTACGCTAACAACTGCCACCCATGATTGGAGTCATCCTCTGCATGCGTTGACACGTGTCCCATCATTTCAGTAAGAATAGGATACACGTACACACATTTTTTGAGATATGTGGTATGAAAGCCATGTAGGCAAACCATGTTCTGAATTGGTGAAGAAGAATAGAGCGTAAAAACAACCCAAATATACCCTAAGCATAAAGTAGTAGACTAGGCGTAAAATAGCCCTGACATGGACTTCTCGCGTAAAGTGGTTGTTAAATAACCTTGAGCGTAAAAGTAGCCTAAATAAACCTTACGCACACGTCAACTTTTGAGCGTAAAAACTCATATAGTCTCCGTACGTAAAAGAAGCCATATTATGAGCGTAAAATAGCTCAGTCCACTTACTAAACGATAAATTGGTCTTTGTGTAAAACAAATCCCTTTGATTTCTGTGATATATGTCATCATTAAATCTTCATGTCAGACTTTGTATTAAATGCAAGACTTGACAGCTTTGTCCAGCGTAAAAGTGGCTATCCTGTCTTAGGCGTAAAACCATTAGCTTTGACCCGGGCGTAAAGTGATTAGCCTCTCTTTGGCGTAAAGTGGATCAATTTGAATGGAACGATCCATCTCTTTGACTCATTCTTATGAAGCACATTTTACGCTCCTACAAGATCCCTTTCAAAGTTTTCAAATATTCTCAAAATTTGAAACACTTTGAACAGAAGCGTAAAAGTCGAGATTTGACCAACCAGTGTAAAATTCGGGATACTCAACAGTCATCCGTGTAAAAGTGGGGATATCCAACAATCGGCGTAAAATCTGGAATTTGAACCGATTTGAAAATTCCCTATAAATAGGATTTTTCGGGGAGAGAAAGAACTTTACTTTGTTTTCTTATTCCCGTAATCCCAATTCTTCTTGAACTCTCTTCTTCCTCTTGCATTCCATTTGATGGCCCCCAAGAAGTCCGCCGCCGGCAGTAGTAAAGGGAAGAAAGCCATTGATTCGTCATCGACAGAACATGTGAAAACCCTCGTTCGATCATCAATACCACACCGACAACCCAACCCAGCCGTAGCTCCGCCTATGAGGGGTAAAGCACTCCCTTATGGCCGTAGAACTTTATCGGAGGAGAAAAAGGTCTTTTGTTTCACGCCCACGTTATACGTGTTAGCGTAGAAACTGAGATAATCAAAATACGCCCACGTTATACGTGTTAGCATAAAGCTCAAAAATACGCCCACGTTTATACGTGTTAGCGTAAAACTGAAATACGCCCACATCTAATGTGCCAGCGTAAAAATTGAAATACGCCCACATCTAATGTGCTAGCGTAAATCTCCAAAAATGAAAAAGACTTTCTGTAAAAACAAAAGACTTTTTTAGAAAACTTTTTTCTTTTCAGATCCATTTATCTGCATAAATGACACCAAATTAGATTTTCTCTAACTTGATTTATTTTTTCTTTTTGTAGTGGACTTACAAATTCACCCTCTTACAGAAGTCTTTGGCTCGTTAGTTGGCATGGTGGGTTTGAATTATCTGGAGAATCTGTCTCATGTAGCATTTCCTCAGTCAAACCCCGATTACCCTATAGAGAGAGCACAATTGATAGCGGCCCAAGGGGATAGGATGTTGCTATCCATGATGAATGGAGATTTGTTGACTTCACTAGATGCACAACAATTTGCAAAACCGGCCTTCTTGTTTGGGGACGCAATTGACTGTAAGTCCCAGACACACCCCAAGAAGGAGTCTTGGGTATTCAAATTTGGGGATAGAGTCATGTATCTTCCGGATATGGACAGAGATTATCCTTTGTCAGCATTTGTCCATGCTACCCACCATCGACAAATGCTGTGGAATTTGACTCCTAACACTTATGGAAGACCAGGTAGAATTGTTTTCAAGAGGGAGAATGCTAATGATATAGGGTATTTTACTAGTGTTCCCAATGGTGGTGTCACTTCTATTTTTGGCCTCATGCCAGGAGCTAATCCTAGTGAAGATTCGGGTTTAATTCAACCAGTACAAACCCAAATGTTTGTCAACAAATTTATGAGGGCAGCTATATTATATCCCCAAACAAATCCTAGGCTGCCGGGATGGTTGACTCCATTTAACCAAAACTGGATCCAGATAAGTATTTGGATGATGAAGAACTTTGAGACAGAGCTAAAAGATATTGGCTTGTATGAAGCGATAGCTTCCACCAGTCAGGGTATTCCTCCGAACGGAAACCTATTCATGGCCTTAATGGAGATATATATAAGTTCAACTTGGAAATTTTGCAACCCTGAAAGGCGAAATGGGCCTTGCTCTTCATGAGATGCAGTTTATCTAGAAGCTGCCAATGGGGGAAGCCCCATATGAGGAATACGTTCCCTCCAACAGAGAACTGGCTAAAATCAGAGAAGTTAACCCTCAGTTGATCGAAGTATACGAAGAATTGATGTGTCACTACATGATTTGTACTACAATGCATGAAAGTACATCTCATTTGGCGTACATCAACAAGTGGACGACTTATCTCTTCTTCCATAAGGATAAGATATCCAAGGAAGACAAAGAAAGGTTTCAGGAAAACAAAGCTCCGGTAATCAATATAGATTCGACAATCCCATCTAACAAAATTCGGGATATGATGATTGCCTACAAATTCCCTAATAAATATCTGTCTATAAAGACTGGGGGATTCCCTGCCGAAACTGAAGCCTTGAGCTTCCTTAGATACGGTAGTCAAAAAATCTCTAGGAGGGCTTTGCTGGCAGGCTTTCTTTCTTTATGGCTGAGAAGATGGGTTGTGCCAGGTACCGGGACTGTTGACAGAATCCACCGCAGCGTACTATGGCTAGCAGTACGCTTGGTTTTTAAAGTAAGAATCAATCTGCTATCGGCCATGGTGTGCCGTATAAATGCAGGTTTAAGGACTTTCGGTGAAGAGTTAATTAACAATGCTCCTCATCGAAATATTTTCCCCAGGGTAGAAATGCCCTATACTTATTTAATGGGCTGGTTGTTGCACCACAATTGCAATCTGTTACCACCATACCCGGGGGATAATGAGGAAGTCTTCCTCCAAAAATTTAGCAAGGCTACATGGACTGCTACGACTGTGGCGGATACCCGGGCAGTTCTGAACTATTCTTATGGTTGGAACTTCTTTTGTACTCGGCCACAAGTTCTAGCAGATTGCTTTGGCATTCAGTTTGAAGATGAAGTCGAAGGAAGAGCTATATTGCCACCATTAGTCTTCAGATGGCTTCAATGCATCAGACCTTCTCACCTGATATATAGAAATGAAGATAATTGTGCGTTTGAACCATATCCACCCAGTAGGTTCGCTCGCCAATTTGGATACGACCAACTTCATGTTGGTAACCCCTCTACTAACTTCCGTCACTATGGGAAATTACTTGACGGTGCTAGGGGTTGGAGATATTTCAATACAGCTCGTACTGGTGCCAAATTTAGAGTCTCAACCGCCACTAGTACTACAGAGCTACGTATACTTCATACGTATGCTCACTTTTATGCTTCAATTCGTTCTTTTGCCCACGGCTACAATATGAAAGGTAGTCTAAGGTGGCCTAAAGAAGGAAATATTGAGGAACCGATCAAGGTGCCAGCAGACATCCCTGACAATACTGGAATTCCAGATCCATATTTGAAAGTTATCCCTACATGAGTTGGGGAACCAACTGTAGAACCTATCATCATTGGCAAAGGCCGAAAGAGAAAACAATGTACAGCCGTCATATTTCCAGAGAAAACTCCAGAAAAGAAGAAGAAGTCTACCATTAAAGGGCCTTCCAAACCAAGAGCCCTCACTCCAGAAGATGATGCCTTGGTTGAAGAAGACCATCTTGTTGGTTCTTCTTCAATCCATTCAGGAGAAGGATCTTCAGCCCCTCCACCAGTAGTAGCACCAAAAGCTGTAACACTTTTGTCTCCTGGACGTCTTAGCTCCTCGCTCCATTTATCTTTGCCAACCAAGGCACAAGTTACGAGGGATACTATCGCTGTATCTACTGTTGATCGAGACCGTATTCCATCCGATGAGCCGGCTCTCGACTTCGATGATGATGATTGGGATGGTGATTATGATTCATATCTTGAACATAACGCACATATTCCAGGTATCATACAAAACCTATACGGAATTATGTACCATGATTTTGTATATTAACTTATTTTGTTCATTTTGTAGATATCATCATTGCACCAAAATCTGTGGCTCCTCCTCCTCAAGAAGAAGATATCTATGAAGAAAATAAGGAATCTGAGGATGAAACTTCTTCTTCGAAAGAAGAAGACGCTGATGAGGAGGGAGTTCAACAACCCGAGATGGAGCTTCAAGAAGAATATCCTCCATCATTAGAGGTACAACAAGCACAACCTAAAATGTCTTCTCTTGCTGAAGATCGGCACAAAGAAGAGACTACAATAGACCTCACTGTAGGTGATGATAGAGCTACTGGAGGGGAACTAGACTTGAATAAAGAATCAGCTGTAGAAATTTTTACTGCAATTGAAGCAATAGAAAATCCTGCGGAGCAAACAATTGAAGAAAATGCTGAAAGCATTCTTGAATCACCAACTGAAACTGGGGAAGCTATAATAACATCTTCTATTGTTGCTACTGATTCAGTACCAGTTTATGATGAGCCAATACCAGAACCTGAACCAGCTCTCGCAATTGTCACCACATCCACCGATATTACCGCTACCAGAACTCCAGAAACGGCTGGAGTAACAAATATTGAAGACATTGCTCCCGAAGCTCTTGGGAACCAATTAGTTATGACAACAGTGACAACAACAGCTCCATCTCAATCTGTTGTTACGTCAATGGTATCTGTAAGTGTTGGAGATACAATCCCTGATGCTCCTAGGGATCAATTGGCTATGACAGTAGTAACAACAACGACTTCATCTCCTCCTGCTGTCGTGCCAACAATATCTGCTCTCGGTCTCCAAAGAAGAGATCTGTTAGATATTACTGCCACACCAAGCTCCAGCATGGAAATGAATCTCCTAGTTGAGATTCATACTGAAACCTTTTATAAAACTCTGGCAACCTTAATAAAAATGGTCCTGAATAAGGGCCTCAGTTATGAGATTTTGAATGCAGCAATGGCTTTGACCATCAAGAACGTTGCTATGTTCAATGATGCTGAGAGAGCTGCAGCATTGGAGAAAGTTATGGAGGGCCTTGAACAGCCGATCAAAGAATATCTCAAGCGGTTATGTGAGACTGTTGAAAGTCTCATCCAGGAAGAATATGACGCCTTAACGGCTGATTATCTTGCTCGAGAGACCATATATAATGAAGCTCTCCACGAAAATAGTCTGAAGGTTGCCAAAGAGAAAGCCTTCTTGGCTAGAATAAAGCCCGTACTACATGGTCACAGAGTAGCTTATGATGCTCTGAACATAGATATTCAGAATAAAAATGATAAAGTCCACGAAGTTAAGGATGAATTAGCTCGCTTGAAGGCTGAAAGGGCAAAGATGATCGGCGCTCGAAATTTGCACCTCACCCAAAGCTCCATTTTAGAAGAACAAGTCTTTGGGGCTGAATCAACCATCAGAACCCTTGATGAAGCCAAGGATAATCTAATAATCACCTTCGCTAAACTTTTTTGTATTTGCACCCCTGAAGCTCGACGTGCTGAGGCTACCAAGAAAGTATGAGTTCTCATGGCAAGCGGCTAGAAGAACTACAGAAGTTACTTCAAGATGTTTCTGCTCCACCTTAAATGAATTCCTTGTCATCTTTGTAATGTTTCCACAAGAAATGAATGAAATATATATATTTTGTGATCCTATCGTTTATTTGGATTTTAAACAATAGGTGTGAGATAGAAAATACTTATTAGAGGTTATATGAACATGACAAATCTTCCATACTCAATACATTATATCTATCCATAGGTAATATGGACATGATAGATAAAGAAATCCTATTTTCTGTTTTTAGAGTATAATACTGTCAGAGGTAATATGAACATGACAGCATGTAAGGACTCAAAGAAAAGTAGATTAATATCTATGCAGAGGTCGAAGGAACATGATAGATAGGAAAAGCAAGTAGATTTAACATTTATCCAGAGGTCTTGAGAACATGATAAATAATAAATCAAATTTCTTTTTAATCAACTGGTAAGATAGAAGATCAAAATTTCTCTCCAAAGAGATGAGTAATCAGCTTAACCAAATCTTGGTAGCTGGAGATTAAGAGGACAGATGTTATTGAGGATATATGTCAATATTGATGAAAGAATGAATGAACCAGCATGGCTCAAGGATCATTCTCAAATGGCTCGGATTCACCATCAATTTGAACCATGTAGACTGAAAATATTTGCTCAGCTTTATCATAATAGTCCCCTTTAACACACGAAGAATAAGAAATATCGGATTCGATGAATTGGACTTCTTCTGAATCTGATGATTGTGAAGAGCTAGAAGAGAATTCTTCTTGAATATCGTCATTAAACGTATAGGACGGATCATATCCCAATCCATGACGAGTTTTTTGGTAAAACGGATCACCACATAATGGTAGTCGTCTACCTTTGCCTTGTTTGAGACCTTACATTGTCTCCAAATCATATCCCATGTTCTGGATAAACTTGAGAGATTGTTGACTATATCTGTCAATTTGGATTCTTTCTTTATCTTTATCTCTCAAATCATCTGTCTGAACAACAGAAATATTTCTAGCCAAGCCAAAAACAATTTGGCGCTTGTTTTTCTTATCAGACGGAACCACGAAATAAGATTCTTTGTGACGTCTATAAGTTACACAAGCTTGCGATGAAGCGGCTACAGGAAGAAGATAGGGAGAAGATGTTAGAAACCTTTAAGCATAAGGTCCAACATCGACATGAGGAGGAAAAGGATTTTCCTTATTGTCAATGTATAAGGTTTCCTCTGTGTCTATGTTGTCTTTATATTGATGACTTTGATTATTAGAAGATAAAGTCATTCTTTCAATAAACTTGACAGCCATATACTCGAAAAGGAAATCTTCATTGATATCAAAGAGTACAGAATGATCAATATTTATATTATTTACAATTTGACTGCTATGCTTCGGATTAATCACTAGTGGACTATCATCCGTCTTCTGCGTAGATTTGCCAAGATTGACAATCAAAGGAGGTTCTGAATCATTCGTACGAAATATACGCCCTTTGACTTTGATCACAAGAGGTTGAACTTGGCTTTTAGTAGGAACATTCACTGATTCCTCAAATGAAGCTTGAGTTCTTCCTTTAACCTTGATTGTCAAAGGTTGATTGTTGACAGGTTGGGGTTGGATTCGCCCTTTGACTTTGATATTCAAAGGTTGCTCTTCTGGCGGATCTTCGTTAATAGACTGATCTTCAGCAGATGATTGATCCTCAGCCATATCTGATATCTCTTTCACATTTCTTGTTTGTAAAGCCTTGAGTCGGAAAAATAGGCTTCAACACCCTTGAAAGGGTTGATATCAGCAAACTCAGTCTTTACAACCCCTTGGGGATCCACATACTTGAAGCATTGGTGGAGAGTCGAAGGCACGTTGTTATGCTCATGTAACTATGGTCTTCCAAGAAGAATATTGTAGGATACGTCTGAGTTAATAACATAAAATGTTGCCATAGTTCGAAGATCACCAATCTGAATCTTCAGACGAATCTTCCCCAGTGGTTTGCTCTTTCCAGAGTCGAAACCAACTATTGTGGTACTAGTGTAAGTCATATCACTAGTAGGAATCCTTAATGGTCTCAGTATACTTTGAAGAATTATGCTAATGGAAGACCCAGGATCAATATAAATTCTGTCAACTTCAATGGATTCAATATACCCAGTGTAACATAAAGGCCTATCATGCTTGTTATGCTTCAACAGCATATCTTCTTGTGTAAATATGATGTTGGGAATTGCTTCCATCACACTATGACATTGTGGGCATGATACTGGTATATTGTCAGGAGTCTTCAGTTGAGCTAAACAGGAATCAGCTTGCAGCAAAGCTTCACTCAAAGTTTCACGACTTTCTTTAGAAAGGCGAAGCAACTCGAAGATAGATAATCTAGCCGGAGTATTAGCTAATTGGGCTAGAATATCAAATTTATAGGGTTTCATCACCACCCCTTGACTGGAAGTAGACTTCAATGGGACATCGAAGCGTACCGCTTTTTGCTTCCCCTTTTCAATCACAGCAGGAGTAAGAGACGGTTGAGTTGATGGTGTTTCAACATTCTCATCTTCATTGGAGGATCCCTCATAATCTTTGTGGTACTCTTTTCCAGATCTTGTACCAGCAAAAGTTTCTTCTTCAGGATCAGAAGGAGGAAGTACCATATTGTAGGATTTAATCTTCTTTTCCTTAGCCTTCTTCTTGTGAGGATTGTTATGAGGAACCTCAGAACCCAATCCAACAGTGGATTTTTGACTTTGAATTTGTAAAGGAAGTCGTATCCCTTTATCATAATTCAAACCTTCTACCTTTTGAAAGTCATAACCCATCTTCTTCATGAGAAGGATAGATTGCTGACTGTACAAGTGAGTAGGCAGTGGACTTTCAACAGGTGGTTCCATAGAGAAAAAAGAAGAGATCTCTGTGACTACAGGAGAATGAGGAATAAACGTCTCTGCAGCTACAGGAGGAAAATGATTCGGGATACGAGAAAAAATTCCTATAGGAGCCTTTTCATAAGCAACAAAGACTTGTTGTGCCCTGTATAAGGGAACACTATTCATGGCTAGCCACTGCTGATGAGTAAGCTTGAGCTTGGCAGGAGGAGCAGACTTGGAGGACATATGTTCAATCCTCTCAGTCTATCTTCCAAAGGAATGCCATCCTATAGATGATCCAAATCATCAGGATCTGGAATAACATGAGAAATCATGTTGCAGGTTTTGACTTTCTTACCTTTTTTGGATTTTGAAGTTTTACCTTCATCTTCTATTTCAGGTACTAAGTCAGGATGTACCCACATAATTTCACCATTCTTTAATATAAGAGGCAATAATCCTTCATTTTCCTCCCTGGCAGGCAGGATATTCAAAATCTTCATCGTCGCCTTCGGAATTGGGACAATTCCATCTGGTACTTGTTATGGAGGAAATTTTCCAAATTGAAGAGAAACCATATTGGTTGTAACCGTATGGTCATCATTGGTTAAAGCAATAGCACCACCATTTATCAGCTCTTGGATTTTTTTCTTCAAAATATAGCAAGCACTGGTAGGATGATTAATGTATCTATGATAGATACAATATTTAGGATTGTCAGTCAGATTCACCTCATTAGGCCACTTTGGCTCCGAAATCTGGAGTTTGCCACTCTTCACCAGACATTGGAATATCCCTGGGATATCACTTTCATCAAAAGAGTATTCTTCTTTTGGCCTGGAAGATTCCTGATTATTCGGCATCGTTTTATTCTTGGAAAGATTAACCATAAGAGTGTCTTTTCCTTTCATATTACGATTGTCGGAATTATTACCAGGATTACTTTTCTTTCCTTTATCCTCAGAGGCGAAAAACATCCCATGTTCATGAGCCAACCTACCATTGGTCTTGGCAGAAACTGCTGCTATGATAAACGAAGCCCAATCTATGAATTAGGAACCTGGGAATATAGCGATGGATGATCATAGATTCATCTTACATGTATCAATCAGCGCTGAATCTGGCATACCAGGGGGCATCTTTAAAGTCGCTTGTCGAAAACATTCAATGAATGTCCGAGTATCTTCTTTCTCCTTTTGCTTAATTTCTATTAAGAAGGACATGTTCATGTCCATACCTCCTTCATAGAAACGGGAGAGAAATATTGCCTTAAATTTGTCAAAAGACGAAATACAATTGTCGAATAAACTACGATACCAGTCGTAAGCTGAACCCATCAAGCATCCAATAAATACTCTAGTGTGAAGAGCATCATTTTTCTGCAAATGTACAGTCATAATATCAAAGTAAATGATATACTGACTAGGAGAAGCCTTTCCATCAAACAATACCATTGACTGTGGCTTGAATTTCGGTGGAAAGGGTACATCATTCCAATGAGGAGGATAAGGTTGCTTAATCCCTAACCTCTGGAGTTGATCCTTTTGTTTCAAAACTTCAAACTGTGCTTTGAGCTCACGCACTGCTTGAATGGCTTCGCTGGTTTGCGGAAGCACGTTTGATTGAAAAGTTGTTGGTTGTACCGTAATCTCCACTAGAGATGGTACATCTTCTGGAATAATGGGATCTGGAGATGCATAATTTTGGTTAACAGCAGGCTCTTGGATATTCAAAGGTATATCAACACCTTGGCTATCTTGAGTTGGTGCTGCTGCCTGAACCCGTGTTACAATGACTGGTTGAGCAGTTTGCTGAGCCATTATTATCTGGTACATGCTTTACATCATGTTAAGCATGTCTTTCAATGATTGTTCAACGGCAGTGAGACGTTGTTATGTATTAACAAATGACATCTATGGTTCGTCTCCAATAGCGTAGGATTCAACCTCTCTTGAAGATACAGAAGGATTAGTATAGAAGTATGAATCAACACTATCTGTTTCAGACTCAAGAGATTGAGTACCCCCAGCTTCAGAATCAGAAGTCTGCAATTGTCTTTGTCTTTTTGATCGAGTATTCTGATATACTCCTTCAAAAGAATCAAGAAGTCTGTTGAATTATTGTTGACCTGGGGTTTGGGACGTGTTCCGTCTAGGACGTCGTCCTCTGTTGGTGTGAGATGCCATGTTGACTGATGCATATGACAACTCATCAGCTTGTTGTTTAGGCGCATTAAAATTCAATCGATCAAAAACTGACCGTCTGGAAGCCGAGCAACAACATTTGATGACAATCTGGTGACACTCACAGTGATGATTTTCTCGGGGGAATATCACGGGAGATTGTCTATTTTTACGCTTTTGTTTTAGCAATTCACGTAAATCAGAAGGAGTAGAAGGAGTAGTCTTCTTTATTACATTTGGGGTAGCAAAACATTTAGTCCCTTGTGTATAAAGAAAATTATTGGCTGCATTTGCAGAACCAAACTGTACATTTCTACGCGTTTGGAGTTGTGTGCCCAAATCTTGAGATTTTTTAGCACGAAGGACTCCATTTTCATTGCGTATGATTTATAGGTTTGGTACTTTGCGTAGAGCAGTATAAGAAGGCTGTTGGTATAGAACTGAAGCTTTACCAACAACATTTTTACGCTGTATGCATTTAGGTACATTCACATTAGATGTAAAAACATCGTTGCGAACTTTATCTACACTGTCACAGACTGGAGACTTACCCTTACGCGTAGAATGTAAAAATTGATTATCTACCACGTCACAGATGGGAGATTTTCCTTTACACGAAGAGCGTAATTTTTGTGTGTCTACCACTCCATAGACGAGAGTCTTATTTTTATACTTAGAAACATAAGCATTAGAGTCTGCCTCATTACAAATGGGAGACTCGCTCCTATGCACTGAGCGTAAAATTTGGTTTTTATCCATTGGGCGTAAAACTTGATTATCTTCACCGTCACAGGCGGAAGATAACTTGCCACACTTAGAGTGCAATGCTGAAGTAAGGACTGCCTCATTACGAACGGGAGCCCCTACGACAGGAGTGGGAAGAATTCCCTTGCCCTCAGAAGCAACAGAGAGATCAGAGGCTATTTTGGATTTAGGAATCCAAACTTTTCGTGCATTGCGAGATTTTTGAAAATTGGAGTGGCAAGAACCACCCCCAGTTCGGAGCATCTCTTCATAAGCAGTCTGGTCGAAGTGTACAACCAGAGTCTTCTTTGTCGATCCAATCGACACATCATCGTATTGAGTAATTGCCTCCTCGTCAGAGGAGAAGGTCGTCCCCAGCAGAGTCGCCATTTTTGTTTCACTTAACAAAATGCTTGGAAATCGGATTTTGAAAATAAAACGAGAAAAAAGTAAAAGAAGTACAAATTTGATTCTGGGAAGTATTGCTATGGAAGTCTGATCTGTAAATGATCACTTTGTTTCTTGGACCATACGATGATGATGAAGATCACTGCTAGAAGATGAACAATTGGAAGAACTAAGTCACCAGAAAGGTATCGACGCACTTGGGCACTGATGGCGAGGCCGAATGCTTTCCTGCTTTGCTTCACTCTGTTCTGGAAGAAAAGTTGAAGAAGAATGCTCCTAAAAATCAAAGTCTCTGGGCTCTGATCTCTATGTATTCTCTCCTTTCTCTCTGTCCCTTATATGAGAAAAATCAGTTTATTTATAGACTTGGCTTCTTGTGCGTAAAAACTCAGCAAAAGTTCCGTCTTCACGCTAACAACTGCCACCCATGATTGGAGTCATCCTCTGCATACGTTGACACGTGTCCCATCATTTCAGTAAGAATAGGATGCACGTACACACGTTCTTCGAGATATGTGGTATGAAAGCCATGTAGGCAAACCACGTTCTGAATTGGTGAAGAAGAATAGGGCGTAAAAACAACCCAAATATACCCTGAGCGTAAAGTAGTAGACTAGGCGTAAAATAGTCCTGACATGGACTTCTCACGTAAAGTGGTTGTTAAATAACCTTGAGCGTAAAAGTATCCCAAATAAACCTTACGCACACGTCAACTTTTGAGCGTAAAAACTCGTATAGTCTTCGTGCGTAAAAGAAGCCATATTATGAGCGTAAAATAGCTCAGTCCACATACTAAACGACAAATTGGTCTCTGTGTAAAACAAATCCCTTTGATTTCTGTGATATATGTTATCATTAAATCTTCATGTCAGACTTTGCATTAAATGCAAGACTTGACAGCTCTGTCCAGCGTAAAAGTGGCTAGCCTGTCTTAGGCGTAAAACCATTAGATTTGACCCGGGCGTAAAGTGATTAGCCTCTCTTTGGCGTAAAGTGGATCAATTTGAATGGAATGATCTATCTCTTTGACTCATTCTTATGAAGCACTTTTTACGCTCCTACAACGTCGCATCATCCAAGGGATAAAGTGACCGTCTTCTGATCAGATTCCTACAGTTGTACTTCCCTAGAATCAAATTGTACTTTATATTTTTCTTTTCTTAGTTTGTATTTAAGTTTTCCTTCGTAGACTTTTGTTTTTGCAAACAATACTCAATTTCGACTAGGAGATGACGAATGCATGACTTAATGAGATTTTGATTTAGAAATTTGTTGAGGATACGCTCGGGTTATTTGCCCTAGAACGAAGTTGTATGTGTGCGCTACGATTATGAGTTACCCTAAGTTTAAGATATAGTTGTTCGATGTAAAAATAACTAAGGCATGAACGGGGCTCGGATTGAAAAAACGTATAGGAGGAGTGTGTGTAAGAATCATTAAATGTTTAATCAAGTGATAAGTTGATGAGTGTGTACTTGACAAGTTTCGAAGATGAAACTTGTTCTGAGTGGTGTATTATGTAGTGTCCCGTCCCGCTTAGTTCAACCGGAGGAATCGAAACGCAAAAGCATTTGGACTTACCCATGCAACGACAAGCTCGAAGTCCCGCTCGGTCGAGGCAACTGCTCACTTAGGTGGTGGCTTCAGGGAACTTGCCTCAGCTTGGCCTTCACACTAATAAAAAGATGTTTTCATTACACTGGATATGCTTGATAATAAAAGAGATGAGTCCATATAGCTAAGAAAATAATCCTATTGAGTCGAACATGTGTATATACCATGGAAAAGTGTCATAATATTTTTTAGATGTTCTTCAGGATGGTTTTCAAAGCTGGCACTTGGTCTTTTGACCCCACATGTTGAGTTCGGCAAAAATTATGCCACAGGCTATCGACTTGATGTCATCGTAGGCACGTCCATACGATCCTACTGCTTTTCATAGCAAATATGTCCCACAGTCTCTCTGTCGGTCTAATGGAAGATGGCATTGTTATGGCACTCAAGGAACATGATTGTTCTTGTTGAGCACGTGTGAGGTCCCACGGTTCCATGACTTGTTATAGCCGTACGTTCCTATGGTCTCAAGGCTTGTCATGTAGAATATGACTTGGGCTACAATGTTGTATAGAACATAGTTGGGTTAAGGCACGGTACACGACTGTTTCAAGTAATATGTCCCATGATTCCACATTTTGTCATATAGAGTTTGTTGGCCCATTGGTCATAGTCAAACCTGATTTTAATAATTGATCTAACCCTGTCTCGATATAGGAGCTACTTGGACAATTGCTGAAAACTACTACTACTACCGTTCAAGACATAAAGCAGTTTGCCATTGAGTCTGTATTTCTTTATTAATATAATTTTTATTATTTATTGAGTCTAGGAATATGATGTACACCGAGTCGTACTGGCAAATAGGCTACCCCAAAAATTTTCAAAATATCCTTGTTTTAATAATAAACCTATTTACAAAAGCTCCTAACTGCTTGACTTTTCAAAAAGCCAAAAACTAATTTACAAAGACCGTAACAGAACACCAAGGGAATTCGGCTCGAGTTCACCCCGAGTTCGGTTAGTGGACGTTGGATTTTGAACTTAGTCTCCCCGCAGTTATAGATGTAACGGCAGTGGATTTTGAACTTAGTCTCCCCGTAGTTACAGATGTAACGGCTATCTGCCGAGATTCTCTTAAAAAATTCTGCCTGAATTCTGTCTTTAGAAAACCTATAAAAGAGAAGAATTTCCATCATGTCAACACACCTCTCTCTTCTTTTCTATCTAAGCCTAATACATTCTTCCAAAGTGTTCTAAGCTTTTCATTTTCAAATCTCAAGCTAGTCACAATCCTCTAGTCGATTTGCCAGTGCGGTACGGTCTAGAAGTTTCAGAGTGATTGTAATCAGAGGCTTGATTGAAGAAAGACACTTCACAATTAAAGTTTGTCACGACCCGCACCCAGTGTAGGGGCACGAGAAATGGGTATGTCCAGCCTATGTCGTAGTATCGACGGTAGAACGCTGTCCTCGGTTACTATCTAATCAACAACTCACGTAATTATATAATGTACTTGTCAATCTCAACTCCGAATGGAGGACAAGTATAGATATAATGAAATCTCAATCACAGTCTAAGTACGATATGATAACACAGAAGTTTATAACTAAGTCTAAATAACAACAATAAACCAACTACTAAATAATAATAATCTCAAAACAAACAATATCTCAACTTATTACAATTCAAGTTCTAAAACATGAAAACTAAACCAAGTTAACTAGCTAGTCTCCCGATCACTCCTGAGTGTTGGGGCCAAAGGTAGCTAAGCCATCTCCTGGTCCATAGTAAGTAGGGCAAGTGTCCTCGGGGCAAGCATCTATAATATTTTTAACAGGTCCAGTCAAGACAGGAACGAGCATATCTCATCAAGAAATCCCAAGTAAACGACAGAGAACTATAAACAGTTATAGACAGTTGTTTTGATGAACATGGCAGTTTATATGAGTAATGATGTAGAGAAACAATTAAAGTACAAGGAAGGTAAGGTAACTAAACAAGAGGCAAAAGATGGCAATGAAGACTGTAAAATATGATCTAGATGAACTAGAGTAACATGATATAAGTCCAGACAGTATAATATGAGTCAAGTGTAATACCAATATGAGTCCAGACAATATAAATCTAATACCAGATGGTTCCAGTACAAGATGAGTCCAGTATAAGTTGAGTCCAGTCAGTGATCAAAGATTCTAGGGTGAGTCCAGACTATACTCTAACAGTGTGTTTTAAAATATCGAGATCAACATATGAACGGTTGTAGGTAATACGACACATCGCACACTCGACCAAGTGTGGGATGGCTATCATTCAAGTATAATTTCAAGGCAGTGGTTCCAGTATTTGGAAATGTTCACATGTCTACTCCAATATTTCCCCGCCCAACAAGTACAAGTGAATCCATAACCCGACACGAAAATAAGTACAAGTCCAGCCAGAACATGAATAATACCAGTAAGTGATTCCAGTAGGTGATTCCAGTAGTGGTTCCAGAAATGGAGGCCAGACATGAATAAACAAGTGTTGCATGAAATAGATCCAGCAATATCAAATCATGTTTGTAATAGAGAATCAAATAGAACTAACTACAATTAAAGTATAGTAATCGACAAGTAAATAGAAGAACTATCAGAGAATGCACTCGCCTGATACTCTGAAAAGAGTAGTATAATATCAGATGTCTGCACCAGAGTCACAATGTCCTATATAGAGCAGTACAAGTTATAATGTGTTTAAATAAGGTAATGAAGTTTACGATGCAATCAACATGATTTCTAGGTCAATCTAGGTCAAATTTAGGTTAAAATTGACTCACAGTTGACTTTGGTCAAAATAGTCAACCTTGGTCAACCATGGTCAAATCTAGTTCTAGTATCCTATATCAATTCATCCTACTAAGATACCCTAGTCTAGGTATCTACACCCAACATTACCCTTACATGTATAATTCTATCAACACTACTAAGCCATACCCCTATTTGATCCACCCTATCTTAGATAACCCCTTTACCTAATTATATTGGTATCCCTATAAACCTTACCCTAGATTAGGAATTCATATTACCCTTGTTGGATAGGTAAAGCCATTACCTGTCCAATATTATCTTAGTTGTCTAACTCCTATACAATAGGCAACCCTATACCGGAACCTTTCATATATACATATTGGGGTTTCCCACTTTATCTTAGATAGGGATATTCAATACCTTAGCCTAGATTAGCTAAATCTCATTCCCACTAGAAATTTCCTAACCATATCATTCCCTCCCACACTGGTCCTGTATAAAGAGGAGTACATAATCAAATATCATGTCCCTAAACACAGGACATACCCAGGTAGCATACATCTACTACTGCTCACAGGTTCCCTTCCAAAGAAACTCAAGCATTCACCATCACACCTTTTATCACATGCTAATATGTACATAAATATAATTACAACTGTGACTACCTACATGAACAGGTACACTATTACCTTCTATATATCGGAAACACCATTTAGGACTGAATAATAAGGACATAACAGATCTGGAAATAACATGGCAATAATTCAATACTGAACTTAACAAGGGTTGGACTAAAACTAAGTTACTGATACCATCAAGTATCAAAGTGAAACAGTCAATATGCAACCCAGGCAACTATGGCCTCACTCTTCACTCATAACCCTTCCCTTCTTGGACTGATACCCAACTTAAATATATATGGACAGGTCTATGCATCATGGGACATGAACGCTAGGTAGGATAGAACTCAAAAGCAGTGGACATATATACATGGATATAAATGGCCATAACATACAGAGGGTTGGCCAAATGATAGGAGTATAGGGTATGACCAAAACACTCACCATATAAAATGGATCATATGCTCAAGGGCCTGAACTAAATGAACATCCCATAAACCAAAGGCAACCCCGGGAAACAGGGACTGAACTGATCTTTATTCGACACACATATGTATATATATATTTCAATGCATACACATACATATAGACATATCTACATATATTCAGATATAACAAACCAAATGAAAAAGCTAAAATATATGGAAACATATATGAAACCAAATTGAAATTAACATCAACTCAGATAAATGTATGAACTTATTTTGAAATCGAATTAAACCATTGAAAACATTTAAAAAATAGTAAAAAAAATATATCAGTGTATCAGAGTATCGAGCCCGATATCCAAAGGCCAAATTCGAATCAAAAACCTAATTCAAGGTGTGTCAAGGGTGTAAAGGCATAGGGACATGTCCCTCGTGTCCAGGGAGAGTCCCTGTGTCCAAAAATTAGGACACGGATTATCCAAAAACCTAATTCAAAATTCTCAGAAAATAGGAAAATAATCATCGTGCAGCCATGTCGAGCCTTCGTAGGCTCGACACAGTGCTCGAGGCACCACGTGCTCTTGTACTCATGTCGAGGGGACATAGGGCTAGGGACTGAACACCCTGCCCCGTGTTCAAGTGTCACCGTGTCCTAGATACGAACACGTATTAGGACGTGTCTGTGCGCGTGTGTACGTGTGTGCAAATTCAGTGCGAGTGGGATTTCTCCAAATCCGCTTGTTGAAATCCCCCTAAATTTTGTGTGTGTGCTGTTAGTGTATGCCCCCTCGTGTCCACCAAAAATCATGCCATAAGTATCCATATTGTGTCCTGTGTCGACCCCGAGCAGCAGGGGAGCCGTACGAGCCTCGTGCGTGTGTGTGCGTGTCCATTTTGGACACAAAAATCCCCTAAAATTTGACTCAGTCCTCACGAATATTGTTATACACATAATAACCTACATTTTTGTTCAATTAGATTTTAAAATTAATAAAATTCATTTCTATATGGAATTCTAACAAACACATGCACATACACATTAACACGTGTCCGATACGGACACCAAACGGACACAGTTTCCTGCCAAACTTGAGGAAAAGCTAGGGGACACCTAGATCTAGCCTAATATACAAATAAATCAGAATAAAAACACAATTTAGAGGGTTTAACTATTGTGTGAAAATGACCAAGAAAAGCCCCAAATCAAATGGTTCTTCTTGCTAGCCAAACTCTCCAAATTGTTCACAAACTGAAATTACTCTCCATGAACATCAAGTAGAGGATGATTAGATTATATTGCAAAAGATATGAATCAAAAAGGAATAAATATGAGAGTGTTATGAATTGGGGAAGAATAGGAATAACCTTTTCTTTCTAAAAGTTGAGATGATACAAAAGAGGCAAGAACAAAGGAATGGGCGATTATATAGGGTGGGGATCTCTATGTAGCTGGACATAAAGGAAAGAATTAGGGCTAGGGTTTCACTAATTGGCTATGGTCCAAGTTTTATTAGTCATAAATTCATAAGTCATAAGTCATTGAACCTAGTCTTATTCTCCTATTTCAAACTTGGTTATAAATGACTTAACTTGGGTTGACTTAAGTTAGACTAGGGTACCACCATGCTATCTAAGTCACCATAGCTAGAATCAACATCTAGGTTAGTCTCTTAAGTCACAACTAGTAAAAGTCAAAATTAACAACCACCAATCCAATAATTAATCAAATAATCCCAATAAGTCAAAATGACCAAAATACCCCTAGGTTAAAATGATAAATAAATATCCCAATCACATGGTTAGGCTCTAGGTCAGACAATCTCTAGGGTTCCACTAGCAGCACATCAAAATCATAAGTCATGACGTAAAACTATTTTAAATTGATTAAAATCAACAAAATCATAATGTGATATAAATATAAATAAATAAATAATTATAATTATCAAAATTTTAAAAATACCCTCATTTGGAAAACTGCGTGTTATAAAGTTGGTCGAGTACTTCGGATCAAAGCTTGCGTTATAGAAGTTGTAAGAACATCGCATAAAAACTTGTGCATTTTTTATAGTGGATTTCAACTGGAAGCTAGAGTTCTTCCGACTGGACTAGTCCTCATAAGAGGAAAACCAATATACATTCTTGTGTTTGCATTTGCTCTCTACTTTTCTATTTGCACTATATCTAGTAAAATCTGGAAACTGCTTGAAGCTACTCATGAGAATAGGTATAAAAGAGAAGCTAGCAACTCCAAATAAGAAGAAAATCCTTGCATGATGACATTAGGATTTGAGGTACAACACAACCCCTTATTTGAAGAAGAGCTTGTATGCCACAACTACAGAAGATCAGGTCACAAGATAAAAGATTGTTGTACTATTAAAAAGGAATATTGCTGCGAACGATCAAACGAAGGAATATCGTTGTCTCACAAGTACGCTACCATGAGCATATGGTATAAAAGTAAAGCAAACAATTCCAAAGAAGAAGAGAAACTTCGTCTAACTACAAATATATATGCAATGGCATTATCTAACGAGGTACAAAATAATTCTCTTTATAGTGAATTCTCTTATGATGATTTATCTGATGCTTTCAGTAATCGATTAGAAGAACACAAGAAAGTATTAGATAAGTATAAGAAGTCTCGAAAAGAGATTAAGGCTTATAAGCTTGAGAATAAAATGTTGTCCTCTCTGTTTAATGAGATTAGAGATACTTCCACTGCTAGTGACACAGATGAGCTATCCACTGTTAAGCTGAGTTTGCTTGATGCTCAAGAATGCATTAACAAGATGACACAAGAGCGTGCAAAACTCAATAAAGCTTATGAAGCAGAGAAGAAGAAGTATATCATTGCTACACAGAGAACATACTCATTAACTTCTAAGTATAATGAGGCTTGCATAATCTCTAAAAAGTTGGAGATAAAATTAGGTAAATAAGTTGTTCAACCCAAGACACAGGCATACACAAGGCATGTGACACAACCCAGGATTCAAAAAGGATATGGCACAGCTAAGGTTAAACGTAACCATGCTTTTTATTATAGTCAATCACGCAAGACACATCATAGCAAATCATGTTCATATACTACTACACAGAGCACTAATGTTAATACTTTCTGCCATTATTGCGGTATGAATGGACATATTTCTAATCGTTGTCAGATTAGAAAACTTGTTGATATGAACTTGTACAAATGGGTTCCAAAAGCTAACTAATGTGGATCCAAGTTTTGGATACCAAAGTCTTTGCCTCTTGATGCAGGTGAAGCTTCTTACATCAAGTAGAACCATAGAACATGTTGGTGATTATAAAGCTTCAAAGGTCACCTTCCTAGCAATTGCACCAACACAAGTATGGTCACTAAGAACCACTTTGGTAACATGCTAAATGATTCTTCCTAAATGGCTAGAACTATAGAATCTTGCATGTCTTTAATAAAAATTTTCACTATTTCTCACTAGAAGTGCTTATTTTTATTATATAAACTAGTGTGATAATGTTTCTAGCATGCTTAGGACAATGTTCTTGAAATACAGTTGCATGTTATGTCACACTATGTAGCCATTTCTATTTGTCTGATTTTTTTCTCATGCATATCATTTGTCTTTATTTATAAAGTATGGATATCATTTTTTTATGATCTTGTGTTTATTAGTGCACATTTTTTAGTATACATCTTTTTTAATATTTACCTCGATAGTGCACTATGAAAGCTTCTTAAAAAATAGTTTCAGTATCTTAATTATATGATCATTCCTTATTCATTCTTTGGGTATTTTCTTTTATAATTAGGTATTCTAGTTTTCGACGATGTTTGATAATACTGCACATATTCCTTTAAATCTAAGTTCTTAAAAGTAGAAATCATTTTAGGTACAAGCCTACAAAGGGTCTGTCTGTCACCACGGCTACGGCTAAAGCGAAGCGGTACTTAAGATCCCCCGATGGACCTCCGTTAGTTGGGATAGTACCCCTACAGCTAACCCAAAGTAATTAATACTTTATAGACTTAAGATTTATTAAGGTATACTTGCAACTATTGTCTAAATTTGGATCCAAGCACAACCAAAATACAGTAAATTAGCGACGGCTATTTAGCGACAAAAATTTTCAGTCGGCATTAGTGACGGCTTCGTGGCCGCTCGCCGACTGATTACAGACCACACGCCTTTACATTTTTTTATTTTAATTTTAGGAGGAGGAAAGGTCGTATATCCGTCGCTAGGTAGTCGACGATATAGCGACGGATCTGCAGTCGTCGCTATGTGGTCGATTATTTGGCAGGAATTGAGCAGAGAATTGGCGGGACATTTCTTCGACTACGTAGCGACGGATATTCCGTCGGATAGTCAATAATATCGACCAATTAGCGACGGATAATTAGCAGTCGCGATTCCTTCGCTAAATTTACGTTCCAGACTTGAAATGAAACAGCGGGGGAAACTTTTCGCATTCCCCCCAAAATTTACTCTCTCTCCTCTCTCTCTCTCTCTCTCTCTCTCTCTTCCGTGGCTTCGGTGAACGGCGTCGGCGTCCTCTCCTCTCTCTCTCTCCCGAAGGTAATCCCCGCTCTCTCTCTCTCTCGATCTCTCTCTCTCTCTCTGTCGCGGTGTCGACATAGGGGCAGCGGAGGCGGCGGGCTTGGGGACATTCGGGGGCTGGGCAGCTGGCTTTGGGCGGGTGCGTTGGGGGCTGGGCGGCGGGCTTGGAGCGGAGGCGTCGGGGGCTGGGCGGCTGGCTTGGGGCGGGGGCGTCGGCGGCTGGACGGCAGGCTTGGGGCGGGGGCGTCGGGGGCTGGGCGGCGGGCTTGGTGCGGGGGCGTCGGGTGCTGGGCGGCGGGCTTTGGGTGGAGGCGTCGGGGGCGGGGCGGGGGGCTTGGGGCAGCGGATTTTGGTCGGGGGCGGCCGGTGGCTTTGCTTATCAAATTCATCTGAGTTTATATATTTGCTAAATAATGTATTATCCATATTGGGTGTTATCTATTAGTTTGGTGGTGTTTGGATTAGTAAATGTGAATATGGAGTTTGGGTTCATGGTGTATATGTTCACTGTGTCAAGGACAGTGCGAGTTCTTCATCTACATAAGTCAGTTGTGTGCTTCTATATAGATGTATATATCTATACTTCTAACTGTGATATACATATATATGTGTGATTGTAGACATGGTAGGAATTATAGGTAATTAATGCTAGTGTGACTAGACTAAGGTGGTGCTTGCTAGATAGTAAGGACACTCTAGTATCCTAACCAAGTTAATTTTAGACTAGATATTTAGGATATAGCTCCCATATCCTAGAAGTGGACTCTTGCAATTTAGAAATAGATAGATTGACTCAGTTTGATTAGTTGACCTATAATCGGTATCGGACTATCGGTATCGGTATCGAACTATCGGACTATCGGTGTCGAACTATCGGTATCGGTATCGGTATCGCACTATCGGTATCGGTATCGGTATCGCACCATCGGTATCGGTATCGAACTATCGGACTATCGGTATCGAACTATCGGTATCGGTATCGGTATCGCACTATCGGTATCGGTATCGGTATCGCACTATCGGTATCGGTATCGAACTATCGGACTATTGGTATCAAACTATCGATATCAGTATCGTACTATCAGTATCGGTATCGGTATCGGTATCGGTATCGCACTATCGGTATCGAACTATTAGTAACAACTGTACTTAGATTTTTCTCTTCTCGAGCTAGAATACTAGCGGATCCACCAGTTAGAAGATTATATACTAATTCTGTTTAGTTTGTCTTACTATACAGATTTTTACATCCAATCTGTGATGGATCGTTATTTCGTTGATCGTACATGGATGTACAAACGACAACACGAGAGCATAATAGGTGTGAGTGACGAATTTCAGGCAGGCGTGGAAGTGTTTCTTAAGTATGCCATGAGCAAAGTTCAGTTTATGGACGGTAACAAAATCAAGTGTCCATGTCGTAATTGTCGTAATAGACGTTACGAAGAAGTGGTGACTGTAAGAGATCATTTGACCCGTAAGGGTTTTGTACGTGATTACGGCCTGTGGTCATCGCAAGGTGAACTATATGCTGAAAGACAGGTTGGGAATGCTGTTACTTATGCTTTTGATGATAATGCTACAGCAGATTTTGTCGTCGATGACGACGAATGCTCCGTTGATTATGGAGACGTACAGAACCTTGCACGAGATATGGTATACGACGCGACAGGGCCTAATTTTAATCCGGAGGATCCTAATCCCGAGGCAAAGGAGTTCTATAATATGTTTCAGGATGCTGAAACTTCTTTATATACTGGTTGTGATCAACATTTCGTACTGTCAGTGACGATGCGGTTGTTGAACATAAAGTCTAATTTTAACTTGCCACAAACTTGCTATGATCGGATTACACAACTAATGAAGGAGGTGTTACCGAAGGAATCAAAAGAGCTTCCAAAAAACTTCTACAAGTCGAAGATGATGGACCGACAACTGGGACTGGGGTACGATAAGATAGATTGTTGTCGCAATGGATGCATGTTGTACTACAAGGAGAACGAGGATGTAGAAAGTTGCCGCTTCTGTAATACGGATCGTTACAAGGAAGTCAGGGGGAAAGGAAAGTCAACTAGAAAACGACGTCCTTACAAGTATATGCATTACTTATCGATAACGAAGCGCTTGCAGAGGATGTATATGTCTCAGAATACAGCAGAACACATGACGTGGCACAACGAAGAACGCACAAAGGACGATGGAGAATTGTCACATCCATCGGATGGAGAGGCGTGGAAATATTTCAATTTTCGCCATCCAAATTTTGCTGCAGAGCCCAAAAATGTATGCATGGGGCTATGTTCTGATGGATTCGCTCCTTTCGGGCAGTCGGGATCTTAATACTCCTGCTGGCCGGTCATTCTGACCCCTTACAATCTGTCACCATGGATGTGTATGAAGACTCCTTATATGTTCTTGATAGCTATTATACCGAGTCCCAAAAATTCGATGAAGAATATCGATATATATTTACAGCCGTTGGTGGATGAGCTGAAACAGCTGTGGGAGATCGGCATCACGACCTATGATATTTCCAGGAGACAGAACTTTCAGATGAGAGCTTCACTGATGTGGACAACCAATGATTTTCCCGCATACGGTATGCTGTCGGGATGGAGTAATCACGGCACCCTGTCTTGTCCGATATGCATGCAAAATAGTAAGGCGTTCCGCCTTAAGCATGGAGGAAAAATTTCTTTCTTTGATTGTCATCGTCAATTTCTGCCCACGAGTCATCCTTGGAGAAAGAACAAGGACGCATTCAGAGCTAAAAAACAAGAATTTTCTCATCCGTCTGCCAGATTGTCGGGATACGATATTTGGGAAGATGTAAAGGACTTGCCCACTGTAATGGAAGATCCATCGAACAATCGTGTCGATGGGTTCGGACAAACCCATAACTGGACCAAACGGAGTATCTTCTGGGACTTGCCTTATTGGAAAGATAATCTTATAAGGCATAATCTTGATGTTATGCATATCGAAAAGAATGTGTTCGATAATGTCTTCAATACCGTCATGGAAATTAAAGGAAAGACGAAGGACAATCCAAAAGCAAGACAAGACATTGCCGAGATATGCAAGCGTCCTTATCTGAACTTGATACAAAGGGGAGCTGCTGGACAATTAAGTAAGCCGATAGCACAATACATATTGAGCAAGGAAGATAGATTAATAATCTGCAAGTGGGTATCTACTTTAAGATTTCCCGACGGCTATGTGTCGAATTTGTCTAGATGCGTTGACCTCAATGAACGCAAGCTAACAGAAATGAAGAGTCATGACTGCCACGTGTTTATGGAAAGGTTACTGCCCATTGCTTTGAAAGAGTTGTTGCCTTCTGCTTTATGGGTTCCGTTGGCAGAACTATCAATATTTTTTAGGGATATTTGTTCAACTAAGTTGACTGTGCAACACATGGTTGAACTTAAAGAGAAGATTATCTTAATAATTTGCAAGTTGGAGAAAATATTTCCTCCTGGCTTCTTCGACAACATGGAGCATCTACCGATTCATCTAGCATACGAAGCCCGTGTTGGTGCATCTGTTCATTATCGATGGATGTACCCATTTGAAAGGTACATAAAAATCGATATAATTTAAGTTGAATTTTAGTGGGTTTTAAAATTCTTTCTTAATTCTCAAGATAATTTGTCTCTCTAGATACCTACACCATCTAAAGAAGAAAGTTGGCAACAAAGCTCATATAGAGGCTTCGATATGCGAAGCATATCTTATCGAAGAGGTGTCAAACTTCTGCTCTATTTATTTCGATACTCATATTAAAACAAATCGAAATAGACCTCAAAGGAATGACGAGGATGTTGAGGATGGAGGAATATTCAATGTAAGGGGCAAGCCTATTGGGGCTAGTAAAAGACGGTGGTTGACAGACGACGAGTATAATGCCGCTCACCGATATGTCTTGTTAAACTGTGACATACAAGAAGTGAGAGATTTGGAGAAGTAAGTCAGTACACTTGCACTTGTTATAATCTCGAATTTGATGAAGTAAGTGACTACACTTATATATACTTATTTTCTCTAATAGTGTATTTAGAGATGAAGTCAAAATGAGGAGACCCGATATTACCGATGAGGGACTTCAAAGAGAGGTTGATTGTACATTTCCGTCATGGTTTAGCAAATACGTAAGTAATTGTGATTATAATTGAGATTATTAATATATAATCTGAAACATTTAAATTATAAATATTTGTTTACAGGTTTTATTGCCTGAAACAACACTCACTCATGAGAGTGTTCGTTATCTGGCACTGGGACCGAAGAAGCAAATAAAGACTTGGCCAGGCTATGTCGTTAATGGCTTCAGGTTTAAGTCAACTCAGAATGCTATAAATGTCGAATTTATCAATGACGGCATCAGTACCAAGGATTTCGGTGTTTGCATAAGAGGCACCATCTATGACGATGAGCCGGACTTTGACTATTATGGTGTGCTTCGAGATATTGTAGATTTACAATATACTGGCCCATATGATATACATATTATGATGTTCAAATGTGAGTGGTTCGATATGACACCAAATATCGGTTAGAGAATCGATAAACAATTTGGATTCGTCGATATTAAATCATCGCAGGAGGTATAGAGGGTCCGATACATTTGCGATAGCAAATCAGGCTATTCAAGTCCACTATACAAGCTACCCATGGTGTCGTAGAGATCGATTTGACTGGTGGATAGTATGCAAGATTAAATCTAGAAATACATTCAACGTTGGAGACCCAGCATACCAAGAGGCCAGATCAAAAAGTCCCAATACTTGGGACAATACTCAGATACAATGGATATTGAAGATATTATTGAGGAAAATAGAGGGGAGGAAGAGGTTGATACACAAGACTTAGCTGTCAACCAGGGAAGAAAGAGGCATCTTGTCCCAAATATTGAGGCAGAAGAAGAAGAAGAAGAATATGAAGAAGAAGAAGAAGAAGAAGAAGAAGAAGAAGAAGAAGAAGAAGAAGAAGAAGAAGAATTTGATGGGGATGAGGATACAGATGAAATCGACGATGAAGATAAGGATGAGGATGAGGATGAGGAGGATGATGATGAAGACGAGGCCGAGGATGAGAACGAAGACGATGATTAGGTTAAATATTGTTGTATATTAAAAACACTTCCAGTTATATAAATTAAGTTTGACCAAATAAAAGCAATTACGTGAATTCATATTTTTTTCATTCGATTATTACTTATTGTAGATGGCACTCCTAGTCTTTTTCGTCGCGGCGGCACTCGTCTCCCTACTGGTGGTATGTATATTTTAGTTTAGTTTTTTATATCCATTTACAATTTTATATTGTTAATTATGTTTATGTGTTCTATTTACAGGTCATGATGGCTGGCCGTGGTCGTGGTACTGGTGGTGGTCGTGGTGGTGGTGGTGGTACGGGTCGTGGTCGTGGTCGTAGTGGTGCTGGTGGTCGTAGTAGCATTCAAAGTTCCCAGGATGTGACCCCATCGAGCGAGCCCGACCAGGAGAGTACCTCGGGCACAGACGCATCATACCCTCGATCGACCACTTCATCGAGGCATGAGTCCGGATCTGCTAGCGGATCCGTTCCGCTATCGGAACCACCAGCAGCGGATCCACCAGAGGATGCCCCAGTTACTGCACAGTGGGCCCCGGAGTACCCCTATACTCGGTTCCATCCGATTACTGAAGAGTACATACGTGGACCCGCAGATCCTCAGACAGCACCAAAGAGGCCGAGAGGCGAGTTCCGACGAGAGCTATGGCCCGCGGGGACCTCGTAAGTAAATTTAAGATAATTTTAATTTCTTTTATTTATTCAAGTTAATAATCTAGTCGTTTCTTCTTTGTAGGTTTTTTCTGTTTAATGTTGGCAGGGCTCTTGGAGAAATTATCAGGGCTAACTTCTACTGTCCCTACCTCAACTTTTCGTCGGTGCCCCCAAACATGCAGTACGTCTGGCTCGACGAGTTGAGGGTATATATCTATATCTTCTGGTTAATTATTAGTTACTCTTTAATCAACCATTTTTTAAATTACATGATAATTGATTTTCTGTGTTAGACAACGTACTGGTGGCCCCCCATCGCAAGGAGGGGATCCGCAGGACCTACAGAAGTGCTTGCCTCGAAGAAGATACGGGATATGATTTATGACCTAAAAATGGGGCATACGAGGCCGAATTGCATCCGACAGGAGTATTATGAGGACCTCTTAGGTATGATGGATACCCCTGCGTACAAGGAGAAATCGGAGAAGGCAAAGGTGAACCGACAGGCCGTGGGCCTTCATACGGGGGGATCAAGGTCCCAAGCAGTGACACTTGCAGATCTGGTGAGCAACCGTAAATTTATTTCACAATCGAATTAGGTATTATTAATTAAAGAAGTTAATTAGTTTATACGAAAATTTCGTATGCAGGCCCAACGGTCGGTAAAGGAGGGAAGGGCACCAGAATCGGTCACCATGCACGACGTGTTCTAGCATACGCACAAAAGACGGAAGGACGGAAGCTTCGTCGACGAGAGGGCCAAGGAGACTGATGTAAGTACTTATGTTTATGAGATTAACGTTAGAATTAAAAGTATTCGGACTATAACTTAGGTAAACTTACGATTCACACTTAACTTAGTGAAATATAGGATTTAGATTACAACTTAGGTAAATCTTTTAATATAAACATATTCATTTGATAGGCTACGTATCGTGAGGCCCTTAGTCGGTCTTAGTTAACTGACATCGAGGATGTCGGTGAAACGACGCCCTCCCGGACGCCCTCTTCTTTGGCCGCTCGGAACGACTTGTTCGTAGATACCGTCGACGGCTTTATGAAAGGGTTCCTGTACGGAGTCGGCTCCCTAGGGCCGTTTGCACATGGCGACGCAAAGATTTCCACCGACACCGCCTTCTCCCGTGGCCCCGGCAGACGATGATGTTAGGTTGCAGCTTACGCAGCTGTACGAGGCGGTATCGTCCTTGCGGGAGCAATTTGCCACGTACTTTCTGCCTCCGTCTGCTACTGTCGGTCCGTCTGCTGATGGTGTGCGTCCATCTTCTACTGGTCCGTCGACTGCTGGTGTCGGTCCGTCTTTCGTGGGTCATCTTTCTTTCAATCCTGATGCCCCTGTGGTACCGCCTACGACTCTGATGTAACTCCTGGATCTCATATCCTCAAAGCAGCTATGCCGACTTCCGAGCAGTGTCTACAACGGCTTGTCTTCGTACCATGTGGAGGAGTATATTCGTCGGTCGTATCTGGGATTACCACCACCGGACAATCGACCTCCTCCTTCTTAAAATATTGTATTAAGAAAATTTGGAATATTTGTGAGAGCTTTGGATTAATTGTGCTATAATCGAATTATAGCACCGGATATTATGTTACTCTTTAGGATAATTGATGTTTATTTTTTATTAATTTGGTTTGGTCTGTGATTCTTGGATAATTGGTGTGCATTAAATTCGTATGTGCATATTTGGTCTATGTGATTCTTGGATAATTGGTGTGCATTATATATTTGGTCTGTGTGATTGTTGGATAATTGGTGTTTATTATATATTGGTTTGGTTTATGCATATATTTGTGAACAGGGAAAATGCTGCAAATTTTTTTCCTAAAAAACTCAGTTAGCGACAGACTAGTGACCGTTTAGCGACGGATATTCCCAGTTGTCGACGGTTTTTTGACAGAAATGCCGTCGCTATCTGGAGATTTTAAACTGTTTCCAGGTCGCGATGGATGATCGACAGAATATCCGTCGGCAAGGTTCTGGTGGTATATACTTCGACGGAATAGCGACGGCCTATCCGTCGCCACGGCGACTGATAATCAGCCACTAATCAGTCGCTCGCTATAGCGACTGCTTAGCAACGGAGAATCCATCGACACGGTTCTGGAAATGCTTGACATTTCCAGAACGATGGCGACGGATAATCAGACACTAATCAGTCGCTGTGTCGACGGTTTTAGCGACGGATTAGTGACTACTCTTCCGTCGCCATGGTGCTGGAAATGCCAAGCATTCCTGAACCTGATCGACGGATATTCCGTCAGCATACCGTCGCTCATCTGTCGTTTGTTACCGACGACCGACGGATTAGCGACGGAACGATACGCTCTGATACGCTATTACGACGGGTTACCGACGGAATTTTACGTCGCTAATGTCTGCACAGTTCAGTACTTAATACTTGAAATGGACGACAGTCCGTCGAAAATGTGTCGCTAATGCTTCGTATTGTGACGTCGAAACGTCGTCGCTATTCCGTCGCCTAACGACTACATAGCGACGGACCCTTATTAGCGACGAGCTGATTGCCGACGGATTGTTTTGGCCAAAATTTGTCAGTTATCGGTTGCTAATAGGAATTCCCGTCAGACTGGAGACGAATCCGGCCGTCGCTAAATCGATAGAATTTGGTAGTGAAGGCACTAAACCCTGTCCCCTAGGTTCCAGAACACATCAACGTATCTAGGTCCTACATTTGATTTATTAATATTTATATTTTATTGTTACCCGTTGATTTTGTAGAATATATAAAGATACATGTTGTCATGACCCGCACCCGCTTTTTCAGATACGAGACGTGTCCAAGTCAGCCTACGTCGCAGAGTTGGCGGTAGATCGCTGTCAAGCCCACAAAAAATAAATGCTCAAAATATAACATTTGCTGCTCGTTAACATTTATAAGTTTATTACAATATTTACAACATTTATAATTAGAGAAAATATAAGATTTTATAATTAATGAAATTGAAACAACTGCTATCTATTTCTAGGTTTCTGCCTGCAAGTACACCCGAATCTCCCAAGCTAAGTAAAGCCACAGCTAACCAGAAAAATGATGGTTTCCAGTCAAGAATGGAACAAGTACACAAACCGACGGCAATGCGAAAACTTAATAGAATTAATAAGACATGAAAATAACATATGAGAGATAAAAACTGGAAGATAACTGATGAAATGGCATAATGGAGAATAAAAGGAAAAATAAAAAGACAACTACCTATGTGGTGTGAAATATTTGTTTCAACATGTGAACGACTAGGGATAAATTCGGCACATGCACGTGCCGTGTACAGGCGCTATTATTCAAGAATAGACTCATGGGATAGTTCTGGGTAGTCCACATGTTTACTAAGATATTTCCCCTTCCGACTACTCCGTGTGACAAGCGTGTCAACAAGCACCAAGATATATGTATAGACATGAAATAAAAAAACTACTATGAATCGAAAGCAATCAGAAAGTGCACTTACCTGAGGTCCTTAGCTGGTGAAACCAATAATAATATACCACTCAATGAGCCACAATCAGTCAACACATGCAGAAGTCTCCAGATGCTGAAATAAACAGTACCAACATTATCAGAATAGTCAAATTAGCTAGGATTACCTGTCCTTAAGTCCAATTCTGGATACAGGGGCAAAACGATAATTTCAAGCAAAAACGATGTCCGCCGTTGGACCCGCTTTGCACCGAAAAGCGTACCAGAGTCAATGGTCTCTAATGTCGTCAAACTATATGTCAACAGGTCCAATTTTTCGATACGAATCCAACCGTATGTCCAAAGTTGGATTCCGACGGGCCGTGCACAAAATCACCCGTTGAGTTAGACCGTGGGGCCCACAAAACGGTAATTTTATCAACAGTCCCAGAATTGGACCAAACTTGGCATACAGGACAAAAAATGATACGGTCCTGTTGGCGCTAGTTTCCTCTCGATCTGACGAGCGTGCACAAAGTAATTAGGAAATTTGTACAGAGGTCGATACGGTATATTTCGACGGATACGCATCAAATTCGTCGCGCACACGCGACCAATTTGAATTTTGCCAAAGCCTACACGACCACGAAGCTGTTACGCACCTTTTGATGCTTTCGGTTCATGATCACGTCGCCCAGATTGGCAGGACGCACGTTGTATCGAAGAGTTTTCAATTATTTATAATATTTTAAAACAGGTTTTTCTTGATTTTTGACATCACATAACTTCGCGTACAATAGACAAAAAATAGTTCTACAAGAAGCGTCTTAACCTCGTATATGTTGTCAATAGATCTGTTTAAAAAGATTTTATGTTTCGACGATCTGCAGCCCAGAAATCGGCTTCCAAACAGGGTATCGGGACTGTTATATGAACTGTTCGAGAACAATTTTCGGGCAAAGTTTGTGTCGATTTTCGGGACAATCTAGGCCTCTAATTTAAGAACTATTTGAAGGCGATTAAACTCGTATAGGTTGTCTTCATACCTGAATAATTGGTTCGGAAAATGGTTGAGCATGAGCGAGGAAATTTGCGACAAAGTCGTGCCGCTGCTCGTGCTCGCTGCTGCCGCTAGAGATGTGTTCCCGCGCTTATGCGCTGTCCGGCGGCTCCGACCGACCGTAGCTCTCGGGGTCGCCGTCGGTTGTGGCAGGTGTGGGGGTGAAGGTGCTTAGGGTTTGAGTGTTTTCGTTTCTTTCCAGGACATCTATATGTATATACGGTTTGATTTGTTACACAGGGGGTCGGGGTTGGGAGATTCAGCTGGGATGCCCGGTCGGGCTGAGGTTGGGCCTGGCCTATGCTGGGCCGAACTTGTTCTTTGCCTTTTTCTTTTTATTATGCCTTTTTCTATCCCTTTTTCTATTACTATCTATTATTAGCATATATATATATATATTTTTTATATATTTATATATATATATTTATATATATATATATATATATATAAATATATATATATATATATATATATATATATATATATATATAATTACTCATGCACATGTATATAATATATATATACAAATGCACACATTTGCATAATATATTTATATATACATATAAATACACACATTTAATATATTTATATATACATACCTATATATATCTTATACACACACATATACCTATATATATATATTATTTATATATACCCATACATTTATATACTATATATATTTATATATATTTACATACGCATACCCACGTATATATATACCACACACATTTATACAACAAAATAACGTAACCAATAAAATAATAATATTAAATAACAATCCTAATAAAATAATACTAATAATAATAACAAAATTTAACAAACTAATAACGGGTGTACATACAATTATATTTATAGTCTAATAATCCAAAACGTACAAGAACACCATTATATACAATTGCCATTTAATATCAACTAATTAATAAATAAAACATTTCAAAAACTTCGGGAAGGGGAGCTACATATCTACCCACCTTAAAAATAATTTTCCTCGAAATTCTAACTCATAAACATGCCAAAATTCAAACATAAAAATTAAAAAATAACTCAACTATTACCACAATATCTTCGAATTTTAATTTCTCAGAAATATTTATATCCTTCTCCTAGCCATTTCGTAACTACGGATCATCGAGGACTTCTACCCGCCTTTGGTCATACTACCCCCTCAATGGTATGTCCCAAAAACTTTATAATCTTCCAATTACTTGCTAAAATGGAAATCTACTGCTTTTGGCCTCTATAATCCTCTCCTATCTATTAAATAACTCAAAATCTAACAACAACAAATTTACACAAGTAGCGAAATATTGATAAACTCTAGTAAGCATGACTATTCGCTCCGAAGCAGGGAGGAAGAAAGGCAGAATAATTGGAAGCAACTGTGAAGTTTCAAGAGCAGTAGAGAGTATCCAATGTTACGGATAGAAAGTGAGTTTGAGAACCACTGCCTTATTTGCTAGATTGGGCTACTCTAGTTCAGTCACTTGCTACGTCGAAGAGCCCTTCGTTACTTAGAGTGTCCTGCAATCCGTGCAATAGACAAGTCTCGTCCTCAAAATTCTAATTCAACAAGGTTCCATAATGGAACAGAATTTGAGAAATCAAGATTGGTCTTAATGGGTTCTCTATTTAGGCATCTGTCGTTGGTTGGATGAACATTGGGTTTCAATCTATATGGACTAGACAAGATCCCAATGATAAAACTATTCTTACTAGATTAGGGTATCCTAGAATAGATTTCTACCCAAGGGATTGAGCTAGTTGCTTGTCAGGTTGGTTAGCTAGGTCCCTAAAGCTCAAAATGTGTCTTCAGTGACTTTGTGTTTAAGGAGCACATGAGACCTCAATTGGGTGGCACACTAGTGGCATGTGCATAGTGGGCTTCGAGTAGATCACAACCATATATTGGGTCGAAGGAATTAAGTCAAAGTTGAGGCTCTAATGGGAGTCGGAAGGCATACGGTTACTATAGAAAGGGTTATAGCTAGTCCTTTTGACCTGAAAGTCGTACCACAAGAATAGAGTACAAGGGGACGAGTTTGAGTAGGACATGATGTACTTAGATGAAGGTGGACTCGTCTAGATATTACATATTAAATTTGTTGGATGGTAACAGCTAGTCTCGTGCTCCGAATATTAATAACACGGCCGGGGACACAAAATGATCTAAATGGAAAGTGGAAGTCTAGGGGGTACTAATTTTCGTCCTAATGGAAATTATTTCGATCAATCGGTATCTTTATATCCTATAATTTAGAAGGTTTACAGTCTACCCACCTTAGAAACTAAGACATGGTTTTAGGAATAATAAGGTTAGAGGGTTCCCAAAAAATCCGAATAATGTACCTCGACTCTTGTTAGTAGAGAATAAGGTACGGTGTAACAGAATATGGTAGATGTAAGTCAAGTCAATGATCATTCCTCAATAAATGAGAAACGAGGGTGTACAATAACACATGGTCGATAAAATAGAGGAACATACACATCCATAGTGTACAAGAGTTATCGTGGGGTAACCAGCTCTAAGGCACGTCATTTGAAAAGATTTCTAACAACTTAGTCGTAAATTTCTATTGGGGTCAAACCTTCCAGACTATTGTCAGAAGGGTTCTAGTTGAAGAAAGCTTCAAACAAATGATTAGAGGCTCACAACATTTGGTCTCTAGAGAATAGGTAGTCTCCTAGGTTGTAGTGGTGAGCATTCGGTTTATTCGGTTTAAACCAAACCGAATAACCCAAAACGAATTGGACCGAAACCGAACTGGATTGGTCCAAAACCGAATCAAACCGAACCGAATTAAATCAGTTCGATTTTCGGTTTATTCGGTTTATTCATATTTTTTGGATTTTTTTGAGCTTTTTTGTTAATATATAGTAACTAAATATACATAGACAAATTTAGTATATACCTATATATTTAGTATGTACCGATATATATTAAATACTTATATATATAGTACACACACACACACACACACACATATATATATATATATATATTAATTAAATTTTCTTATTCGATTTTCGGTTTTGGACCGAAATCGAAACCCAAAATCGAAACCGAAACCGAATAAGAAAATTTAGTATTTTCAAAACTGAAACCGAACCGAATTTTTTAAAACCGAACTGAAACTCTTATTCGGTTCGGTTTTCGGTCCAAAACCGAATAATGCTCACCCCTACTAGGTTGGCATTTGGTCAAGGGGAAAGATCCTAATCATTCTCGGACTCTAATGACTAGAAGATCAAGATAGTAGGTTTAGCGTCGCAGAGAGGACGAGTAACTTAAGGCAAGGTTCTAGTCACCGGGCTGGCCGATGGTAGTTACCCTTGTGTATACAACTATCATAGCTATGGGGATACCCTATATCTATCTATCAATTACGAGATTTCGTCCTTCCAATCAGTGAAGGACAAAAATGATAAAGAGTTCAAGAATGATGTCACTTAATACAATTACATGATTCAAAGGCGGATGTATAATTCAAGAAGAATTGTCAAAGCAGTCGTGAATGAGATCCTAGAGACATCTCAATCCACGTAGGGTAATTAGATGAAGGGCGAGCCAAATGCATCATGGTTGATCAGACCGTAATACAATGATTCTGATTAGACATATGTTAGCGGGCGTCCCCAATAAACATGTGTCTTGAATCAAGCTCGATAAAAGAGTAAGCTTGCAAAAACTAGGCTGTAATAGCAGTATTGGTCAAGAGAGTCAAATATAAGTAGGCGAGATTTTTGGAAAGGAGGCACTAGTAGTTCGAGTTTTGAGAAAAAAAATCAAATCCTTACTTGGTGTTCTTGCCTATACAGTCAACCTATTATCTTCTTATCCATAAGGCTTTAGTCGACTAATGGGTTATGGACTTCTGAATTCTATATTCTAGGTAAACCTATTAGTGTCAGTCAATTACCTTGTTAATAGATCACAAGAACCACATAAGGCTAAGCTGAGAGGCATGCTACCACTTACCGGGCTTCCGCTAGTATTGGCATGGGTCCTAAGGGACATACAGGGCATCTCCTATCCTCTATAGTATCCTAATCTTGTGATCACGTCTAAAATCATTTTACCGAGAATTATGTCTCGTCCATATACTCTGGATGTGGTAAACCCTTGGTTCCGTAATTCAGAGGTGATATGCTATCAGGTACTCTACCTTATACTTACACAATGGCGTCTAAAATCTAAAGAGGTCAACGAGAACATAGTTTTAGCAATGTTCCATAGACTATGGTTGTTCAAAATGGTTTCAATTCTATGGGTTGTGCCTCGCCAGTGTGCTACTGGCTGTAGTGAACCCACACTATCCATTCTCAAACAATAGGCGACAGTGCGCTGCTGTCTAGTTTATTGCAGTCATTTATTTACTCTAACTATATTCCTAAGACTTCAAGGAGCTGCTAGAGTTTCGACTTAGTTGACTATGGTAGAAAGTGTAAACATCTGCCTGTAAGTCTCAATCCTTAAGTAAAAGGTTGACCACGAAAAATAATTGACGACAAGAAAAATAAGAACATCCTAACATTTATCTCTTATATATTTTAAATAGTTGAGGGAAAAACTTTGAATCAATCTACCTCGAGATTCATACAGGAATAACAGAATCAGAAATTGTAAACTAACTCTTTACAGCCAAAGAGAATTTAAAATAGACAATTCTAACTTATGATATAAGATTTATATCTAATACAGCAAAAGGAAATTAAACAGTTTATTAAAATTATCGCCTTAATTCTAGGCAAGCCTAACATACCAAGCGAATAGTATATCCACATTAAATCACATTGTCATATCAAAAGTAATAGTCTACCGATAGGGATCTAGCAAGTTATCTAAATTGCATGGCCTATCTAATAACCTTAACTACCCAACGGTCAATTTGAACAAGGGACTCCTAAGTCATTATCATAAATCATTTTAATCCTAGTTTGTGAATGAGCATTTTATGGTCGCAGGCTCGCAATAGTACGACTAACCTACCATTACGAGTTCGTAATCTTTTACGAAAACTGACCTGCATGGGCCACCACAAAAACTTGTCACGACCGCACCCGCTTTTTCGGATACGAGACGTGTCCAAGTCAGCCTACGTCGCAGAGTCGGCGGTAGAAGCTGTCAAGCCCGTAAGAAGTAAATGCTCAAGATATACATTTGCTGCTCATTCATATTTCTAAGTTTATTACAACATTTACAACATGTATAATTAAAGAAAATACAAGATTTTATAATTAATAAAATTGAAACAACTGCTATCTATTTCTAGGTGTCACGACCCCTACCCAAATTGTTGGGCCGGCCGAGTCATGTCCAGCCCGTGCTTAAGATAAAGCACAGTAAGTTGTTCTAGAGATAACAAGATAAGACTAAATGTGCTAACAGTTCTATAAGTGAATAAAAGTCATAAATGCTCCAAACATAAATGTCGTCTCATATAGTAATAAGTCCAAGTACATGTCTGAAATATAAAACTGGATACATGTCCAGTTACAAAATACGTAGTCTAATACATGACTACACTAAATATCCCAAGCAACTATACAAACTAGACGAGTTTCCCTACAGAAACATCCTCGTAAGACAAAGCCTGGTCCTCGGCAGTATCTCCATAATATGAGTCACAGAGCAACTCATCCTCAGTAAGGATACCTACAATGTTATCCTGTCAGGACGGGAGCAAGTACTGATTCTAGCAAACTAAATATACGAAGCATGAACAAGAATGTAATAAACTGTAATCATGGCATATCATGGTTTAATTGGTTATTTTTAGAAATAATAACATATAGTTTAAAAGTTTAAACGTAGCATGCACGTCAATCGGTCAATAGGTAATAGGATTTACAGTGGCACATATCAAGCTTTTTGTCATGCACATACGTGCACGAACGGCATCGGTGTATATCCATACACAAATGCAGGATCAGAACATACGGCAAGGTCACATATAGAATGTCACCGAGCGCGGTAAATACATCGGAGGAGGGGGTCATGTTCACGTACACTACTAACAGTTTCCCCTTAATCCATTATTTAAACATGTGAGAGATACGAGATACTGTCTAAACATGGTAGAGACTAAAAGTAATACAACATGTAAAATTCTAACTTGCTACACCAAGGATCAGTATTGAACATGGTTGGTAAATCACAGTTTATTGTTATAGCTGTATGTAAAATTCGTAGAAAGTATACTTGCCTCTAGCAAAGCAAGCTGCGATAAAAGTGTTATAGATGTCTGGTAACTCGTCACTATAGAAATAAATACATAAACTTAGTTTTACACTAAGCTAAAATGCTAAGACACTAATTGGTGAAACACGACTTGTGACTGGGCACCTAGCCAAAATGATGACTTTAGCATAGGAGACCAATGTGGGGTGACACACTACTATAACTAACTTTCTAGGGTCTTTGCACTAGTGAGGGGTGAGGTTCAATACGGCTATAACTCAAAATAACACAAAAAGTCGCAAGTCGTAATTATTCAATAAATAAATCAAATGAACATTGTGTTCCAACAATTTTTTAGATAGACAAATGCTTAATTTTACATAAAATAAAGTAGCAAAATGATCCTTGTTAATTATAGAAATTTATTATAATTTTTCTGGAATTTATTAACCAGTACATGTATTTTATAAAAATCAGTTTTCCTAAGTACACAGAAAATGAGTTCTGGTTTCATATACCAAAACAGTGGCAAAACTGTAAATTAAATACTATAAAAATTATACTAAATTAGCTAAATTAACATAGTATCTAAATACTATTTTTCCAGAATTTTAACAGTAATTAAAGTATTTTTAGAAATTCAAAAACAGCATGGTACATAAACTGAAATTAAATAATTAATTATCTGCGTATTTTGTCCAGTAGTAATATTTGAACCAAAGTTCAAATACAGACCCAAGGCCACGAATCAAGTCAAACATGACTTGTACAGGTCTTGAATAGGAAAACACATTTGGGCCCAAAAATCCATGCTAGGCTTGGACACCAAATGGTGCAGTAATTAAATATACAAAAAATACAAAGAGGTAAAAATACATAATATTAATATTTTAATAGGGTAAAATTTACATAGTAGCCATAAAAATATGACAAGTAATATTTACATATATAAATTATACATATATAATATTACGTAAATTACTTAGGCTAAATAGTTATATATATATATACCTATACATATTAACATAATATATATATATATATATATATATCTATATATATATATATATATATATATATATATATATATATTTTATATATATATATATATTATATATATTAATATTTATTTTATATATATAATATCTATATATATATTCTATATATATATATATTATATATATATTTTATATATATATATATCTATATATATAGATAATATATATATATATATATCTATATATAATATATATAATATATATATTCATATATATACATATATATATCGTACATATAATGTTATATATATATATCTATATTATATATATATATATATAATATTATATATATATTATCTATATATATATATCT